>JBCNJP010000007.1:83446512-83497843 GCA_039602395.1 Deinandra increscens subsp. villosa | reverse complement strand
TGACCGTATGTCATATTTGTACTAGTGAACCTACATTGGACTGATTCTATAACATTTCCTATTGTATTACGGGTGTTTATATATAGGAAATACCGCAGCGTATCCACCACACCTTAAATACAAACGGATATGATATAGAATCGTTCTAGTATAGATTACATCTTACAATCAAAATAAGGCCAATAATATCATATTTACCCGACACTTATTTACACACGCAAGCTTAGACCAAACTTTTACAAATTTACATTTCTCAAAACTTTATCTAAAATTTTTATCCTTTATATTACCCGTTCGTTATAACCTTCCCGTAAACAGTTTATAACACATATTCATCATTTATAACAGTTATAGGCCTTAAAACATTTCACGTATGTGTATCAACACAAAACATGTAAAATGGCATTTTAACAGTTTAGGACATTTCACCTGTAACTATTATCACAACCTTTTCATGTATATTTAAAATCAACAACCATTTAACAGTTTAATACTGTAAGACATTTCATCGATAATTATTTTCATAACCTTTCACGTATATATCAGTCAAGAACCTTTTAACAGTTCTAACTAGTTAAAATATGCAATAATTTAGTTATAAACCATTTGAAGATATTTTCATAACATTTATATGTATATCAGCCCGAAAATATTTAAAACATTTAAAGAGTGGGCTCATAGAACTTACCTTATTCTCTTATTTGTAAATATGGTATTATACTAAAAATCAAGTCCCCATACCCTCCGGGTTATTTTATATTAAGTAATCTTATTCTGAAACCCTAATTTCCAGTTTTTCTCATTTCATTATCAAAACTAATTTTTATTCGAAACCAACTTAGGGTATTATCCATTATAACATTTTATAATATACTTCAAAATATCAAAGCTTAGTTCAATAACGTTTACTCAATTAACACGAAAACCCTAATTTTGACCCGTTAACAAAAACATTACCAAACCTTTTCCAATTTTGAAATAAACTTAGGGATTTCTAAAAACACAATTTTAGGATTACCTGCAAAATTTCAGACCCTAATTCCCACCGGATCACCCAATTTTAGCAAAACAAGCTCAAGAACCCTAATTTTTACCTAATTTTAGAAACCATACTTAGACATAATATTATCAAAAACTGAGGTAGGTTATTTTAGATCATACCAAATGAAGAGTTACTGCAAAGTTTTAGCTCCTAGATCCTCGTCGTTTGGCCGAATTTGATCGATGAACTTTGTGGTTCAGAAGAGGGTTTTTGAGAGAAATAATTGAGGAATTGGTGATGAAAAATGGATGTTAAGGGCTTTATTTATAGACCTCAGGTTCGTCCTAAGCCCCTCCAGGTGTCTAAGGTGACTAGCTAAAACGACGCGTAGGGATCAAATGTTGGAGAACAAGTAAGAAGACGTGGCTAAAAAACGAGCTAAAAACATTTTTGGTCTGCTGCTGCTCTTCGCGTATCGCCTAGGACTGTAGGTCCTTCTGTGCGATATGCCTAACTTCATATTTCCGGCCAATTATATTTCTTTTTCAATTTCAGCCCTTTTAGTTGTGTTTTGTGCATAATTAACCCTTGAACTTTTACCCTTTTTTTATTTTATGTACCAAAACATTATGGAACATATTTCTAATATTTTTAGGGCTCGGGATACATTTTATAATATCTATATACATGCATATATATATATTTCTATATTTATATATACTTATCATTTTTAGAATATATTTCTAATACTTTCTAGGACTTGGGACGTGTATAATAAATATAAATACGTTTAATACTCATATACGTTATGTATTTATTCATTTTTAACAATCCGTTTAACATAAGGATACGTTCTTATTTATTTTTCACATGCTTAACTATTCTAATACGTATTCCCACGTATATATTCATCAAATGAATATTTCACATGCATTAGCCATTAGAATATATATATATATATATATGTATATACTTACATATTATCATAATACAATCGTATAAATGTATTTTCCTCTGATTATCATTTATTTCTATCATATCAACTTCTAAACACATTTTTCTTTTTGGTATCATGCATATCAATTATCCTTGTTATAAAACACGTAATTTAATTTACCCGTTAATGGGTAAGCATGCATTTTTCATATGTTTCATCATGTTTGGCTATCTAACACAAATATCATATGTATCTATAACATAAGCACGTATAGCAATTGCAAATCGTTATCCTTTTATCCGTTTACCAACCCGTAAACTATATCAATATACGTTTTAGCTACTTAACACATATAGCATACGTATATAACATAAGTCATGAAATTTTGGGTGTTACAATATATGAGATCCATGTTAAATTTTGCTACTTTATGTTGTATTAGGATTTGATCTACATCTTGAATGTTGGTTATGGCTAGATCTATGAGATCCATGTTAAAGTTTGTTACGTTATGTTGTATTATGATTAGATCTACATCTTGAATGTTAATTATGGCTAGATCTATGAGATCCATGTTAAAGTTTGCTACTTTATGTTATATTAGGATTAGATCTACATATTGAATGTTGATTATGGCTAGACCTATGATATCCATGTTAAAGTTTGCTACGTTATGTTGTATTAGGATTAGATCTACATCTTAAATGTTGATTATGGCTAGATATATGAAATCCAAGTACAATATTGCTACTTAATTGTATTTTAGGGTTAGATATATCTATGTATTTGATCGTTAAAGACTTGATTTTATATCATGAAATGTTGAGATCTACACTATGCATGCTCTTTAGGGTTAGATCTATGTATTTGATCATCAAGTTTAGATTTTTATGTTATAAAGTGACAAGATCTATGTCATACTGCTCTTTGGGGTTAGATCTACCAATTTCATCATCAAGATGGGATGTTATATGACTAGATCCATGCCATGTATGATATAATATGACAAGATCCATGTATTGTATGATATAATATGACTAGATCCATGCAATGAATGATGTAATATGACTAGATCCATGCCATGTATGTCCTCCTATACCTAGATATATTAATTTCATGATATATTATGACTAGATCTAGGACTTGCATTATAAATTTAGAGTTTACCATGTTAACATGGTACATTAAAGTGCATGACGGTCAAAATTGACCCTAGATGACTTCCAGAATAGAATATGTATAATTAGGATATCAAGATTTGTGTCCTTATCCTTAGGATAAACCCTTGAGCCATAACGTACGTATCACCTCATCAAATCACTAATGAGTCATCGAGTCCATTGTATCATGAAATTTAATTAATAAATTACTTGTTTATTTTCTCTATCTCATTTAGTCATCAAGGTCATCCTTGGGTCTAACCGTCTCGCTCGTGGTGTCGTGTCTATTTTTATCTCCTGAATCAAGTGAGTATTCATAGCCCCTCTTTCATTTAAATGTTTTGGGGTGCAACCTGTACCGATATCAAACTAAACATCTTTATTCATTACTCAAACACTACATTCGAAGTCTATGTGGTTGTGTTTGCTCGTATATGTGAACTTATGTGAATTATTGCTAGACCAATTGGCTATGGAACTCGAACAATGGAACTCAAACTAGAACTAGAAATTTAGACGTATCTCATTAACTCATTTGAGTCTGGGTTACAATAATGGATCTGTTGGTGTGGCAACCCGCCTGGCTTGCCTGGTTTTGGCGTTGGGTGATTGAAAGCCTAAATGCCGAGGGCTTGAGAGCGTCGCTCTTACGTGCTTTCGTTCATTACATGTTATCAAATTGGATTTCACTTAACTCAGTGAACCATATGTTTTAATCTATATTACTATATCAAACCTATGTTTACTCACCAACTATTCCTAGTTGACCCTTATTTTATACATGTTACAGGTTTTGATGTTTAATGATGATAACCTTGTTGATGACACCATAAGATGCATGCGGATTTAGAGTGACCTAATTAAAAAGAGTTAATTTGCTACCCATTGTTGTTTAAATCATGTATTGTAATGTATTAATTGAGTTATAGGATATGGGTAGATTAAGAATATCGCAACATTAACTTAGTGTTGTCTGCATCTGAATAATCATCGCGTCCTGACATATTCCATCGTCGATTGGGGTGTCACATTCCAGTCCATCCACTTTGAAAAGCACCATTCGCTTGGCACATAGCTTGACCTACCAAGCTGTCTGCCAAGGTGCATGTCACCTCCCAACCGACAACGGAATATTTCGGGGCGCAAGGATTATCCAAATGCTCACACCACTAAAGTTTAAGTTGCGATATATCTTAATCAAACCCATTTCATTAATGATAAAAATAAGAAGTACATCAAATAATTCAATCGTACGCATTACAACAATATGGCAACTATTTATTGAGGTCACAACTAAGTCCACAAGAGTCCTATGTGTCCATATCAAGTGCTTCACATCAAATAGTGCTTCCTGCAACATGTACAAAGTATAGAGTTAACTACAAAGTAGTTGGTGAGTAAACATATGCGATCTATAGTTAAGTAATAGTGACAATATAGTAAACAAGCTATGAAATAAAGCACCAAATAGCGTAAACCAACCCCGACGATTACGATCCCATCACCCGACGCCAATTACCAGTCAAGTGAGGTGGCTCGTCACACCAATATATATAATGTGGTTACCCAAGCTTTTTACAGTTAATATTACGCATGAGTTTGATATGAGCACAATCCAGCAATACCTCATACAAGTTCACATACAAGCAATTACACATAACAACATAGCATAAATTTAAGTTTGAGTAAATATAACTATAGAGTTTGAGTTTGGTATAAGGTACACATTACACCCCAAAAACTATAAAAGCAAAAAGGGGCTATGAATACCCACTTGATTAGAAGTGCGAGAATCGTAAGAAAGCACCGAGAAGCAAGGAAATGGAAAACTCCGAGATAATCCTAAAGATGTGAAACGACTAAATGAAAACGAGACACAAACGACTACGGATTACATTCTTGAGGAATTTTGGGGGAGTTATATATATTGTATAAAAATGTTTACTTTTATTGTAAGGCATTTTAGACGTTCTAAGTATGCTTTGGCCTATAGGTTAGTACACTCTCATCGAGGCATCCCAGGTAAGCGCCCAGGTCCGACTATGGGATTTATGCGAACTCTTACCTAGACAGAGACCCCGACTACTGGTGCACTCACCCATCTACTTAGTACATGCCAAATACGTTTCAAATACTAATACTAAAACGTTTTATTGAAATAAACTACTCTGGACTTAATAATGCTATATAAAATATTTTAAAGTTTAGGGTCCTTTGTGTAAATACTAAAACATAGGTTTAAATATAAAAATTTCTAAAGTACAGGGTGCAATATGTATTTTCCATAACAATATGGTTCAATATGTATTTTCTAAAACTATAGGGTCCCATATGTATTTCTAAAACTATATGATCCAATATGTGTAAATAACATAAGTTTGCAAAAATTACCACAGAAAATATTCTTATACATGATATGAAAAGTCTAGAACAGAGTTACCACGTTTAAATCAGTACGAAAAAAATCGACTAATGGATTGTATAGAAAAAGTCTTAATTTATAGACTATTTAAAATGTTTAAAAATTAGTTGCATAGTGTTGGATTTGATTTATTGTGAAATCCCCAATTATGTTCAAGAACATTAATTGTAAGAATATAGATGAAAATTGGACAAGATGGTTTGGACTCGTTGGGCCTAACGAGCCTCTACAAGTCTACACCAAGCCTAAAGGTGGCCAACACAATGCTACCTAAACTAAGCTAATTAAAAGAAAGAGACAAATAAACGACAATGAAAAGAAGAAGAAAAAATAAAAGAAAAGAAGAGAATTTATCTCGAATAAGCTTTACAATTGAGAAAAGTTCGAAGGGTAGAACCTCCTCGTCGAGAGCATAAAAGAACTACATACGACACCCAAAGGGGTATTGTACTTGTGGAACCACTGAAATTTGGTTATTCCACATACTCGAACTAGGAGTTGCAAGATATTAGAGACCAAACAAGGGTATTTATGGATGTATAAGGGATGAAAGTTTCGCTACTAGGGCAATGTTGGTCGAATTTCGCATCCTGCAAATCAGCAACAACATCAAACTTGTTGTTGCGATTTCTGCTTCGTTATAACTCGGTTTCGAGGGCGGTTTTCTCCTACATTCATCATTTCGGAGTACTATCTTATGGAAGAGAGTAATCCAACATTAATGATGTTGAGGATTGGGCTAAAAATTAAAGAACGGGTCGGGTTTCGAATATGGGATGTAGACGGATGTTACAGTCTCCCTTACTTTAGAGAATTTCATCCTGAAATTAGTAGAGACTTTATGAGACTGTGGAAATGAACGAAGAGTTTCACCGAGAAATGGTAAATACATTTATGATTTCGGATCCAGAGGTAGCGATGATATAAACAATTTCACCGAAGTGAGAATACACCTTCGGTTACTGGATCATTTACATCGGTACTGATTATCACCTATTCACAATGGCTAAGTTACTAACGGTGATAAAGAGGTTGACATAGTTTTCGACACAACCATTAACTAAGGTCAGTCCTCAGTCCGACTCCTAGTCCACCCTTAAAGAACCATCGATGTTTATATAGGGAGTACCGCAGCTAACCCACCATATCTTTGATACCTAAAAGTGTACTAGTTTCCTACGGAGAACCACCTATTCCACACAACCACAAATGAGCTTAGAGATCACATCAACGCGATTTGAAATGAATGACACTAAATAGCTTGACTTGGATTGATTACCGACACAGGACAAGTAACAAGAAAACGAGAAGTAAAATCATAACTTGACCGAAAATCGAGATCGTACGAGACAAAATTGCCCTGAATAAATAAACCCACAGTATCCCCTACTTTAGGAGCGAGACTGGAGGTAGGGGATGTGGGAGACGAGTGTAACATGTACATCTTTAAAAATGAAGTTTGAAATTAACAAAAATAGAGATTTCAGATCAATGCGTCAGGCTTCTAATGACCTAGATGGGTCGCGACCCACATCCAGATCATCTATAACTACACATAGGATCTAAAATCCAAAGCATTTCCTGCCTAAACACAATACATAGTTCCATGACCAAAAATGATCGTATGTTGGAGCTAGCATCACACATAATTGTCGGTTATAGCATGTACGAGTCTCGGTTTAATAAGTGTAGTATATAATAAGGTAGTGAAATCACAACTAAAACATGGGGTGGTGAGAAAAATTCAATGACAAATGAGAATCCACAACCACAAAACAACTTTGGGTATAGAAATAGTGTGCGAGTAACCAGATCTAAAAATCAATCAATACCAAAAGATTTGAGTACATGAGTTGTGTCAAACGACATGTATTGGGCAACATAATTCGAATACATGATTCGAATAGCATGAACATCATGATTCAAACATCATGAATCCCAATACATGGATATAAAAAAATATAAATCGAACATAAATTGGGTAATGATTATCACTAGTCAAACCACAAAATTATCAACACTAAATAAACCCATAAATTGCGTATAGAATGCCCCAGATTAGATCCGTAGATCGAACAAATTGGTCATTGGGTAACCAGTGGCGAAACATAAATAGAGTATTGGATGTCGAATTCGTGAATCAAGCAGAAGTCGCAATCATGTATCAAATAAGAGTCATATTCGTGAAACTATTATTAATTTAACAAGAATCGAATCCATGAAGAAATAAATCGAGTACATGAATTTAGCAGTAAAAGATGGATTCGTGAATCGACTATTGAGTCAACAGAATTCGAGTTCATGAATTAAATAGCCAAAAGTTGAAGTCATAAGTCGACTATCGAGTTAACAAAAACCGAGTCCATGAGTTTAAATATCATGAATTGAATTCATGAACCGACTATTGAATCACCAAAAATCGAGTTCATGAAATTAAATAAGATTGTGATTCATGTATCGACTACTAAATCACCAAAGTCGATCATGGAGTTAAATAACAAGAATGGGATGCATGTGTCAAATATTGAATCACCAACAATCGAGTCCATGAATTTAAATGACAAAAGTTAAAATTCACGGATAAACCACAATAGTTAAGTCTATGATTTTTAAATAAAAAAATCAAAATTCACGGATTGACCATAATAGTCGAGTCCATTAATTTTCGAGAAACGATTGTTGAGTTGAATCCATGAATTAAGCAGCAACAAAATTTTCACTGAGTTTATTGTTTGAGTAATAAGAGTTCCATGATATAAAATTGAGAGCACTTTTAGAAAAAAATTGACTATCGGAAATGAACGTGATCACAAATTTAGGGGTTACAAATAATGTTTGCGAACATCTTAAAAACGCTTACTGATTCAGGAGAGATCGAGGCCAAACATAATTATGGACTTTAATAACATCCTTACAAAACCGTGAACCTAATCATTCCATGTTTAATAAAATCGTTACATAGAGGGGATAAAACCTAGAGTGAAGGTCGATCTCGCAGGAGCGAGTGACTCTCAAGGGTTCAAGTATGAAAGTAAATGGCTCATAACAAGGGTTAATAGTTCATGGGTTTATGAGATGTGTGAGGCGATAAGGTGACTTGCAACGTAAGTACACTAGATATAGGGTTGAGATGGAAGTCGATTTGGCGAACAGGAGGAAGACAAGATACGTCGTAGGGTTTTATCAAGAAGTCCTGAATGACCGGGATGTCTTCGATTCCCATTTTTATCATGATACTCCACAACATGGATAGTGAATGTCACGTACTCCTTGCGCAATCATTTGTGGGCTTGGGTTCCAGACATGGGCTTGGGCCCACCAACTGGTTTATCGCCATGATCACCAGGACTTGAATGTCCAGGCGAGGCTACCAAGGATCTTCTTGAGCATACAAGTTTAGTGTTAGTAAGGGTAAGGGTCTTGAAATGAAAATATTTTGGGATACTAGCATGGAATAACATCGAGACATAATTTCTAGAGGTTTCGGGCGTAGTGCGAAAAAATGACTTAGGGACCACGTAAAAATTTAAACTCGAGCAAAAACATTTGAATTTGTGCGCATATGGAGTTGTCTGCTTGCGAGGTCGTAAAGTTCTAAACTCGTACATAGGCAATCCTGTAACCACGTGGACTTGTAAACTCATAAATTCCCATACAAATAGACTCTCAGGCATGCGTATATTGAAAACGAATATGTGTGCTTCAAGCGTGAAGGTTCAAAATGGACAATATGAAAATTTTGCTAAAACAGAGAATCATCTACATGGAGGTTCGTAGACTCGTTAATGTGCAAGCTTGTTAACTCTTAAGCATGGAATCCCGTAACCACACAAACTTATAATCTCGTGAACCCATAAATGGGGACTCACCAAAATCCAAACGAGTCAAAATTATACGTATAGATTTTTGGAAAGTTGGACGTAAAACATTTTGGGACTTCTTATTTTGAAAATTGTTTATTAAAAGGAAGGTAATATGTCAAATTATGAACTTTTGAGAGGCTAACATGAAAGTGCGTGGATGCTTGAAAACCGAATGGCTGGATTTACAAGGTAAGTTTAGGGTTGAGGGAGTATCACTTTGTGGTAGGTTTGGGGTCGGGACACGACTAAGCGCATCGTGATTAATTGGGTTGAAATGGTGTGTCGTTTACGATGACCAAACTTAGGACACCCAGTGCGTGAATCACCACGTGAAGCGTGCCCATTGTCATTGTTGAAATCGTGTGAGCTATGATGTGGAACAATGAGCTATTGAGTTTGGGTTGAAAACTTGCAGATGTGTTGGATGCTACGGGTGGAAAGGGTGAGAAAAATCCATAATTATAAGGACCGATTTCACTACAAGAATCTCGATCGTGAGCAAGAACGAGGGTCGGATTCGAAAACCCGTGAGACGACGATGATGATGAATCTAGGAAATCATACAAGAAAGAGATGGACAAGTCAAATGATTTCATTAGTCGAATGATTACAACAACACTAACCGGATTAACTGGAATCTCAGTTAATTATGGAATTTATCCGTTAAATCTCTCAAGAAGCCGTTTTTTGTGAACTTTGATTGTTCCTAGCGGATTTGATGCGTTGTTTAGCGAACTTGAGTCCTTAGCGGACTTGAGAAGTGTCTTAGCGAACTTCTCAGACTCTTAGCAGACTTGAACTCGGCTTTAGCGGACTTCAAAAGCTAGCGAACGTGTTTCTGGGTTTTTGTCCGATGGCGTTTCGGAGGATATTGTTCGTCCAAGTTTGTAGAGGATGATCATACGAGTTCGTGGGTATAAAAATCACTCAATTTGGTTGAGTATTCGCAGAGATATGGATGAATAACGGTTTTCCGACGAGGGGTATTCTTTGCCGGCGATATTAGGTTTTACAGGGGTGGTGGTCGTGTATTTGGAGGAGACGCTGACGTGTCGTCTCCTGATTAGCAGAAAGAGAATGTTTCTCTCTCTTTGTCGGCTGGGTTCAAACATTCTTTATCCGTTGTCGAATGATGATTGGTTGAAGAAAGTCTGCGTGGACCCAGTTTCTTTAAAGAGTCGTTGCTCCTTATCTGCTGTTGACATATTACTGGTTGAAAAGGAATGGGAGTGGGACCGCCCAGCTTAAGAGAGCCATTAAAGTCATTTCTTTCTCACGCTCTGATTGGCTGCTGCCTCATTCACGCGGATCCACTCCTGTGCACCGTAAGATAAAGCTGATCTCATCCGTTGGATTTGTGATTGTGCTTTCTCAGCCTGTTCCTGATTGGCTAGCCGCCACATGACATGGATCGCAAATCCAGCCCTTGAATTCCTTTATTTCCAGCCGTGGATCTTGATGAATTCCTCAAATCTGATTAGTTGATTAATCCACACACAGATTGTGCTTGTTGTTGAGGGATTTTCACCATTAATTAATTTTTAGCATTTTCGTTAAATGCGGGTTTTTTTCTATTAGTCTTTTACTAGATTAACCGAGATAACGCCACAACGAAATTGTGGAATTTTGTTTGTGGTCACGGATTTATTCCATTTTATTTATTGGGGTTCTCGTTTATTGAGGTCACGCGCAATGTTAGCTATCGACCACTGACGGGTTAGCTTTACTTTCCGGTTATTATGAAGCTTTTTCCGTTATGTCTCATGGTTTTATTTTTAGCTGATGCAGCACGGATGTCAGCAAACTGGATTAATTGGAATCTCAGTTAAATTTTTGGAATTTATTCGTTAAAATTCTCGGAGGACCGTCACTTGATGAAAATTGATGGAATTTTTCTGATTGAGCCGTTTTCACCAGTTTAACTCAGAAATCTTCACGAAATATTTTTCCGAGCTCATTTTTCTTTTCATAAAAAAACGAAGACTCTGGTTATGATTATTTTACGCTCGGGATCTCAATTTTTCTCAGTTTTGATACTTATCCTTATTTTCGCATCCAATCTAAGTCACGCAGATTATTCACAACTGTCAGCATCCGGCTTCCGGTTTTTCACAAGATTTTCTGATTTCAAGATTGTTTATCTGGTTTCTCTAGGCAACCGATCGCGACGGTTCGACTCTCCGCATCTAATTTTACGCTTCCGACTGGATGTTTTTGGAGAGATTTAGAGAAATAGGAGGAATTATTATGGACTGGATTATCGGGTCGATTATCAGAAGTTGGAGCATGTTCGATGATTGATTGGTTTATCTGATTTAGTTTGTTGCGGTTTTGACTCCGATGTTCAGCATTTTCTCAGTATTGTACCCGACCATGTGAACCGAGTGAGCGGAACACTTGGATCTCGACTGGAGAAACGAGAACAGAAGAAGCTTATTCAGAGGGGGAATATCTATAACAAATTATCTCCGGTTTATCAGGTTCTCATTGAAGATGTACGGCAGAGCGATTCTTCAGTAGTTGAACAGATTTGAAAGCATCAGTCAAGGGGGAATATGTTGGAACTAAAATCTGTGACTGACGCCATCAAATTTGTTTACCGAAGCATTCGACTTAAGAATCCATGTGAATTGATTTAGATACTGGGTTGTGATGATCGAGGCTTGCAGATTGGACTGAAGATCGTTTTCTGGAAAGTCAACCGTTCGGGTCAATGGTCAACGTAAAAGTCAGCGGAAGATCGGTTCGAGCGAGTCAAGCTTCAGATTAATTAAATCAACTTTGATTTAATTAATATTTTATGTTTATTTTACTTTACTTGTAATTTGTTTTTATGTTTTCACTTGTTAGTCACCCTCACTGTATATATAGTGAGGGTGCCCCATTACAAGAAGAGTCTCTGAGTGTGGAGATGATGATCTTCTTGTAGAGTGGTGTGAGCTTCCATTCTAGAGAGAGAAAGAGTCATGGATTTCGATTAGAGAGTGTTTGTCATGATTTCTATGTTGTAATCATTCGACTAATGAAATCTTTCGACTTAGATCATCTTTCTTGTATGATCACCTATATTCTTCTTCATCATCATCGTCTCTTGGGTTTTCGAATCCGACCCTCGTTTCTTGCTTAAGATCGAGATTCTTGATGTGAAAATCGGTCCTTACAATAATCAAAAGGTGCCATGATAGTACAGTTATGGTGACGATAAGTGATAGCCAATCATTTGAAAAACATGGGGGAGGTGTGAAAAATAAGGTTGTAAAAACAGATTGGGGATCTTACTACTGATTGATGTGATCAGAACAATGAGACGCAAGGTAAATAAACCTTCGGTTTATTGATTCTCACTAAGAACAATTACAGAAATGTAGAAAGAGAAACATCTTACAAAACACACAGTTAAGATCTCTCAGAATTACTCAGTTCCTTCTTTGTAAACAAGTAAACAATATTTAAAGTGAGCCAGCGAACCAACCACCTAACAAATGGTTCACTGTCTCAGAAGCATTGGTTCGACCTTGGTTAGTTGACTCCAAATCTAGCTACACTTAGATACAACACACGAGGCACTGTTTATGCTCTAGCAAACCCCCCCCCCCCCCTTAACGTGTGATGTATCTTTCTTAACAAAAACTCTAGTCTCCAATCTTCAACATTAGCGCCTCAGATCATTAATGTGAAATGTCTTGCTAGATATAAAACTTGCATGGCTGGATCAAGACTTGATCAACTTTTGAACTTAAATATCCACTTGTAAAAGATACTTCCATCTCCCCTTTTACCATGCTTGAGCCTTGTCACACAGAACCTGCAACTTTAGAAGACAAAAGTGCAGCTTTTCCTTTTTGATTTACCAAAATTAATTTAATCGTGGCGCAAAACTTCTCTTTGAGAATCCAAGATATAGTTTTGAAATCATTCTTTTGTATCGTGTATCAATCGGTCAAAAACAAATAAGAAACTAAATCTTTTTGGCTTTTTAAAACATTATATTGAAACATACTAAAAAATCTTTTTAATTTTTCTAAATTTATGCTAAAATACACCTAAAATCTTTTTCAATTTTTCAGATAGGAAACATAAAAGCAATACAGAATCAGAAACTATTTTTGTCTTTTGTGAAAAAAATCACAACCTGAGATCATGTTGGTCATGACATGCTGAACTACACTTCAATTTCAACTAATTCAACACATAAGCCATATCGATTGCTGATATAATTTGTCCATCTTAAACTCAAGCACAATCATACTCATAACATCAGGATATGCTAAGGTATTGATTAAGTTGCTTTGACTAGTGTACCCCACACTATCAGACATACTCAGATATGCTTTTGTATCACTCTTTGTGATTTCACTTGTGATTTAACACATAGTCATTGTATTCACAATTGAAAATGCGTGAGTGGTTGATCGTCTACTTAGTCGTAATGAAATCAATGTAAAACGAGATGAACAGAAGATGTAAATACAATGAAGCTTGTATTAGACCACAAAGAGTTTACACAGAAAGACACATAGAGGATTTGTCAAGAAGTCCTCTAAACAATACACAAGACAATCTATTTATAGTGCACAAATACGATGGGCCGAACCTTAGGTTCGGACCAGGTTCGCCGGTGTCCGAACTTGGAGTTCGCCGAAGGTTTGGCCACTAACAAACTTGCATATCTTGTCTTATACTCGATACTTCACATGACGATCAGGAACCATGCATCAACAAACTCCCCCTCGGCATGTGCAGTATCAATTTCTTTATTAAAACTTGTATCTTGTATCTTCAATCAAACTCTTCCTCAACTTGACGATGAATCTGATCTTGAATACTTGATATTGCATCGTGTGTAATCTTTTTATCAACAATCTTCAGAAGACTTGATGTGTTGCAAACACAACCCATTTTCAGGGTCTTTTGTATATTATTTGAGTCGGTTTGTAGTCCATTTTGAGTCATTTATTATGTTTTAAGTTAAGTCTGAGTCTTTGGGGTCTTGTTTATGTTTTTATGAGTTTTGTAGGAGTTTGATGAAATCCCGAGGCCGCGAAAGAAAGTTGGAAAGAAAAGAAGAAGAGAAGAAGAAGTGCTGAACAAGCTGTCCCAGGCGTATCGCCTGGGACCTCATGTTTGTAAGCGATACGCGCGGAAAGGAAAAGTCAACAGGAGGTTTAAGTCGGTTTGACCGACTATTCTGTCGCGTAGCAGACTCCAGGCGTATCGCCTGGAGGAAATATGTTTGTAGGTGATACGCCTACCGCCTCAGAGTCCGCAAACTTTGCTTAGTCCGTATAAATTCGACTTTTAGGGTTCCATTCGAAAGGATTGGACTCCCAGACGAATTCCAGAGCGACTAGAGGCGATTTTCGGAGCAGGGAAGAGCTGGAATCAAGGGAGACCAATCGGGGACCAATATCTTCATCAAATCATAAACCCGGTTCTTCCTTTACTTTCTAATTAGTGTAATTGCTTGATCAAGACCATGTTTTGTTTACAAATTCGGGAACTTTTCTGTGTTTGTGATTATCTCATGGTGGTTGGCTAAGTAATTTGCCACCACCTAGACTATTATGACAATTGTTTAATGTTTGGAACTTTGATTCGGTTTTAGTTATCTGATTGATGTTGATAGTCTTTTCAATTCCATTGATTTGCTGTAATGATGCGTTTATGTACTTGATTTAGATTGTTAGTTATTAGCTAGATCTTGCTTTGCTTGCGGATGTCTTCCGGTTTGGGTAAAGTAGTTAAATTGTAGGTTATGCTTGCAAATTGACATGATTGCTTAATTGTAGTCATAGGTTTGGTTGATATTTGATAATTTAAATCTTGTGTGTGGCTAGCTAAATAGACTTAAAAGGGTGATAGCTATCGGGTAGTCGGGTTGGTTAATTGCTTAGGATCGAGTTGTCCCAAAAGGAAATTCCCTAGGTCAATTATCTAGCTTGCCATTCTGAATCATTGCAGTTTGTTAGTGGTAGCTCCGGTTAGCTTAAGGTGCCTTAGATTAGATTCGAGGGTGTTTAGGCTTAGCTGAAGTAGGAAGTACCCAAAAGGTGAACTCTTGTCCGAGCGTAAGATTATCTGTTAGGAAGGACTTAAAAGGTGAACTAACCGCCATCAGGATTTCTATAACCGAGTTGAGTTGTGAGTGTTGAATAAGAGTCTAGGTCTAGGTGGTGCCTCTTTCTCATTTGAATTTCCCCAAAGTTTCCTGCGTTTGTCTGTTTGTTCGTTGCTCAGTTAATTTTAGTTAAATCAAATCTCAATCCAAAAACCAAATCAAATTACTCAGTAGTTCCATTTTCTAGGTCTAGGTTAAGTCTTGTCTATAGAGTGTCCTGGGTTCGATATTCCGGTCTTGCCTTAGCTTTACTATAATCCAACAGGTTCACTGCCTTAGGGTTCGGTTCGGTTTAGGTTATTTCGGTAAAATTAGGTGTGTCTTAGGTCTAAGTTTAGGTCTATTTTATTAGTGTTTTTAGTGTCGTTCCGAACACATCAAGTTTTTGGCGCCGTTGCCGGGGACACTTGGCAATAGCAAGATTAACTTAGGTCGTCGTTAGGAAATATGAGTCTTTTCGGTTTTTCCGTATCTAGAGTCTTAGGTTTCCGTTTCTGAGTTTAGATTTTTAGGTTTAATTTTTCTTTTAATTTTTCTTTGAGTCAGTTTCCCCATTTTATGCCACACACCCGTTCACGGGGTCCATCTGAGCTTGCTCCACTTTCTGATCCCGATAAGGACATTCGTGAACAGTTCCGTGCGCTTCGTACGGAACTCGAGGCGTTCATTCTCTCCACCACTCATTCGAAACCTTCCACCTCGTCCACACACGTCTCACGCGACACCAAACCCATTCCATTCCCCGATTTATCATCCATGGCGGCACGTCGCACCGTCCACGAGCAGGCCAGCGCCGGAGTCACCGAGGCCCGGTTTGCTATCGCTCAGCCTGATATTGCCAACACCGCGAATTGGCAAGTTCCGTCCCACGTCATCAACACGTTCGGACAAAGATGACGAAGATGCACCGACGCATATCTCACGCTTCACTCGAATTTGCAACACGTTCGGACTCACGGGATTCGCGAACGAAATTATTTATCTGCGTTTGTTCCCATTCTCCCTTATGTCTCGAGTCGCCGAGTGGCTTGAGACGCTTCCGCCAAATTCGATCGCCACCTGGGACGATCTGACTACTAAATTCCTGAATAGATATCATCCTCCAGCCAAGGCTGCGCGTACTCGGGAGGAAATCCACAGCTTTCGCATGGATCCCGACGAGCCTTATTCTGTAGCTTATGAGCGATTCAACACTCTTCTGAGCAAATGTCCGCAGCATGGGTTGACGGACTGGGCGATCATAGAGAAGTTCTACAATGGACTTCCTTACTCTGTTCAGAAGGAGTTCAACATTTTGGCTGGAGGACATATGATGGAGAAGCTCACAGTTAACGAATGTAAATCACTTTTCGAGAGCTTCGCACTTGCTGAACAGCAGGCACCCGGAGGTCGGAGAGCCACCTTGGCCCCGACTAGATCACTCACACCATCTACATCTACCCGGGGTGTCAATCACATTGGCTCAGAAACCATGCCACCTAGGGAGTTAGAGAATATTTACAAAGCTTTAGAAGAAATCAAACTCCATATCAAAGCCAAATGTGAGCTGTGTAGAGGCGCTCATGACACCCGAGACTGCCCGCTTGCTCCCGCTGAGCAGGTGGACTACATTGGAGACCGAAACCAGTTCGGTAATTCTTTCCAGTCTGGGTGGAGGAGTGGCCAGAATTCAGGATGGCGAGAGGGAGGTAACCCACCTGGTTTTCCACCGAGGAATAACTATGGTGGAGGAGATGACGGGCCTGGTTTAAAGGAGATCAGAGAGCTTATTGCTAACCAGACCCAGATCCTGCAGTAGATTGTGGCGAGAGATGAAGGAACGCAGAAGAAGCTAGCTGAACATGACACGTTACTGAGAAATCAACAAGCTTCGTTCCTGGATTTGCAGAGGTCGGTGGGAGATATCGCGAAGCAGCTGAAGGAACTTAATTCCCGTGGAGGTCAATTTTCTGGTAGTACTTACAAGAATCCCAATGCTAATGTCAATGCCATCACTACTAGGAGCGTGAGAGTCGTTCAGGGTCCATCGCCGGCGGTTGTTGATGAGGAGCCGGTTGATGAGGAGATTGTGTTAGAGACACCTGACGGGAGGGTGCATGAGAGCGTTACGCCAGCAAGTACCGCACCAAACGTCGAGGCTGAGGGAGTGAAGAGACCATCGGTTGGAGAGAAGCCGCTGAAGTGGGAGGCGGTGAGAGAGAAGGAAAGAGTTCGTTTTGCGCCTCAACCGATCACGGCCAATGATTTGAAGAAGGTGCCTTATCCTAATCGATTAATCCAACAGAAGAATGCGCGTGAATATGGGCAGTTTTTAGAGCTTCTTAGGCAACTTAGGATTACATTACCTTTCACTGATGTTATTAAACAAATGCCTAAGTATGCTAAATTTTTAAAAGACATGTTAACAAATAAAAAGAAGCTAGAAAGTCTTTCTGATGTTACACTTGATGCCCAATGCTCCGCAATAGTACAGAATAAATTGCCCGAGAAACTTAATGATCCAGGGACATTTACAATTCCTTGCTCTTTTGGTGATTCTTCTGTTACACGTGCTTTAGCTGATCTAGGTGCTTCTATCAATGTCATGCCTTTTTCTGTTTTTCAGCACCTAGGATTAGGCGAGTTAGAGCCGACTAGGATGACAATTTCTTTAGCAGATAGGTCGGTTGTTAGACCCAAAGGAATAGTGGAAAATATGCTTGTTCAAATTGATAATTTTTGTTCCCTATAGTCTTTGTGGTAGTTGACAGTGCATATGATGCTAGTTGCCCTTTGATTTTAGGTAGGCCTTTCCTTAGGACCGCCCGGGTGCTAGTTGATGTGTTTGCGGGCACGATTACTTTGAGGGTTGACCATGAGAGTGTTGTGTTTAAGGTGGGTAGACAAGAAGATAGTGATACCAAATCTGTGTGTTTGATAGGTGCTTTTATGTCCTTCATAGATCTTGTGGTTGTAGGAAATCGGTTAGATGATGATGAGTTTCAAGAGGATGAGTGTGAGGAGAACATCGGGGGTTAGTCGAATTAGTTGATAAAAATGAAATCTTTGACCCATTAGTGAAACCCGGTGAGGTAGTTGAAGAAGTTAAGGATGAGGTTGTGATAGAGGATAAGTGTGGGGAAGACACCGGGGGTTATTTGAGTCATTGGATAAAAATGAGGTGTTGAGTGACCCGTTAGGAGAACCCGAGGAGTTGGTAAGTGTGGAGAGTGAATCGGTGGTTGAAGAGGTAGTTAGGAAGGCCACACTTGGTGATTTAGGTATTGTGCATGATGAGATAGAGTTTAGGCCAAGTGTGGGGAGGGTGCATGTGGTGGTTAGTAAACATGACCCGGATTTGAATTTTCTAGAGAATATTAGGTTTCTACCGGGTCGGTTTAAGCATTGGAAGGTTAAAATGATGTTGGAGTTGCTAAACTTGGTTGCTTTACGGGTTAGGAAGTTGGTAGATGGTTGGATGGATAGAAACCGGGTGAAAACCGGTAATTTTGTGTTGAGAGATGTGAAATCGAAGCCTCCGGATGGTTTGGGATGTTGTGTTTCAGTTTTGTGCTAAATGATAAGTGCCCGGTTTGTATATTATGTAGTTTTGTTTTATTTTCTGCAATTTCTGGTTTTTGTGCACTTTGCGTCTTTTCGTTGTGTGTTTTTGGTGTTTGCAGGTAATTCTGGAGATTTGATATTTGGCAATTGTGAGTTGTGCAGTTCAAAAGTGCAGGTTTTTTGCTGAAAATTTCGACCATAGGCCTGTTGTGGAGAAAAGAGATAGAAAATTTTTGGGGTCAAATTCCAAAAATTCCCTGGAAATCACGTTCCAAGCGTATCGCCTGGAGGTTGGTAGGTTATAGGCGATACGCTTGCATCTTGGAGAGGGGCCGGAGGTTAGCTGTCCCAGGCGTATCGCCTGGGAAATGCATGGTTGTAGGCGATACGACTGGAGGAGGTAAGTCAGAAAAAAATTTCAATTTGCAATTCTTATTATTTCTGTTTACCGGACTTGCGGTGGTTCGTTTGCGGTCGATGTGCTGAGTCTCTGGAGTTTCAGGTGAACACGTTTCAACTTATTTTGTTTTATTTTTAGTTTTGTTTATTTTTTCTTTTTCGTGCTTTTATTTCTGCTTTATTTTTATTTCCATTCCACATTGAGGGCAATGTGTGATTCAAGTGTGGGGATGGGATACTTTCGTATTGAGTCTTTAAAAATTTTAAAAATTTGAAAAAAAAAATTGAAAAATTGTTCAAAAATGGCCAAGATTCTGGCTGCAATTTAAATGGAAAATGATAGGAAACCGGGAATTGATTGTCTAATTGTGTGCTTAAAGGTTAGTTAATCAGAATAATTTGGAAATGTGGTTAAGTATGGTTGAATGGAAAACATTACTAGTCTATGATGTGTCGGTAGGCCCAGCTGACCTAGGAGTAGCTTAAATAGCCTGTGTGTTTATTGTTGTATAAATATGCTAATCAGTCTGCTAGTGGGTTCCCAATTTAGGAGTAATAGGGACTCTGAATCTGATGATTAGGAGGAAAGAGACCGCTTTAGGCTAGATACTCCTATGTCCTTAGAATTTCAAATGAGCATGTAGTTAATAATTTGGTTAATGAATTAGAGTGAAGGGGCAAAATACTCATGTACGAACTAAGGATAGTATCACGTGGTAAGTACCTCTGATGATGTTCCGGATCTCGCGGGCAAAATACTCACGTATGATTTCGGGGGTAAGACCTTGTGAAAGAATGCCTCTGATGATGTCCGTTGGTAATTTTAGGTAAAAGTAACCAATTATAAAAGAAAAAAAAATGAGAAATGAAAAAAAAAAGAGGAAAAGAAATTTTAGTTAGAGAATAAATGCTCAAGAATTTGCATATAAATAAATAGTTATTCTTTGGACATCTTAGTATCTGATTTAAGGGGGGTTGGAGAAAATATATAAATAAAAATCATTATTACCCTTTGCTTTGACTGAATATGATTCGGTAGTAGGTTGAACTAGAGCTTTCTTTAGTGGGATCCATAGGCGACTGAACTTATATCTGGTAATGTCATAAACACATGGGGGCGAAAGAAAAGGTTAGTGGTTGGGTTTAATCGGATAGAAATATCGGCAATCGTAGTTAGTGTGTTAGTACGTTATGGATTGTGGAATTGTATGGTGGCTGTGAATTTAAATATTTAGAATTCAGTTTCCTGGTTAGATTCCATTGCAGTATTTTTCGAGGACGAAAAAAGAGTCAGTGTGGGGATGTTTGATGTGTTGCAAACACATCCCATTTTCAGGGTCTTTTGTATATTATTTGAGTCGGTTTGGAGTCCATTTTGAGTCATTTATTATGTTTTAAGTTAAGTTTGAGTCTTTGGGGTCTTGTTTATGTTTTTATGAGTTTTGTAGGAGTTTGATGAAATCCCGAGGCCGCGAAAGAAAGTTGGAAAGAAAAGAAGAAGAGAAGAAGAAGTGTTGAACAAGCTGTCCCAGGCGTATCGCCTGGGACCTCATGTTTGTAAGCGATACGCGCGGAAAGGAAAAGTCAACAGGAGGTTTAAGTCGGTTTGACCGACTATTCTGTCGCGTAGCAGACTCCAGGCGTATCGCCTGGAGGAAATATGTTTGTAGGCGATACGCCTACCGCCTCAGAATCCGCAAACTTTGCTTAGTCCGTATAAATTCGACTTTTAGGGTTCCATTCGAAAGGATTGGACTCCCAGACGAATTCCAGAGCGACTAGAGGCGATTTTCGGAGCAGGGAAGAGCTGGAATCAAGGGAGACCAATCGGGGACCAATATCTTCATCAAATCATAAACCCGGTTCTTCCTTTACTTTCTAATTAGTGTAATTGCTTGATCAAGACCATGTTTTGTTTACAAATTCGGGAACTTTTCTGTGTTTGTGATTATCTCATGGTGGTTGGCTAAGTAATTTGCCACCACCTAGACTATTATGACAATTGTTTAATGTTTGGAACTTTGATTCGGTTTTAGTTATCTGATTGATGTTGATTGTCTTTTCAATTCCATTGATTTGCTGTAATGATGCGTTTATGTACTTGATTTAGATTGTTAGTTATTAGCTAGATCTTGCTTTGCTTGCGGATGTCTTCCGGTTTGGGTAAAGTAGTTAAATTGTAGGTTATGCTTGCAAATTGACATGATTGCTTAATTGTAGTCATAGGTTTGGTTGATATTTGATAATTTAAATCTTGTGTGTGGCTAGCTAAATAGACTTAAAAGGGTGATAGCTATCGGGTAGTCGGGTTGGTTAATTGCTTAGGATCGAGTTGTCCCAAAAGGAAATTCCCTAGGTCAATTATCTAGCTTGCCATTCTGAATCATTGCAGTTTGTTAGTGGTAGCTCCGGTTAGCTTAAGGTGCCTTAGATTAAATTCGAGGGTGTTTAGGCTTAGCTGAAGTAGGAAGTACCCAAAAGGTGAACTCTTGTCCGAGCGTAAGATTATCTGTTAGGAAGGACTTAAAAGGTGAACTAACCGCTATCAGGATTTCTATAACCGAGTTGAGTTGTGAGTGTTGAATAAGAGTCTAGGTCTAGGTGGTGCCTCTTTCTCATTTGAATTTCCCCAAAGTTTCCTGCGTTTGTCTGTTTGTTCGTTGCTCAGTTAATTTTAGTTAAATCAAATCTCAATCCAAAAACCAAATCAAATTACTCAGTATTTCCATTTTCTAGGTCTAGGTTAAGTCTTGTCTATAGAGTGTCCTAGGTTCGATATTCCGGTCTTGCCTTAGCTTTACTATAATCCAACAGGTTCACTGCCTTAGGGTTCGGTTCGGTTTAGGTTATTTCGGTAAAATTAGGTGTGTCTTAGGTCTAAGTTTAGGTCTATTTTATTAGTGTTTTTAGTGTCGTTCCGAACACATCAAGACTTGAAGTTGTGATATTCTCTTTCCAATTAGAAACCTGCCAACATAAATAATTTTGGCGTAAAATGTCTCTACGAGACTCCAAGATAGTTTGATTTTGAAATATGATTTCGTATTCCGTGTTGACCAATCGAAAAGAAACAAGAACCAAAGTCTTTTTGATTATAGAAACTTTATAACAAAACATACCTAAAATCTTTTTAGTATTTTTTTATATGAAAAGTAAATGCAGTACAGAATCAGACACTATTTTTGTCTTTTGTGAGAAAGATCACAACTTGGGATCATATTGGACATAACATGCTGAACTACACTTCAATTTCGTTATTGTAGCACATAAGCCATGTCGATTGCAGATATAATTTGTACAACATTAAACTCAGACATAATCATACTCATAACATCTGGATATGTTAAGATATTGATTAGATTTGCTTTGTTCAGTGTACCCCACACTATCAGACATACTCAGATATGTTTTTCTTATCACATTTTGTGATTTCACTTGTGATTTATCACATAATGATTGTATTCATGATATAGTCAACTGTGTTCTAAGCAAAAGGAAATAAGAACGTTAAATCGTCTACCTTAAGGTCGATCTTTCGATACGTAGATAAGGCCTCAGATTTAACAAAAGAAGAAAATAAAAGAAGTTGAAATTGTATAACCCAACAACAATCAGGTCAGTCTTGTGGACACGAAAAGAAAGTCCAATGAGTTATACGAAACACCAAAGAAAAGCAGAACGTCAAACGAACAACGATCAGGTCGATCTTTCGATACGCAGAGATAGTCCAATCGTTTGACAAAATAAAGAAAATAAAACAAGTTTAAATCTTTACAAAATGAACACATGTATACACAGTGACTTCTCATTTTATTTTTTCACATATCTTTTTCTTGATATATCGTGAGATATGCATCAAGATGTTGTCCACTAGGTCAAGCATCAGATTTAGTGTATATCACATTTGAATACTTTCTGATTTGCCGAGCCTACCTTACACATCAAACAAATGGTCTTATGGCTCTTTCATCTAGTTTATCCATGAGTCAGACGATATCAGCCAATGTACCATCATTTCTCAATCATGTCGGATACAATTTATTATTATTCAATGTTTTTGGAATTTTTTGCATTTTTAAATTTTTTTGTCTTTTCAAAGTTCTCCCCTTAAAAAATGACAACTCTATTTATAGATTTTCATTTTTAACATTTGAAAAACAACACACTATTTTTGTATTTTGCCAAAAAACAAACTCCCCCTCAAAATGAGACGGAGTGAAAAACAAAACAGAAATTGATCAACCAACACGAATACTTGCCGTTTAGCATTTTGAAAATAGGATTGATTTGGAAATTCAATTTAAGTTATCACAGATATTTCATAATCAGCAATTTTCCAATCACCGAAAGGTCTTCCTGAAATATGCTGACACCAAATAAAACATTAGATTCTTTGGGATCGACCCGATCTAACAGCGTCGGGTCGCCCGGTGTCTACCACATAGTCACTGTTGGCCTTAGAAACAACTTTTGGTTTCCATTGCATTGAAGAATTTAATTTTTGATCTGAACCTGAAAATGTTTCAACCGGCGTCTTTGACGAAGACGACTTACTGGTTGTTTTAAAGTGCGGTAACCATGGTTCATCAAAAAATTTACCATTGTGATCCACATATTTTGCATTTTGGTAAACATATGCAGTCGTCGGACAATCTGCAGCAAGATGTCCAGGTCGACGACATGCATAGCAAATTCTTTCTCGAAATTTTGGAAAGAATGTGGTAAAAGTCTTTGGTTTCCAACTATGATTCATAGTAGGAGAATCATAATAACCAAAAGAGTGATCAGAAGCAAATTATTCAAAAAAATTGTCAGAAGAATCATACCTGGAAGATGTTCTTTAGGGTAAGTAGTAAGAACCACTTGAAGAACCTCCAGAATGATAATGACCATTTCTTGATGTAGAAACATTTGGCTTCTTCTGATGAGTTTGGTTTTGCTGAGTCTGAACAGGTTTAACAAACGGTTTCTTTGATTGGTGTTGAGATTGATGAACATGCTTAACAACTATCTTCTGTTTTTGTGTTGTTGTGGCACTGAGACATCCTTGACTTGATAACCCAACCCTTTGTGCTGAAACCCTTGAATTTTTAATGATCCAACTTTAGGATCAGAAACAATCCTTTCTTTAGCCCTTCTTGTAAATTTAGCTTTAATATCCTTTAGCTTATTCTCATAAATCAGCGATTTATCAAGTTCAGCTTCAGTCGAAGTACTAACAGACTTTTTACTCTTATCAAATATCTTCCCATTATCCAAAAATGATGAACCAGCATCAAACTTTGGAGCTTGTCCATTGATAATTTTCTTCTTCCTAGACTTGACTTTTTCTTTTTCTTTGTTGAGACCGGTGTGACAAACTTTGAATAATCATGCATTTCGCCGTTTGGATCAATAAACTTTGAAGTAGATGGAATAGTTGATACATCAACCGGTGATGGAACATTATGTAAATCAACCTTAGCACTTTCTTCATTCTTGTCCAGTTTGTAAATGTAATTCAAAAATGTTGGTGACAAATTGCAACTCTTCACTTGTCTTTTCAAATCAAGAATCTCAATTTTCATTTCTGAAATCTTCACTTGAGCATCCAACAGATCTTTTTGAGAAGCAATGAATTATTCCGACAGCTCATTATATTCATACTTATGTCTTCTTCTCAAATCACATTTTTCCAAAACTTCTTCAGTAACCTTTTCTACCTTTTTCTTGATATATTCAACATCTTTAGTCAATGTTTTGTTCTTTTCTCGAATCAAAACATTTTCATCTCGAAGTTTTGAAAGGTCTTCTTGAACACTAATAAACTTTTCTGTAGCTTCAACATCACCTTTATTAACCTTTTCATATTTCTGTTGAACATGATAAGCCTTTTTGAATAATGCTTCAAAATCTGCAGCAACATCTTTAGCTTCAGCTTTCGCTTTTTCACATTCAACCAACAATTTATCATTTTCTTTCGTCAAATTCTTCTTAATCTTAGCAAATTCAGCACACTTTGAACATACTAACAATACTCCATTCTGAACTT
Organism: Deinandra increscens subsp. villosa; assembly: GCA_039602395.1. NCBI lineage: Eukaryota > Viridiplantae > Streptophyta > Magnoliopsida > Asterales > Asteraceae > Deinandra > Deinandra increscens. The sequence goes on along the minus strand of JBCNJP010000007.1, from coordinate 83,472,388 downwards.
CTTCTATGTCACTTTCATCCCCTTTGTCATATATAACACAAGAGCTTGTTTCAGAATTAGAATCAGAATCAATGACACAACTATCAATTTGTTCAGTATTGAAAACAATATCACAATCCTTTATGTCTGACAATTTATCACTTCCTGATTCCAAACCACTCAACGCTGAATCATCTGATTTAGAATCAGTAGAATCTGAGCCATCCTTAGTCTGAATGTTTGCATATGTCTCACCTTTTTCTTGCAAATCATTCAATTTATCCTTAGCAGTATAACCCACTGTGAGTTCAAGAAATAACTCTTTTGAAAGAGCAGTTTTAATAATGTCTCTGGCTTTTGTTTCATTATTTGTATTATCCATTTCTTCTAGAGAAAGATATTGATGGATTTTTACATCTCCTCTTGCATTAGTAGGCCATTTGAATTGTTTATCAATTTATCTTCCAAAAATCTTTGAAATGTTTGTTGATGTAAATCTAAAAATCAACTCTCCATTCATGATAATCTTCCCATACCATCAATGTAAGTATCATAGAACTAGCTTGTAATGCACTCATTTTCAAACAATTTATGAAAAATCAGTTCAATACGCTTGAAAATCAGACATTTTGAAAAATTCTATCACTGTTCACCCTCCGAACTTCGTCCGAACTTCCTCTGAACTTTAGCTGAACAGAAATGAGTCGAACTCTCACCGAACCTATGCTTCGGAAAGTCTAAGCAATACAGAACCGAACGTGTTCGGAACTTTGTATGAACCTCGGCAGAACTATGTCCGAACGTGGTCCGAACCTTGACCGAACCAGAAAAGCGCCGAACGTTGTCCGAACCTGGAGTTCGGAGCGGTTATGTTCAGTGTAGTCCGAACCTCAAACGAACCCGAATACTTTTGACACCATTTTCGCGATTTTGAGAGAATTTGAGCGAGATTTTTGACAGGAACTCAGGTAAAACCCATAGAAATGTTTTAGAATAAGATTTTTACCGAAACAAATACTCGAGATGATCAAACGAACTCAAAAAATGAAAGACATTTTCGCAAACTTTGAAATTTTGACCCCAAAATTTTGAAAAACAGAGATTTCCGACCAGTAGAGCAAACCAAATGCTCTAATACCACTTGAAAATGCATGAGCGGTGGATCGTCTACTTAGTCGTAACGAAATAAAAGTAAAACGAGATAAACAAAAGATGTAAATACAATAAAGCTTGTATTAGACCATAGAGAGTTTACACAGAAAGACACATAGAGGATTTGTCAAGAAGTCCTCTAAACAATACACAAGACAATCTATTTATAGTGCAGAAATACGATGGGCCGAACCTCAGGTTCGGACCAGGTTCGCCGGTTTCCGAACTTGGAGTTCGCCCAAGGTTCGGCCACTAACAAACTTGCACATCTTGTTTTGTACTCGATACTTCACATGACGATCAGGAACCATGCATCAACAACCATATCGTCAACTGTGTTCCATGCAAAAAGAATCAATCATTCGATACGCAGATAAGGGCTCAAATTTAACAAAATAAGAAAATAAAAACAAGTTAAAATTGTATAATTCAACAACAATCAGGTCGATACTTCTATATATGTAGAGAAACTCCGATGAATTATACGAAACGCCAAACAAAACAAAACAGAACCTTAAATGAATAACTATCATGTCGATACTCACATATACACAGAGAGAGTCCGATCATTTAAAAAAATAAATAAAATTATACAAGTTTAAATCTTTGCAAAATAAACACATGTTTACACACTGACTTCTCATTTTTCTTTTTCACACATCTTTTGATATATCTTGAAATACGCTTCAAGATGTTGTCCACTTGGTCAAGCATGAGTATTTAAAGTATATCACATTAGTATATGTTCTGATTTGCCAAGCCTACCTAGCACATCAATCAATGAAATTATGGTATTTTCATCTAATTTATCCACGAGTCAGACATTTTAGCCAATGTACTATTATTTCCCAATTATGTCAAATTTATTTCTTATTTTTCCATGTTTTTGTATTTTTCATTGCTTTTTCCCCCTTAAAATAAAAACTCTATTTTTGGAATTTTTATTTTAACAAAAAAAATACGAGGACACTATTTTTGGTTTTTCAATTTTCTCCCCCTAAACGAAAAATGAAATGAATTAAAGAAAGAAAATCGACCTTTCGATACTGGTACCTTTCAGTTTAAGTTTCCAGAAAAATTTCATTTGAAATTTTGATTCGTTGAAATTTAAATTAAGCAGGAAACTTCACTATCAGCAACTGCTTGAAGCTTGAACTTCATAATCATCGTCAGGTCTTCTTGAAGAAACCTGCACGCTGGACAAACTTATTAGTTGATAAATGACCCGAAGCATATAGCTTCTGGTCGACCAGTGTCCTTAGAAAAATCATTAGCAGGCTTGCTGACCAACTTAGGTCGCCACTGCATTTTTGGTTTTTCTGTTTGTACTGAGTCATCATCAGGTGATGAACCACCTACACTTGAAACATATTTGAATAATTTTTTCTTTTGAGATTTAAATTGTGAAGGTGTTGACTCAGTAAAAACCCTGCCAGATAAATCTATGAAAGTGTTAGATTTATCAAAAAATGATCTTTTAGCCATTTCAGGACAATTTTGTACCATGTGGCCTTTTCGGCGACATTGATAACACAAGAGATATGATTGCTTTGGCCACTTTTTGTCCTGAAAGGCATCACACATATAATCAGAATCAAAATTGTCATAAAAATCATCAAATGCCTGAAATCGATTATTGTGCACCCATTTGGAAGTCGGACTTCATGGAGTAGCATTTGTTCCTGAAGAAGAACATTCCGAAGATGTTTGACCAACTTGATATGAGTTTGATAAAAAAATTCTTCTTCATATTTTTTATCTAGTTTTGACTCCCGACTCCTTTTCCATTCTTCAAATCAATCGATTGACCAAATTCATCCATAAAACTTTGAAACAGAACATACAATCGATCAATTTTTTATTCTCTTTCTTCTTAAACATTCCCTTTCTTCTTTTGAACCTTCTTTGATAGATTCTTTTGTTCATTCTTCTTGATCTCATGACTGGCCCTACTCAGGTAGTTTTGAAACTTCCACTTGAGAATTGATATTTCCAGCTTTAGCAAGTTGATTAAACGAAGCTTTAATTCCCTGTAAATTGTTAGCTTCAACCAAGTCTGCAGCAACCTTTTCTTCGGATAACTTTTTGTCATCTTTCTCAACCATTTTTCCAACAAAAATTGCTCCATCATCTAATACAGTACCACCAGACACAAATTTGACAGATGTATTATCACCGTATGTCTCATTTTCCACTTTCTTGTTAGAATGATTTGATTGTTGATTTTTCTTCTTGCCGGGTCTCTCAGTAGCAAATTCAGAATAATCTTGCTTTGCATCAAAAGTTTTAACATCAGCCAGAGGATCAGTTTGAATAACTGGATGCGGGATTTGATTATGCTATTCTCCTCCAAAAAGTTTCTTGAAATTTTCATCTTTACACAAATAACTTGTGAAAGAATGCAAATTCTTTAGATTATTTAATTGCCGATTAAGATCTAGAATCTCAACATTTAAATCTGGTGTCTTCTTTTGTGCTTCACCCAACTCTTTTTCTTAATTAATCAATTGCTCAGAAACTCTATTGGACAAGGATTTTTCTCTTCGCATATTATCATGAGCACTATGCACTTCTTTTATAACCTTTCCCATTTCTCTTTGTTAATTTCAACATTTCTATTCAACAACTTATTCTCTCTAACCAAACCAGCTTTGGCTCCAAGCAGAGTTGTATTGTCATTCTCAAAGCCCTTTGCTTTTGCAGCAAGCTCATCACAAATATGATTGAAACATCAAGCTTCACTTTTGATTTCTCAAACATATCATCAAAATCCTCAAAAGCTTCTTTAGCTTTAAGCTCGTGTTCCTCAACTTCATTTAACATATTTCATTATCAGCAAGTAACTTGACAACTTTTGTCATGAGCTTTTCATTTTCACTTTGAAATGTAATTTTTGTTCAGTTTGCAACCCAACTTTCTGACAACTGCTTATATTGATCCAAAGTAGATAAGTGCTGAATAGTTACTTCTTCAAACTTTTTCTTGAATTCTTCTAACTCTCCAACATCAAACTCTTTTCTTTGACTAATTTCTCATTTGTCTTGACAATCTCATCAGAAACTTCACACTTCGTCTTGTAAATTTCTTACTCTCATTCCTTCCTTTTGCTTTCAACAATAAAAAACTCATTTGTTTTAAGCAATTCTCAAATCTTCTTATCCTTTGTGAACAAAGTTCACAAGTAGACTCATAACAAATGGAATACGAATCGCAATCATTTGATTCAATCTTCACACTTGCCATTAAGGGTTGATATGATGGTTCAATAGAATCAATTTCTGACTGAGTTTCCATAATAAAATCATTATTAACCTGTGATTTACACATAAAAGCAGATTCATCCAAAAACTGTTAACTCCAATCATATCCTAGAGTAGCCTGAGAAACCAAAGCCTTAGGATCTGTTGTAGTCTTTAATGTTTGAGCTTCGTTACCAGAAGTAGATTTACTATTGGTAGACTGAGAACATTCTCGAACAAAGTGACCAAACTTAGAACAATTATAACATTTAACTTTTGATTTTTTCAATCCAATGTGACCTTCTGGATAGAAATCTCTTCTACCAGTTCTTTTCATGAACCTTTTTGCTCTTTGTACTAGCATTGGCATAGATAAGTTCAGATCCATATGTTATAGATTATCTAGACCAATCTGATCAAAATCTTTATTAAAAATCAGCATTTGGCATGCTTCCAGTTATCAATTCAAAATAAGAAGACAACAAAGTAGAAATTAAAGCTAAATGTTCATTGGTTGTCTTAGCTAGAAAATGCAGTTTGATCTGATTGAGTTGGAATAGTAAAGCTGCAACCTTTTGAATAACCAGGATCATACTCACCTGAACCTCCAGAACAATTTGAATTATTTCCAGCAAGAAAAGCAGTTGAAACAAGATTTTAACTAAAACTTGACTTAGTTTTAGCGTTGATAGTAGCTGAATTTTAACCAAAATACAATTCAGGATTCTGAATGGGAAAATTCCATTTCACGAGCCTGTAATTTGCTTGTTAATTAATTGAAAGACCAACTTAAATAATTTGGATCATGAGTTACCAGGAAAACATAATTTTCCCACTTATTTGGTAAAGCTTCCAAAAACTTCTCTTTAAATTCATCATCCTCCTTTGTAACTTTCACGACTTCAAGTTCATTGATTAGAAGAGAAAACCTTGTAATCAAGTATGACATTTTCTCAATCTCACAATACCCTGAAGTTATCAATACTTTTCGTCAAAACTTTCTTTCAAGTCTTTTGATATTGTTCATTCCCCTCACATCTTTCTTTAATAGCTACCCATAATTCCTTAGAACTTGTAAACTTCTTAACCTGATGCATCAACTCCTTACGAAACACCATTGTAAGAAAACTGTAAGTTTTCTTTTCTCTTGCATAAATCTTCTTCTCATCAACATCAAAATCACTTATCATTTTTGGCATGTTAGCACTTAGCATTGTATTCATAAATTCATGTTCAATTGGTATCCAAAGATCAACATCAATAGAAAAATATATGATTAAATTATTTTCTTCCAATTATGGTAATCCTTCAATCTTAACAGCTTGGGAACTTTCTCACTCGTTCCTATTTTGTTATCATAAAATTCATTATTAGTTGCATCGAAGTTTGAGCAGTCGTAATGCTTGATAATCACTCATTTTGAAAATGGATAATCGAATATAAAAACTTCAAATGTAAAAACGGAGGTCTTAGAAGTGGAATTTGGGAGTCGAAACAGAGGGTGCTAGTTGTAAGGCGAGTAAAAGTGTAGATCTCTTCGAGACGGTCGTTTTTGCTGGTATTGGGTTCCGTAACTCCAAACAGAACTCAAGTTACCCAGTTTTAATGAACACAACTTTTCTGTCAGTGAACCAAAACACTTTTCACTGAACTGAATTCTCGAGTGAACCAAAAATATTCTCAGCGGAACAAATATGATCAACAAGCCTGGTGTGCGATGAGGTGTATATAAAAATGTGGCAGCTTTAGTGACACCTTTGTTGCATAAGCTTTTAAATTTATAAACACGATAAACTTGAACAACTACTATTTCACCACATAACACGGGAAAGTGCACCCATCATGGAGCAGTATTGGTAAGTTGACCGAGATCGTTAAAGGACGCAAGGAAAAGAAGGGCTCTTGATACTTTATCTCTATTAACGTCTAACCAAATCTTTTAAGTATAAAGAGGGTTAGTTAAACTAAACTAAAAAATAAGAAAAGAAAATAAAGATAAAATAAGATGGTGTTTTTAGTTTTGTAAATCAAAGTTAGTATTACTTGGGAGAACATACTAGTGGTTGAGGAAAACTGAATGATTGTTTATATCCTCGCTTAAGATTATTCACTAGCAGGAAACTAGTCGCCTTTCGGTCTCTAGGGCTAGTATAACCATCCGCCCGGGCGATTGTCTGCGAGGAGTACGAACCCTAGAGAAAAGTGCTGCTAGTGAGCAAATACAGTGGTGTAATGCCATTTAGTTGTAAGGCCCCTTGGTCAGGCAACCGTTACACTCGACACGCCATCATGAACCAGCAGGGAAACAACCCCGCGTGCCGGATTATTTTATTATGAAAATTATATTTTTAGGTGACTAAGGTTCGTGTCTTTCATGCATCGCTCTCCGCATATGCATGTCCGGCGTAACCAGAGTCAAGTTCACAAACACATACCTATTCAGCTTCCGTGAAGTGACAAAATATTACCACCCCTTGTTCCCAGCCAATTAATTTCAGCCGGCACCTGCGTGGTTAGCCGGGTTTGCTTACTTAAACATAAGGACCCCGAACGTATCATGTAGCAAGGGGTGTGAGTCACCCGAAGGATCATGCATCGCCCCCCAACCGGGTGTCACAAGTCCAGTTGATGAGATTTCGACTCCTCAAATGGTCTGTGATACGTATAGCACACTTGGTTCAAAAGATCAATAATAAACTTTTTCTAAAAAGTGTTTTCATAAACTCATTAGACACACCTTAAGCGAGTTTATAAAGTCATTAACCAACCCACCAAAGGTTTGTTACTTAAGTAAGTATAAGAATTTAGCCAAGCGTGGCTTTAATAATCTGATTAAGAGAACAAGAAAGATTCATAGACAAATACTTTGGAAAAACTACTTGATTACAAAAACATAAAAATGCCAAATGGCTCAAGAGAAAAACATAACTATACTAAAGAATGGGGTTACATAAATGAGCAAAGTGTAATGAAGGAGGAGGGGGTATTTATAGGCAGTTTTGGAGATCGACACGGGGCGTGTCACTGCATGACATGGGCCATGCTGAGTCAGGTATAGTGACACAGGGGGGGGGGGGGTGAGTCAGGAGGAGCGGTGTTGTGTTGGGATACAGAGGCATGTGGCCGTGTTGAAGTGGCATGAGGTCGTGTCGTGTCAGAATGCGTCAGACCCGAAAAAGGTCAATTTTTAGGTTTAACACGGGGTGTTCTAAAGTATGGCACGAGCCGTGTTGACCACAAAATCATCTTCTTCTCATTGAGATACTCAGAAGGCACTACTCATGGGTCCCAGTAACTCATTTTGTAGCCCGAGATATGCTTCCACGGAGTTAGGGCATTTCCTAACCGCACCCGTGTCTTTTAGCAGTTGTGCTCCAGGGTGTGGTTGATTTTTGGGGTTACCACTTTGTGTTGTCTCGAGAGAAGGTTGTATGAGGGTATCATGTACATCTTGCAAGGTCATAGCTAGGTTCTTGGCACAAAATCACGAAGTCTTCAGTTTATCTTCATTTTTCAGCATAAATGACTTCCTTAGTGATTTTCACATGGATTACACTGAAAAACTAAAAAGGAAACATTATCATACTATTTTGATAATAGTTAGTCATATATAACCTGAAATGTTAGAAATATTTTATATAAAAATATGTATAAATTGGTGCACACACTTGAACATTTGCTTGTCCTCAAGCAAAACTCTATAAATTAGGCCCGGCACATCCTAAAAGTTTATCAATTTGTGGAATCAAGATTTTGGGCACTATAAACACCGTTCCCCATTTATTTTCCAACTTGTCTTTCATTGATTTTTTTCTTCATTTGTTGAAATATAAACAATTATGGCAAGCCTACTTAAAAGTTTTATTTTTACACAAACTTATATACCTCACAAGTGATCACTCAACTCTCGGGGTATTGATTGGTATACTTGGGGTGAACACTCATAATTAGGTGAAAAAAAGTAGAGAGCATAGGATTGACATGCAATCGAACTTCCATAGATATCACCAGAAATCACATAGTTATCATGAGGTCTTAAAAAGGGTAAGCTTGGGGTTGGGTATGGATATTTTACTTGAAAATGGGTAAAAAGCGTAAATGGCGGTCTTTTGAGATTTCTTGTTTTTGTATAACTTTTTTCTAAAGAATCTTTTAAGAGCTTCCCTGGATTGCTCTTAAGGGGTTTATCCCCTTTATTTCATCAATTACATTTTTTTTCCTTTGAAAAGAGAGTGCAAAATTTAGGGTGCCGTATTGGATCTTTCACATTTTATTGGGTGAGAGAAAAATAGTCTTAGTGGGTTTTTTTTGAAAAAGAATCACTTTTTACTAAAACAAGGGGTGTAAAATAAAAAAGGATATAGGGGTTTTTAGGGTATTTGCAAAGGGGGTTTATTTTTCAAATTGATTGGGTTGACGAAACGAAAGGGTTTAGGCTAAAAAGGGTTTAGTAGGGGGAAATTTTGGGGGTAAGAAAGGAGATGGGAAGTAGACAGGTGGAGATCCTAGGTGCCTCAATCCTTTAATTATGTGGCCTCAGATTTTGTCCATCTCGGGACATATTACCGTGTTGTGACATTCCGGCCTTCGGGTTAGACCCGAGCCTTAGAATCAGATAAAAACTAATAAAACCGGCCAACCGGGAGTTGCGTATATAGGTGTAGTATGTCAATTAAGGTATTAGAAGAGTCTAGTAGCCTTAAAACACTTCACAAACATCACACACAAGTCGGAGTCTCGAAACATTGATGAGAAACTGAAAACTGCTAAGTATGGTGAATTATGTGAAAACTGATACGTGAATTTAAATGTGTTGATTCATGATTCTTGGTTGTCATGTGAAGTATCAAATGCAAGATATAAGCTACAAGATTGTGCCTGTCCGAACTAAAACGAACTGCCAGTTCGGATGCACACGAACTTGTCCGAACCGGCAGTTCGGATGATCGTGTGTTCGCACATTTATGTACAACTATAAATAGCTTCTTCTTGTATAGAATTAGGAAGACTTGTCCAGATTACCTGTGTGTGTTTCCTGTGTATTCTCTTAGTGGTCTGGAAATCTGTGTTTTTTATTTTTCAAGTAAAAAAGTGGGGGTTTTTGAAAAATCTACTTTTTTTTGTGTTCATCTGGTTATCTCGGTTATGCTTTCTGTGAAAAATCTTCTCCTAAATCATTCCTACTGAGTTTATCTGACTTACTGTTGAAAACCTCGTTCGAAAACACTGAAAATTGTGAATTTTGAGTCGGAAATGGTTTGGTTCGTTTGAGTTCGCGTGAGATATGTCTGTTTGAGAAAATAACCGCTACGAACTCATGGTTCGGTTAGGTTTGGAACTGTCTTTAAAATGAAGTGAGGTGTGTTCGTTTGATAGTTCATTCCCAGTTCGGATCGAGTTCGGTTAGTTTGTTTCTGTTTTGTTTGAGTTCGGATACATTATGGTTCGTATCTCAGTTCGTCTACACGAAGTCATAGTTCGGATACGTTCGTTTGAGTTCGTTTCGGATCTGATCTGTTCATTTCAGTTCGTATTGGGTTCAGCTCAGTTTAGTTAAGCAAAGTTGAGTTGGGTTGGCTTCGGGTGGACAGTAATCAGATTCATTCAAGATGTTGAATTTTCAAGCGTTTGCTGTAATTAAAAATTCGATGCAAACTACAATGCAAACTATGATGAACTATGATAATACAAGTCAGAAACTTCCCAAATTGTTGAAATTGGAAGATTATCATAGTTGGGTTAAGCGTTTAGAAGCTTATGTTGATACTAATGATGTTGATATGTGGTTAGCGTTTACCGAACAATACATATATCCTAAGGATGCTTCTGGAGAGCCGATTCTACAAAGAAAATTCACTTCTGAACAAAAGAAGCATATCAAGCTGAGAAAAAGGCGTATGGTACTTTGACCATGGCATTACCGGAGGAGTTGCTACATTAATTTTCTGCTAACTATACATCGAAAAATTATGAGATGCCTTGCAGAAACGATGTGAGGGTAATGACCAATACAAGAAAAGTCGACAAAAGGTCTTGAAGAATGAATTTGATAGTTTCAAACATTATCAGAATGAATCAATTGCAAATCAGATTGCAATATTTGCACACTTGATGAGTGAAATGAGTTTGCTGAGTCTTACAAAGGAAGATGCTGATTTAAAAGAAAATATTTTGAGGCATTACCCGAGAAATGGGAAAACTATGTCATGATGATTACTCATGATAAAGACTATCCGGGTTTGACTTTCAATGATTTGATTCAAAGAATACAAGCAAGTGATATGGAGTTAACTATGAATAAGTCACATCCTGCACAAATCCAGAATCCTGTTGTGTATCATGGTGAAAATGATTCAACCATGAATGCTGTGAAGTCAAGTGTTTTAAGTTCCGCACCTCCTACAACGTTTATTTTCGGTAAATCTGAAAATTCTAGTTATTTTTCTGGTTGCAGTGTTTCAATTCCAACTTCTTCGGCACTAAATGCTTTATCTGTTCAAACAACTGATGATTATATGGCTTTAATTTCTGCATTAGTATCTTCATATTTTGGGGTTATTACTGGTTCAGTGAGTAATGCAGAATTGATAAACGAAGATTATGATTAGATTGATTTTGATCATCTCGAAGAGATGGATTTGAATTGGTAGTATGTTATGCTGGTTCGAAGAACGAAGAAATTCTTTAACAGAACAGGGAAGAAGAGGTTGAATCAAGATGGAAAGATCGGGTTAGACAAATCAAATGTTAAATGTTTCAAATGTTCAATATATGGACATTTTATACGAGAATGCCCAAAGTCAACTGACAATAAATTGAAGAGTGGTCAACATGCTAATCTGGTTATACATTCAACAAATCAAGATCAAAAAGATCAAAAAGCATTTGTTCCTGTATATAACAGAATGACAGAAATAGTTTAGCATCCAAATGAATTTGCTTGTAATGCAGATTCTGAAGTTAGAAGAGTGCCACATGCTGATATTAATGTACATTCTGAAGATGACATCAATAATGTTGCTTTGATAGCTCGTCACTTAGATGATAGCATTCTAAGTAATTCTGATTCAAGTTTCAAAGTATCACTGGTCAAAGAGGTTCCGAAAAAGGTGACTAATAGTTCAAAGGCTGAAGAATCTAAATGTCTTTGATGTGTGAATCTACACAACAAAAATGGCAAACTTAGAAAGAGATTCTCAGTTATCAACTGAAGAAATTGTTGTTTTAAAGCCAGAATTGGAAGAGTTTCATAAGAAATATTATGAATTGGTACATGTTAATGAAGAATTGGTAAAAGAAAAGAGTGAGTTGACTGAAGAATGTGAAAAGGCCAAAATTAAAGCTAAAGAGGTTGCTGAAGATTTTGAGGCGGTATTTGAGAAGAGTTATCCAATTCAACAGAAATATGAACCAGCAAATGCACTTGCAGTTGAATGTGCTGATGAAATTTTAAGACTTGAAGAATAATCATCTACAGTTTGAGATGCGAATGTACTTCTCCGGGATAAGAATGAAGTGTTGACAAAAGATGTTGACAAAAGATGTTGACATTTTCAAGAAAAAATGGGAGAAGGTTATTGTGATACCTCGTCCAAAAACCAGGTCAAACCTCCTAACTTTGACTTTAATTAAATATTTATGTGCTATATGGATGTGATTAAACTGTTAAACTACCGAGTTAAACTAATAACTGATAACTAATGACGTATTTAAAATCCCGCGTTTGTACTGGAAACATATACCCGAAAAATATGAGAGTTCTCATATGATAAATATGGAACTTCAATAATAAAAATGTAAATATAAAAATTTGGCTTTTTATATTTTATCAAAAACTAAAATAATCTGTTTCACCTTAAACGTTTTTACGTACTAAAAATGTGATATAAACTGTTCCGTTTTCAAGACTTAGCTAAATGAAAACCGATGACCTGTTTAGGCCCAGTAAGGCCCAACATGTCCAAAACAAATCAAACAAACCCGATACTCGACCCGGTGACCCGACACGACCCACCGAGCATTCGACCCAACCCGAGGGCCCGACCCGGGGCCTAACCAGCCTTGGCCGAACCCGGCGCCAATGACCCCTCGGCCCACTCGAGAAAACCGGCCCAAGTGGCCAGGCCGAACCTGACATTTCCCCCTACGCGACCCAACAGAAAAACCGGCCCATTCTCCTTGATTTTTCGGCCCAAGCCCACCATCCAAATTATTTAAATGAACTAGCCCATGACTTTTATAAAATAAAGCCCACTACAATTTTTATAAAGTCTCTAGCCCATCAACTTTATAAAACTACCACCTTTGTAGTCTTATATTACTTGGGTTATATTTATAAAAATTATGATTTTTAAACATCTCTAACCACCAATTATTTTATAAAACCTCCTAACACAAAACACCCCCTTTATAAAACCCACATGGATTTTTAAATAGTGGAAATTGTATATATCTCCCTACAAACTTTAAAAATTGCATATATACCCAACTTAAAAAATCAATTGCATATATCCCCTTACAAACTTTAAAAATTGCATATATACCCATATTAGTTTTTTTTGTTAAAAATAAATTTTAGAATGACTATTTTACCCTTCATAATAAATATCATCAATTTCATATATACTCTTTTATACAAAATCATATAAATTGCTCATTTATTTTTTTGCTCCTCTAGTAACTTTTCTTCATATTTCAGTATTTTTCCTTGAACTTCATCGTTTTTCTTTTAACAGCAACTCCATCATGTTACTTGGATATCTAGAACGTAAACTACACAGCTAATATTTAAAATACAAAACTAGAGATACAAGCAAAACACCTAAAAGGTGAGAAAGTTCACCTAAAAGGTAAGAAAGTTCGTCAGCTATACGATTGGATTAGAATACTGAATAATTGGCAAAACTTACAACAACTGAACTACTAGAACATTAGGATTTCTTAAGGAAATTAAGCGAGAAAAAACTAGACGTTTTAATTGATATTTCATAAGGGCTACAATGTGCGACGTTGATTAGAACTGGTAAAGTTTCACAAAATAAGAAATCTAGTTCATTGACCAGTAGTGAAATACGTATTAAGTTCTCTGCATATGAACCTAACAATATGTCGATTAGTGGGTTCGTTGATTCGGCGACGAAGCAAACTTGAAAATCAATTTTTTCTATTAGCTCTTAACAATATTTCGATCAGCGGGTTCATTCGTTTACCTTGGATGAATATTTTCTAGACTTTCACAATGCTCTAAAATCAATATTTCAAGACACGGGAGGCCAGTTAAATCTGGCGTGCTTGTTAGGCATTTGGAATGACTGAGATTAATAAGTTTCAAATTTGGTAGATCCTGTAAGCATAAAAGTTAAATACGTCACTTAATTTGTTAAATGTTATGTTAAATTAAATTATTTACACCTATAAATATCATCAAAAGTTTCTTTCGGCACATTCATTCTTTCCTAGTTCCTACTTTATTTGCGTAGATAGAGATGGGGCAATGAGCGACGCTTATGATTGAGCAAGGATACTTGCTATGGAGAGGAGGCGATCCATTTCCTGGAAAGATGGAGAATATACATCTAATTAAGTATTAAAATAAAGGAAAGGGTATTATTGTCATTTGATTAGAGAAGGGGAAATATACAATTATTTTTTTGCTTTGGGTAAATATGCAATTACCTTTAAAAATAGGGGGAAATATGCAATTCCCCCTTTTAATAAATCACCTACATCTAAGTTAGTGATTAAGTGGAGAATACCTTGCCACCTCTCCACCCTACTCTTACACCCATCTATTCTTGCCAACCCAACATAGTACTAAGGCATGAAGGGTTAAAGAATTGACTAATGGGTATTAGCCAAAGATTAGCCTATATGGAGAACCCACCTCCAAGCTTCCAACACACACCAACACACTCACTCTCCCTCTCCCTTGCTCCTCTCGGCCGACCTACCCCCACAACTACCGCTGGCGCCGGCAGCCACCACCCCACAGCCTACCGCCGCCACTGAGAAGCCGCTGGAACCACCACCAACCCGTCGGACCATCGCCATCCACCTCCTCTTCTCGGTTTTCCTTCCTCCTTTTCATTGTGAGTTTTCTAACTCCTACCTTTCTAACACCCAAATGTGATACCAAATTCTTGACAATGAACTTTAAACACCTACATTTATTTAATTATCAATCTAATCTCTTCTCTATCTCTATTCTTCTTTGATCTCAACATTCTCCTTGGTGTTCTAGGAACTTATAGTAGCCAAGGGAATGGGTGAAACACTTGGAGAAATCCATAGAAAGTATCCATGTGTACCTAAAGATCATCAATGTTATTTTTATGAATTTATTTGTGTTTGATGGTCAAGAACAAACCCTAAATGGATATTGTTCATAAACTCATAAAATGATTAGATGTTCTTGATCTAATGTGTTGGTTGATTCAAAATGGTCCTAACACTTGATGGTGTTAGTAGATTAAATGGCTAACAAAAATGACTAGTTAAATATAATGGAACATTAAAATGGTTGTTAACTAACAATCTTTATATTATATATGTTTATGCTTAGTTTGTCCTAACACATTAGGTGTTAGTTAATTTATTTACATTTCATGTTTATAGTATTGATTGGTCCTAACACTATATGTGTTAGTGGATTAATCATGGTTTATACATTGATGCTAGTTAGACATATTACATGTCAAGTTTTATGTTAACTAGACATATGTATCTCCTAACAAGATTTAATGGTTAAAATGGTTACATATGTATTTTATGACATGAATTGACTCACATCTAGTAACAAATGAAGAAATTATGGAATTTACTTGTTATAGTAAGAATGTGACATTTTAAATGTATTACAAAAATCTTGCAAGACAAACTAAATGTTACATGATCCTTACTAAAAATAGTAAGAATAAAATTTATGTCAAATAATTTATTAGATATAACTACTTGGATTTATTACAGGATTCTTTCCATTTGCAGGCATAATTTAAAAATGAGAATTTTCTATAAGAAGGCATTTGTAAAATGAATATGTTTTTTTATAAAAATAATCAAAAGCCAAGCAAATGACTTAATTTTTTTTTATAACCTTATATTGTTACTTTAATGGATCAAAGTAATCAAAATGGAAATACGTTGCGTAGTAATAAAACCGGGACCCATATGGCGATATACGCGAGAACGTAAATGTTTGGAATTATAAACCAAATTACTTATCATGTTTTCTGAAAGACAACCTAGAAGTTTATAATAAAGAAGCTTTTATAAATCCAAGTGTCATCATGTATTGTTTTGAAACAACGTCTTAAAGCTTTTAAAAAGAAATGAATATTTCATGTGTATGAAATATTAAATGATTTCGAAGTTATTGAATGTTGCGACTTAAAACGCTTCTTTTAAAACAATTCATGTTTTTTAAAATGAAATAAACTTTAAATAATTATTCTTTGGTTACTAATTATTTACAAAAGTTTTAATTTTATACTCTTGGGGGAGAAGTCATGAATTGATAAATGCTTTTTTCTTAATATTATGGTTTATCTGTTAGCCATATAACTACTTGTTCTTTTACTAATGCCCAACTATGGTACATTATCGTTATAAACGTTTGTACAACTGTATCCCACCATTAGTTGATTTCAATTTGTTCTGTACGAAACGATGGCTAGTGAATAGATCTATTTGGGTTGACAACCCTGCCCTAATTGGTAGCTCCAATTCTGACTCCGGAGTGTCTTGGGGTACACGTTAGTTATTTTTCTATGTTCAGTATCTCTCGGGCGAGATGCTATGGGTGGGTAAACCGTTAGTATTTGAAATCAAGGTTCAGGTGAGTTAATACAACCACAATGGTAAACCAATGTAATAGTTAAGTATACTGAAACTCTTTTACAAACCTTGATTGTAGAGTCATAAATCTGTGAACTTCACCAACTTAATGTTGACCTTTTAAAACTCATGATTTCTTAGGTAATTGAGCAAATTGTGGAGGACATGCAAATGGGGCTTCACAGTGCTATCGGACCTGCTTCTGGAGTCGTAGTCCCGAACTATCCTAAATAAACTGTTTTATGATCTTAATATTAAATTAAGACTTTATGCTTTTCAAATGTAAGCATTGTTACTATCACTACTATTTCCGCTGCAACGAAATGATGTAATGTTTTTATAACGTTTGAGATTATTAGAAGTCATTCTATGTATCCGCGACTATGATTCCATCTCATTCACACCCAAACCTGTTGACCGGGGTGTGACATATAGGTATTAGAGCCGTGGTTATAGCGAACCAGGATAAACAAACAAACCAAAAGCCGAACCTGGACTATAACCCGCTCCGAAGCTACCATTTGCATGAAAGACCACTACTCCAACCTATTGATTTATGTTAACTTATACTTTACACATGCGTTACTCTTTCACTTAAGTTTCTATGCTATTATGTTGTTACTAGCTCTGTTCGTGTTGGAAAATTTTGGGGAAAGATATGGCTTCAAGAGAAGTCGTTTGCATTACCGATTCCGATGGGGAGCAGACTGTTGAGGACTACACACCCACACCTGAGGACTACGTACCACCTAGCCCTAAGCCGTAGATCCCTACGGTAGGGACAGTTAGGAGACTAGAGATACCCTCAAGCTTTCTGAGACCCCTTAAGCCACGGGTCTCAGATGACTCCTCCGACCACCATCCCTTCACCGCCACTTCTGACGGTGCGGGCACTGCGGCTGGTGCATCCAGCACCGTGGACCCCTTCGCTCATAGAGAGCGGTCTGTTCATACCTACATCGCCACTCCAGGCGGCGGTAGGAGAGGGTACACCCCCGGGAGGACGTCTGGCTCCTCCCGGTGCCGCGAGACCCGAAACCCCTCCGACGAGCCTGCGCCCAAGCGGCGCTACGTATACGAGCTAATTCATCTGGCTTAGATACCTGACCAGGTACAGACCTGGCGGATTCTGGAGGAGTTTCCTAGCTGTTATGCGCGGGGTGAGTCATCTCTTCCTGACCCCTCCCGCCGAGTCCCATTAGGTATCTCACCCTTTACCGGAGAGCCCATATCCGACACTGTCCCCCTCCTCGTGGTCCGTATGAGGCATCTCAAGGAGGAGCTTGGTGAGCTTGACGGGGAGATTTCCCGACTTCCTATTGCTGATGAGGTTAGGGCCCTTAGGGACCAGATGACCAGAGTGGCAGGACGCATGGGTGCTACTCATGGCACCATGGATACCCTTCATGCCTTCATGACTGGCGTGAGCATGACCACCACTGATCTGCTTCTCTCTCACGAGAACCTGCAGAGGAGAGTCGCCACCCTTGAGTTGATATCTGGACGTCTCCTCTCTTTCCAATGTGCCATGTCCTAGGTCTAGACCTCCCTGATCATGCCCCCAGGTCCCCCACCACCCCCACCTTTCTAGGTAGCTTAGACCTAGCCTTTTGGACGCCATTTTAGTGATGAAACATGTTTATGTATTTTTTTATGATGTATTAATGGGACTGCGAGCCCAAGACAAAACTTAACTTTGATGGATTTTGTATGTTTTATCAAACTAATATGGTGGAAATGGATGTATTGGTATGTTATGATTATTGTTATCTCTATTATTGTTATGTTATGATTTTGCTATTATCATGTTATGATTGTATTTGCTTCTATCATTGTTGTCACTATGGCATGTTGTGTATATGCGTACCCTATCTTCTCTTTTCTATCTTATGTTTCTTGGTTGTGTTTGCGTGTATCATGTTATGGCATCATTGATGTATGTCGTGACAGTTATTATCGAGCATGTAATAACCCCATTTAAATATTATCAAAAATTTTCCTTTATGTTGACGTTGGTAACTTAAAGCGAAATCATGCCACCAAGACGCCGAACCCCCATGAACACTTCACCTCCTCCACCTCCTCCTCCTTTGACTGCTGCTGAAATCGAGGAGATGATTGCTCATCGCGTCACAGAAACCATAGCCGCTGCTGAAACCCAACGTCAGAACGACGATGGAGCATGCAGTAAGGAAGAATTAACCAGTGTCAGAAAACCTTAGACTACAATCTCACCAAATTGTATTCAAAGTTTCAACCTACCAAATGCAGGCCCCCGTGAATGTTCATATAAAGACTTTATGAATTTCAAACCCTCAAACTTCAAGGGTTCTGAAGGCGTTGTTGTCTTAATTCGCTGGTTTAAGAAAATGGAGTCCGTCTTCCGCATAAGCAACTGCCCTGAGCAGTACATGGTTAAATATTCCACGTGCGCACTTACTGACAGCACACTAACCTAGTGGAACTCCCATGTTGATGCTATGGGAACTGACTTGGCGTATGCCATGACATGGAACGAAATCAAACAACTGCTGCGCGATGAGTATTGTCCTAGAGAAGAACTCCAAAAACTTGAAACTGAGTCCTGGAACCTATCCATGAGTGGAGCCGATGTTGCTGGCTATACTAAAAGGTTTCGTGAACTTGCTCATCTCTGTCTGACTATAGTTACTCCGCCGTACAAGAAAATTGAACGGTACATCTGGGGACTTGCATCGCATAGGGGAATGTCATTTCCTCGAACCCTCAGACTTTTCAGGATGCTGTGCGTCTGGCACACAACCTTGTTTACCAAGCTAATCATCAAGGTGTGACCCTTGGCAAGAAACAGTCTGAGAACAAATCCCCTGATGCTAGTACCACTCCCTCTACAAGCAAGAAACCTGACAACAAGCAGAAACGAGGATTCTGGAAGAATCGTGAAGAGAAGGCCCATACTAAGGAAGCCGGACCAGTGATGGTCTATGCTACTACAACCACTACTCACGCTGTCCGAAAAACTGGTTATACCGGTGGAGCACCCCTGTGCAACAAGTGCAACCTCCACCACACCCTCGATTGTGGACAAAGTCTACTGCAATATCTGCAAGACTAAAGGACATGTAGCACGCGATTGTCCAAAGCGCACCTATTACGGTTGCCGAGCCGTCAGACACTACAAGAAAGAGTGCCCGAAGGCAAAGAACCGAGATGCTAACCAGGCTAGAGGAAGAGCCTTCGTGATCAATGCCGGAGACGCTCGCCGTGACCTCAACACGGTGACGGGTACGTTTCTACTAAATAATCATCACTCTTCGGTTTTATTTGATAATGGTGCCGATAGAAGCTTCGTGTCTACCGAAATTGGCCAATTACTTGAAATTACTCCATTTGCCTTAGACACTAAGTTTGCAGTAGAATTAGCAAACGGAGAATTAGTAGAAACTGGGGTAATTTTTCAAAATTGCTCGCTAGAACTCTCCGATCATCCTTTCAGCATCGACTTAATGCATGTTGAATTAGGAAGTTTTGACGTGATCATTGGTATGGATTGGTTATCAAAGTACCATGCAGAGATTGTGTGTCATGAGAAGATACTAAGGGTGCCACTTGCAGATGGCAACGCTCTAAACGTGCAAGGCGAAAAGAGTGGAACCAAGCTAAGTCTCATATCTAGTATGAAGGCACGGAAATTCCTTCGTAAAGGATGCCATGTCATACTAGCACACATAACTGAGAAGAAACCGAAGGAGAAACGTATGGAATATATCCTTATTGTCTGCGAATACCCGGAAGTCTTTCCCGAAGACTTTCCAGGTTTACCCCCAGCATTACAGGTAGAGTTTCGCATTGACTTAACACCTGGAGCCTCCCCCGTTGCCAGGTCTCCGTACTGTCTGGAACCATCCGAAATGCAAGAACTATCTAGTCAATTACAAGAATTGCTATATAAAGGCTTCATCCGTCCGAGCCACTCTCCTTGGGGAGCACCCGTGTTATTTGTTAAAAAGAAAGATGAAACTTTCCGGATGTGTATCGACTACAGAGAATTGAACAAGTTGACCGTGAAGAACCGCTACCCGCTCCCAAGGATCGACGACCTATTTGATCAACTCCAAGGAATAAGCTTCTAATCCAAGATCAATCTGAGATCTAGATAGCATTAACTCAGAGTTAAAGACGAAGATGTTTCAAAGACGGCATTCAGAACATGCTATGGTCATTACGAGTTCCTCGTAATGCCATTTGGTTTGACTAACGCACCAGCAGTGTTCATGGACTTAATGAACCGCGTATGCAAACATACTGTTGTTACCATATTTCAGGATATCTTGAGCAGCTCGCAGAGGCTCATAAGCACTTCACTGTAAGGATCCTGAATTTTATTTGTGCTATTGAAGGTATCTCCCTGGAAGGGAGTGATACGCTTTGGAAAGCGTGGAAAGTTGAATCCTCGCTACATCGGACCGTTTGAAATCATTGGGGAAGTAGGCCCGGTGGCCTACCGTTTACAACTCCCTGCCGAACTCGATGGAGTTCACAACGTGTTTCACGTCTCTAACCTGAAGAAATGTCTGGCTGACAACACTGAAATAATCCCTTTGGAGGAATTGGAAATCGACGAACATCTGAGATTTATCGAGCAACCGGTAGAAATCATGGGACGCGAGGAGAAAACCCTCAAACGTAGCAAGATTCCGATCGTCAAGGTTCGATGGAACTCAAGACGTGGA
Source organism: Deinandra increscens subsp. villosa (assembly GCA_039602395.1). NCBI lineage: Eukaryota > Viridiplantae > Streptophyta > Magnoliopsida > Asterales > Asteraceae > Deinandra > Deinandra increscens. The sequence goes on along the minus strand of JBCNJP010000007.1, from coordinate 83,451,474 downwards.
CCAGAATATACTTGGGAACGAGAGGATCAGATGAAGAAGAAGTATCCTCACTTGTTCGAGCAAACGTCCACAGAAACTCAAGGTATGATTTAATTTTGGGGACCAAAATTCCTTTAACAGGAGGAGGATGTGGCAACCCTAAAACTTTTGCTTTCTTTCCCCAGCGACGACAGCCGAGGCTGCAAACGCTACGACGCAAGAATAATTTTCGGGACGAAAATTCCAATTACAAGGGGATGATGTGACATCCGAGAATTTCAAGGTTTACTTCCGTTAGACAATTCCGTTAGTTACGTTATAAGTGTTAACTTAGTAACTAATGCTTAACTAGGCCGAATACGTCCACGACCTTTGGTTGATCACCGAACCCGTCCATATGTGTTATGTGTTCACTAATTATTGTCATTTTGTGCAATGTGATTTGAAAGCATGATTATCGTTAATAGCATGACAAATTGTAAACACTTGATTATGTGAAAATTGCCTTATTTTGGTAGCCAGCGAAACTACCGAGCGAAACTACAGATTCGCCCGGTAGCTAGCTAAACTGATTGACCTGCACGAGTTCAGAGCCAGTTTCGCTTGGCCAGCGAAACTGCCAGCGAAACTAGGCCCTGATATATAATAACATAAAACCCTAGTTGCCTCATTTTTGCACCATTCTCTCCAAAACACACACACACACTCCTGGAATTCTGGTCAGTCGAGAAACACAACAAAACATCAAGATCTCAGCCTCAGGACAACATCCATTCGATTCCTTGATCGAATCGTGAGTCCCGAAACCTCTCTTTATGCCTTTTCTTTGAGTTTTCTTAAAAAGCATGCTTAAACTTTCATGAAACTGCTTGATCTGCTAGTATGTTGCTTAGGGATGTCAGATCTGTTATAAAGTCTGCAACTTTACGTATGAAATCCAACCATGATAGAGATTTGTGCTATTTAGGTCATTTTAGGTCAAAAATGTGTTTTTGGTGATTTGGATGTGAAAACCCATGCTTAAGGTGTTAAATCTTGTTGTTTGATGTTGGTAAATGTCTAGGCATGCTAGATAATGAATTACATGTAATATGGAAGCTGTTAGATTGATTTTTAGGCTGATCCGTAAGTTTTTCGCGACCAGCGAAACTGTCATGTTCTCTGGGCGAAACTGTCCAGCGAAATTATGCATATCTTCAACTAGCGACACTATGGAGCGAAACTGTAGTGTCGCCGGGTAAACCAACCAGACCCGTTCGGACGAAACTACCGAGCGAAATTCCCTGAACGAAAGTTCAAACCAGTTTCGGGCGAAACTAGGCTAGCGAAACTGTGCCAACAGTTTCGAGCGAAACTAGCCTAGCGAAACTGTGTCATCGGGTATTGCCTAGCGAAAGTGCTGCCCGTGCACACAGCGAAACTGCCTAGCGAAACTGCTAGCGAAACTGAGACCAGAATCCACACTTGTGCAATTTGCTTGAATGTTATGCCATGACTTACATGATTATGCTATGATGATACATGCTTTGATTTCTGATGTCTATGAACCCTTGTTTATGATCAACCATCGGTGTCGTGTGTCGTTATGTCGAGTCATAGTTTCAACGTGCTATGTTATGGGCCATAGTGACGTTAAGTAAAGATTAGACACCAAACTAATACTTAAGACCTAAACGTGTTCATAGGTCTTCGTTAAGCAAAACTTGGATTATATAACAAGTGTAGCAGTGCAACCCAAGGTGAGTGTCACTAACCCGTTTACCGTAAGCCCGTTTGGGACACACTGAATAACCTAATGAAAAACAATGCTGAAAACTTAGAGTGTTGTGCACCTACTTGATGAAATTGAAAGCTTAGAGTGCTGTGCACCTACTTGATGAACTTGAAGTGTTTTATGGGAAACACTTGTGAATTACTTAAACAACTAATTCTAAAATGAAACTGAAAATTGTTTTCGGGGTTCATAAGAACCCTAAAGTAAACCGTTTTAATATGGCTAGTGTAGGTTAAAGTCTAAACCACATGATATCACATGATTTCTAAGGATTGCCTTTTAACTGAAAAAGTCCTCAACTTAATTGTGCCATTAATTGCAAAGCGAGGGGATGTTGGGTAGATCTACTGGAGTTTGACAAACTCCGCCTCGTGACACTGGAGGTGCACGGAGGTACAATATCAGCCTATCTGACCGTGATCCCGAGAGGACACGGGGGAGGCAAAGCCGCGATGACGTATGTCCGCAAAACAAAATGGCTGAAGGCTCCGCCTCTACGATACTTAATGGTCAGCTTTGGTACAAACTTCCTTAGTGCATGGAAACAACGGATTAGCTACCCGCGATATCGGTTGAGCACTTTAATTATACAAGACTAGTACATACCTGATAACTTTGTTACGGACAATAACTTTACTAAATAACAAATGTTTATGAATTGACGTATATAACTGAGCATTGCTTTTCACAAACAAATATTACGTATGTATATGTTGACACGATTACGATTATGAGACCGGGCCAATGCATGACATGCCCACTGTGAACTCACCAACCGTTAGGTTGACACTTGTGTGGTTTTCACTTTTGCAGATCGTTGAAGAGTATCCACTGGAGGTTGGCATGGCACAAGAAGATATTTACTTTTATTAAACTAAATTTGGAAATTTGAATTTGAAACAAAGATTTGTAAAGCACGTGGTTAGTGTTAAGATACTTATGCCTTTATTCCGCTGCGTAACTTTTGAAACTGTTTTGAAATGAATGTTTTGGACTTTACTCTGATTCGTTTAGTATTTGTAACTAATGGTTGTGGTCCTGGTTTGCTCGCACCCCTTAACGGTATAAGCTCCGTTAGTGGATATTTGGGGGTGTGACAACTCTCAATATGACACACGTGCCCTAAAGAGTCGGTCAACTAACAGAAAACGTGGACCAAGTGGACTCTAATGGCTAGCTAGGCGACGTGGGATTAGTTGCTAATTCTTAGGGACTTAGTTATTATGTAATCCTTAATATATATCGAGCTCTAGGGCTGCACACAACATTTTTTCTCGAAACTCTATGTAACACTTAGAATACGAGCTTACTTCATTTTTACTTGAACAAATTCCGTTATATAAAAGTTTGAGGCAGCAGGCACTTTAAGCCGGCTCCCGAGGTTTTTCGCTAGGATCCTTGAGAATACTCAGAAATTCCTGGATTTTTCCTTTGTTACATCCTTTTGTCAACAGCTAAACTTACATTTTCCTTTCCAAATTCATCAAACACACTACCTCACTTACAAAGTTTGGTCAACTAATTGCTTAGGCAATTTTTGACCAAAACAATTTGGCACTCACCGTGGGGCAAGTGGTGTTTGAATTCAGCTAAGAGCCTTGATCTCCTTCCCGCTACTAATTTCTGAAAATGTCGACTCAATCGAAGATTACTTCAAAATCTATTACATCCACCAAACCGACTATTAGCACCGGTCTTCCTCCAATGCCAAAGAAAACGACTAACACCTGTTTTGGTCAAAAATTCACAAAGGAATTTCGTATTCCAAACTTAGAATGTGAGGTAGTGTGCTTGTCAAAATGCTCGAAATGTAAAGGTGAACACAAGGATGTAACGAGGGAAAAATCCAGGATCCTTCGAGTTGCCTCTAGGAATCCTCGATTTATATAACAAATACAATGATAACAAACTTTCCGGGATTCCCGGGATCTTAACGTCCAACTAACTCGACCGTTATGGGTCTTCCTCGTTAACTTGGTCCACGATCTACCATAGCTGGAGCTTAAGTTTCGGAAATAGTTATCGACTTCACTTGTACCTGGTCAAATAAAACACGTGGCAAATATGAGGGTTAGCAAAATAAAATTAATCAGGACACCTGAGTAGACGGGATTCCCAGATGATAATAGGATTCTTGAACTATCTGAGCTTCCTGCGAGCATCCTGAAAATAGACCCTCAACAATTGCCCCTTGAATTTCAATAGGTGTGGATAAGCTCGACAACTGTTAAAATTCAAAAAGATTCCCTTATTCACGGCGTTTAGACGGTAAAAGTGGTTATGATGGGACAGATTTCTCGGCGTCCAAGTACTAATCATGATCTTTTCTTTAAATAGGAGATCCGAAATGAAGATTTTCACCGTCTTCTTCACAAAACCTCTCAAGCTTCTCCGATATTCCAGGTCAGTCCCTTCTTCGTCTTCTTGTTTTCTTCTCGTTTTTCGGCCATGGCCAAGAAAAACACCCGGTCATCTTCTTCGTTAAGCTCTCCGGTCGTCGAGAATTTCCATGATAAGGGGTACATTATCCCCTGTGAGGAAGAAACCTGCACTTTCGACGATCGCGACATCCTTGAATTGAAGAATTCTGGCATTTTTCCGCCGGAAACTGTTTTTTCGACCCTTCGATTCTCTTACCAAGTCCGGTTTCATCTTCACAACTTGGTTTTGCTTTATGTACTACCTTTCCTGCTTGAGATGACGTTCCCCTTTTCCGGAGCTTATCACTCAATTTTTCAAAACCACCCGGCTTTCTTACTCCCAAACCATGCCGATGGTGTGGAGAATCTTGTATTCTCTGGACCAGTTAAACCAAACCAGGAATCTCAACATTGGGATTCCTGAAATCTGTGAAGCGTATCAGTTAAGAACCCATGGTTGTAGCCGGTTTGTTCTCAAGGCACGCACCTCCACTTCCCAGTTGATTCCCCGAGCTTCCCACTATGACCATGACTGGAAGAAGCGTTTTTTCTTCGTCAAACGAGACTCGATTCCTGGGGGACGGAGATACCGTTGAAGTGGGTTGAGAAGGGTAGGATACTGATGTTTCTTGTTGTTTCTGAATTTCCTATATGTTTCTAACTTTTCTGTTGTTTTCTTTTTTTGCAGCACCCAAGTTTGAGGATCTCATCAAGAAGCAGCCTGATTTCAAGAAGCTTGAAGCAATTTACCGCATTCCTGCCAGCGAGAGAGCCCTGGTTCTTGAAGCA
>JBCNJP010000007.1:83425108-83446012 GCA_039602395.1 Deinandra increscens subsp. villosa | reverse complement strand
CTTATAACGTAACTAACGGGTTTGTCTAACGGAAGTTAACCTTGAAATTCTCGGGTGTCACATCATTCCCCTGAAATTGGAATTTTCGTCCCGAAAATTATTCTTGTGTCGTAGCGTTCGCAGCATCAGCTGTCGTCGTTGCTATCGTCGCTGGGGAAAGAAAGCAAAAAGTTTTAGGGTTGTCACACAAAACATCCCCTAGGACCATCATTGTTTTGCCTTGACCGGTTCGGTAGTTCACTCCGACAATTCTTGGCCATATGCCCCATCCTACCACATCGCTCACAGGGAGGTTGGTTGCAATCACCTGTGTGATGTATGTTGCACTTGTTGCAGTAGGGTGCCTTTCCCCTGTATCTGTTTGAACCCTGACCACTACTGCCTTGGCGGTTTTGATTACCGCCTCCACTGTTGTTGAAACCACCTTTAGAGTTATCGAACCTCTTGTTCTGGTTCTGGGAGCCAGAAAACTTTCCAAGGTTATTACCGGCATTGTTGTTACTTGGTTCCTCTTCACTCTTTCTCTTCCCATCAAGAGCAGTCTTGGGAGATTTCTTTGGTGGCAAGGTGCCTTGAGCCACCGCTTGATCTGTCAACTTGTGTGCTAGCCTGATCGCTTGCCGCACATTAAGGGGGTTTGATGCGGTTACCATTCCCTGAATTTGTGGAGCCAATCCATCCACATACCTTTCTATCTTTTTATAATCGGCATCTACCATTGAAGGACACAGAATTGAATACTCGTGATATCTATCAGTGTACTCCTCCACCTCTGAGCCTACCATCTTGGAATTCACAAACTCGAGTTCCAACCTCTTAACCTGATCGCGGGGGCAATACTCTTCCATAATCGCATCTTTGAACTCTTGCCATGTCATGGCATTAGCAGCATCAATTCCCAGCATTTGAATCTGAGCATTCCACCATGTCAGTGCGGAATCCTCAAGTGTACCTGTAGCATACTTCACCCGATCCCCCACCGGGCAGTTACACATGACAAAAACCTTTTCCGACTTTTCGAGCCATCGTAACAGGCCCACAGCTCCTTCATCGCCCTTAAACACCAGGGGCTTACAATCCATAAACGTCTTGAAAGTGCACTGATGCTGATGTTGTCCTTGAAACTGGAGCTGAGCGGCTGCCAAGGCTGCAGCAACGCCTTGGTTGATCATGTCTTGGACTTGAGCAGCAGTAAAGGTTCCCGGGTTGGTTTCTGGTGCTCTCCGCGGAGGCATGATTTTCTAGCAAATCGATGCAAAACCTCCAAAGGTTAGTATATCCAATACTAAAAAGTTGTTAAGTTCCGTTAAAACAAATCTCATAAAATATCTATTTACATGAACGACACGTTTAAATTTGCTAGAGCTATACATTAGACAAGGATTCTGAATGAGGGTCATCTTCGGCACGCAGGGCAGTACTCTTGAGGAATGGGTTGTAACAAAATCTTTTCAAAAACAGTTACAGTTCAGAAATCTTTACCTTTAAAAATGTTCTGGTTCGCTGTAACCAATGGCTCTGATACCAATCTGTCACACCCCCAAAATCCCACTAACGGAGTATAACCGTGTGGGGTGTGAGCCAGACCAGGATCCAAGACTTTAGTTACAACCAAGCCATAACAGAAATTAAACAAAAGATAAGAGGCTTTAAGATTAAAGTAGAGGAAAGTTTGTTACATAAGTCAGTTTAGAAGTACAGCGGAAGCATAAAAAGCGATTACAAGTTTGATGTACAAAACATGTGTTCATAAAGTTTGAAATTTTGAATTTCCCAAAAGATTTGCGATAGAGAGTACTGCCGCCACCCGTGCCAACCCAGAATCCATCTAACGACCTGAAAAGTAAACAACGATCAAGTGTCAGCTAAAAGGGCTGGTGAGTTCACTAATCAGTCTACACTACACCATGTAGACCACAATGCATACGAATCGTAAAGCAATAAATTCGTAAATTTAGAATTGTAAGTATTATCCGTATCATTAGGTAGCTAGCCTATGCTTATGCTCCTCTGAACGTTCGCAACCAAAGCTGACATGGTATTTGATAGGTATTCACCTATATAATTTGCCTTCCCCGTGTCTTTCCCGATCACGGTATTCTTAGGCTAATATTGGTCTCAGTCCGACCGCCAGTCGGGAGGGTGCATCCTGTGCACCGCTGAGCGGGGGTGTCAATCCCTAGTAGATCTACTCAACATTACCTCGCTATTCAATACTAATGGCCCGATAAGTAAGGACTTTTGTTTATAAAGCAATTCAGTGAACGTGTGATATAGTGGGATAAATACTCAAGTAAAGAAATACCTTTACCGTGTGTTGCCATCCCTTACCGGATGCAACTATAACAGTAAGTGAAACTCACCTTAGGTTGCTCGGCTTAAGCTTCAATTAATCCGGTTATGGTTGTTAATGAGGACCTAATAATCACATTAAGGTCTTAGGTGTAAGGTTGTGTTTAAAACTATTAGCACGTTGGAAAACACGACACGACATAACGACACACGATACCTATGGTTGATCATAAACAGGGGTTCACTTAATACAGAAATCAAACATGTTCATCATAGCATAATTGTGTAAGTCATGGCAAGGCATTTAAACAAATTGCACAAGTTTGGATTCTGGTCACAGTTTCGCTAGCAGTTTCGCTAAGCAGTTTTGCTAAGCAGTTTCGCTAAGCAGTTTCGCTGTGTACACGGGCAGCACTTTCGCTAGGCAACACCCGATGACACAGTTTCGCTAGGCTAGTTTCGCTAGAAACTGTTGGCACAGTTTCGCTAGCCTAGTTTCGCCCGAAACTGGTTTGAACTTTCGTTCAGGGAATTTCGCTCGGTAGTTTCGTTCGAGCAGGTCTGGTTGGTTTATCCGGCGACACTATAGTTTCGCTACATAGTTTCGCTAGAAGGAGATATGCATAATTTCGCTACATAATTTCGCCTGATGAAGGCACAGTTTCGCTAGTCGCTAGAAAAACCCGTAAATTTGACTAAAAACCTTTCTAACAGCTTCTGTATCACATGCAATTCGATATCTAGCATACCTAAACATTTACCAACGTCATGTGAGCAATTTCAACACCTAAAACATGGTTTCTAGTCATCAATTTACCAAGAATGCATTTTCACATAAGTAGCCTAATCTAGCATGGATCTTCATACTGGCATGTCAAGATACAGAATTTATGTTATTTCTAGCATCCCTAAGCATCATAGCAGTAGCAGAAGTCATTGCATGTGGATTTTGAGCATACATTCTAGTTAAACATACAAGAAATGCATAAAGGGGGTTTATGTGACTCACGGTTGATCTCAAATGCTTAAATGGATGGAGTTTTGGGGCTGGAATCTCTGTGGTTCGAGCTACTTCCTTGCTGGCCGGAGATCTCGAGAGAGGGAGAGTGCAGAAGTGTGTGTGTTTGTGAGGAGTGAGTAAAAATGAGAAGGTTGGCTTGGGTTTTCTATATATCAGGTGCTAGTTTCGCTGGCAGTGTCGCTGGTAGTTTCGCTGGCAGTTTCGCTAGCCACGCGAAACTGGTCCCGTAGCCCAAATGCCTTAGCTACCGGGCGAAACTGTAGTTTCGCCTGGTAGTTTCGCTGGCTACCCAAAAAGGTAAATTTTCGTTCTAAGTAAGACAAGCACAATTTCTCGATAATCACACAATTACACCCTTAATCAAATAAACACGTTGCATATAATTTCACGTAATGGTAGCAAGTAAGTAAACACATAGCACATATGGACGGGTTCGGTGATCAACCAAAGGTCATGGACGTATTCGGTCTAGACACGCATTAGTTACTGTTTTTATAATATGGCTGACGGAGATTGTCTAACGGAACTGATGGAATTTAACGGAAAAACTTAACGGAGCTAACTTGGGAAGTTACAATTGTCACAGAGTATCTTCTTGCCCATCGTGAAAGAACTGAAGAAGAAGAAGAGAAAGGAACTGACCTGTGGAGATCCGAGAAGCTCTAGGGTTTTCGAAAAGAGATGTGAAGAAAATGAAGGAAGGATAATGCTTTTAAAGCTAAAGATGCCAACGGGAACTTCGCTTGGGAGTTGGGTCGAATTAAATTCCTTTTGATCATGATTACGTTAGTGATAAGGCTAGAAAATTCAAATTCTTTACAGTTGGCTCACATGCGCCATCCGCTAAAAATTTGGGGGCAATTGTTGGTACCAAATTTCAGGATATCTTGAGCAGCTCGCAGAGGCTCTTAAGCACTTCACTGTAAGGATCCTGAATTTTATTTTTAGCTAACGATTACCTTCCCTTTTGTTTATTTTTTGCAGATGACTCTTGATATGACACACGTGCCTTAAAGACTCGCTCAACTAACAGAAAACGTGGACCAAGTGGACTCTAACGGCTAGCTAGGCGACATGGGATTAGTTGCTAATTCTTATGGAGTTAGTTATTATGTAATCCTTACTATATATCGAGCTCTAGGGTTGCACACAACACACAACATTTGTTCTCGAAACTCTCTGTAACACTCAGAATACGAGCTCACTTCATTTGTACTTGAACAATTTATGTTATATAAAAGTTTGAGGCAGCAGGCACTTTAAGCCGGCTCCTGAGGTTTTTTGCTAGGATCCTTGAGGATACTCAGGGATTCCTGTATTTTTCCCTTCTTACATCCTTGTGTCACCAGCTAAACTTACATTTTCCTTGCCAAATTCATCAAACACACTACCTCACTTACAAAGTTTGACCAACGAATTGCTTAGGCAGTTTTTGACCAAAAACATACCTGGATAAATTTGTTATCGTGTTCATAGACGACATCCTCATCTACTCCCGTAGCGAGGAAGAACACGAACAACACCTGAGACTTATCCTGTAATTGTTGAAGAAGGAAGAACTTTACGTGAAATTCTCCAAATGCGAATTTTGGATTCCCGAGGTACACTTTTTGGGTCATGTGATCAACGATCAAGGTATTCACGTGGATCCCACAAACATTAAAGCAATCAAATATTGTAGTACGCCCACGACTTCAACCGAGATTCAACAATTCTTAGGTCTCACTGGCTATTACCGCCGATTCGTCGAAAACTTCTCAAAGATAGCCCAGCCCCTGACCGCTCTGACCCAAAAGGAGAAGAAGTTCATATGGGATACTAAGACTGAAGCAGCTTTCCAGTTGTTGAAGCAAAAGCTATGTGATGCCCCAATCCTATCACTACCCGACGGGATCGAAGACTTCGTTGTATACTGCGATGCTTCGCATCAAGGTTTGGGTTGCGTACTAATGCAATGAGAGAAAGTCATCGCCTATACTTCGCGACAACTAAAGAGTCACGAGAAGAATTATACAACCCATGATTTGGAACTTGGAGCTATTGTCTTCGCTCTCAAAATCTGGAGGCATTATCTCTATGGTATGCAATGCACCATATATACTGATCAAAAAAGCCTCCAGCACATCTTCAATAAGAAAGAATTGAATATGAGACAACACCGACGGGTGGAACTGCTAAATGATTACGAATGCGAGATTCGTTATCACCCAGGCAAGGCTAACGTTGTAGCTGACGCCTAGAGTAGGAAAGAACACGTCAAACAACTACATGTTCGAGCATTAAGTATGACCATACGCTCGAATCGCACATCGAAAGTGCGTGAAGCTCAGATTGAAGCCCTCAAACCGGAAAACCTAGTAAGTGAAGGCCTACGTGGAATGGAGAAGCAACTGAACGAGAAACATGATGGAACCAAGAACTTCATCGATATACTATGGGTACCTGTCCATGGAGGTTTAAGGAAACTGGTGTTCGATTAAGCTCACAAGACAAAATATTCCATTCATCCCGGGTCAGATAAGATGTATCCCGGTCTAAAAGCCGAAGTAGCCACCTATGTCGGCAAATGTCTAACATATTCAAAGGTCAAAGCTGAGTACCAGAAGCCTTCTGGATTGTTAACCTAGCTTGTCATTCCGGAATGGAAATGGGAGTAAATATCCATGGACTACATCACAATACTGCCTAAGTCCAGATCTGGATATGACGCTATCTGGGAGATAGTAGATCAATTGACGAAATATGTGCACTTCTTACCAGTCAAAGAGAAGGATAACATGGATAGGCGAGCCAAACTCTATATAAAGGAAATCGTCTCATGACACGGTGTGCCAATATCCATCATATCTGATCGTGATAGCCGTTTCACCGCAAACTTTTAGAAATCCCTACAGAAATCTTTGGGTACTCGCCTCGATATGAGTACTGCCTACCATCCACAAACAGATGGCCAAAGTGAGAGAACGATCCAAACACTCGAAGATATGCTGAGAGCATGTGTGATCGATTTCGGACCCAATTGGGACGAGCATCTCCCTCTTGCCGAATTCTCATATAACAACAACTATCATACCAGCATTAAAGCCGCACCATTCAAAGCACTTTATGGAAGGAAGTGTAGATCCCCACTCTGCTGGAACGAGGTTGGTGACAGTCAGTTAACTAGTCCTGCGCTAATCTTTGAAATGACAGAGAAAGTCTTTCAGGTCCGTAAGCATCTGAATGCTGCCAGAGACAGACAATCGTCGCCCCTTGTCCTTTGAAAAGGGTGACCGCGTCATGCTAAAGGTATCGCCTTGGAAAGGCGTTATTAGATTCGGCAAACGAGGTAAGCTCAACCCTTGTTACATCGGTCCCTTTGAGAAAACTGAGACCGTCGGACTAGTAGCTTACCGACTACGCCTGCATGCCGAACTAAGCAGCGTACATGATGTCTTTCACGTTAGTAACCTTAAGAAATGTCTATCTGATGAAACACTCATTGTCCCACTTGAGGAAATTCAAGTTGACGAAACAATGCACTTTATTGAAGAACCTGTCGATATACTTGACCAAGAAATCAAGAAGCTGAAGCATAGCCGCATTCCCATAGTCAAGGTGCGATGGAACTCTCGATGAGGTCCAGAGTACACTTGGGAACGCGAGGACCAAATGCGTCAAAAGTATCATCGTCTGTTTGGAAATGTCGCATCTACGAGTAACCAGAACTGAATTTCGAGACGAAATTCTTCTAACTGGGGGAGAATGTGACACATCATCCAAAAACCATGTTAAACCTCCTAACTTTGACTTTAATTAAACATTTATGTGCTATATGAATGTGATTAAACTGTTAAACTACCAAGTTAAATTGATAACTGATGATGTATTTAAAATCCCGCCTTTGTACTGGAAACATATATCCGAAAAATATGAGAGTTCTCATATGATAAATATGGAACATCAATAATAAAAATGTAAATATAAAAATTTGGCTTTTTATATTTTATCAAAACTGAAATAATTAATCTGTTTCACCTTAAACGTTTTTACATACTAAAAATGTGATAAAAGTTGTTCTGTTGTCAAGGCTTATCCAATTGAAAACTGATGACCCGTTTAGGCCCAGTAAGGCACAACATGTCCGAAACAAATCAAACAAACCCCAGACTCAACCCGGTGACCCGACACGACCCACCGAGCATTCGACCTAACCTGAGGGCCCAAACCGCGGCCCAACCAGCCTGGGCCGAACCCAAGTGGCCAGGCCGAACACGGCCTTTCCCCCCTTCGCGGCCCAACAGAAAAGCCGACCCATTTTCCTTGAATTTTCGGCCCAAGCCCACCATCTAAATTATTTAAATGATCTAGCCCATGACTTTTATAAAATAAAGCCCATTACAGTTTATATAAAGTCTATAGCCCATCAACTTTATAAAACTACCACCTTTGTAGTCTTATATTACTTCGGTTATATTTATAAAAATTGTGATTTTTAAACATCTCTAACCACCAATTATTTTATAAAACCTCCCAACACAAAACACCCCCTTTATAAAACCCACATGGATTTTTAAATAAATCACCTACATCTAAGTTAGTGATTAAGTGTGGAGAATACATTGCCACCTCTCCACCCTACTCTTACACCCATCTAATCTTGCCAACCCAACATTGTACTAAGGCATAGAGGGTTAAAGAATTGACTAATAGGTATTAGCCAAAGATTAGTCTATAAGGAGAACCCACCTCCAAGCTTCCAATACACACCAACACACTCACTCTCCCTCTCCCTTGCTCCTCTCGGCCGGCCCACCCCCACAACCACCGCTGCCGCCGACAGCCACCACCCCACAGCCTGCCGCCAGCGCTGAGAAGCCGCCGAAACCACCACCAACCCGCCGGACCACCGCCATCCACCTCCTCTTCTCGGTTTTCCTTCCTCCTTTTCATTGTGAGTTTTCTAACTCATTTCTCCTACCTTTCTAACACCCAAATGTGATACCAAATTCTTGACAATGAACTTTAAACACCTACATTTATTTAATCATCAATCTAATCTCTTCTCTATCTCTATTCTTCTTTGATCTCAACATTCTCCTTGGTGTTCTAGGAACTTATAGTAGCCAAGGGAATGGGTGAAACACTTGGAGAAATCCATAGAAAGTATCCATGTGTACCTAAAGATCATCAATGTTATTTTTATGCATTTACTTGTGTTTGATGGTCAAGAACAAACCCTAAATGGATATTGTCCATAAACTCATAAAATGATTAGATGTTCTTGATCTAATGTGTTGGTTGATTCAAAATGGTCCTAACACTTGATGGTGTTAGTAGATTAAATGGCTAACAAAAATGAATAGTTAAATATAATGGAACATTAAAATGGGTGTTAACTAACAATCTTTATATTATTTATGTTTATGCTTAGTTTGTCCTAACACATTAGGTGTTAGTTGATTTATTTACATTTCATGTTTATAGTATTAATTGGTCCTAACACTATATGTGTTAGTGGATTAATCATGGTTTATACATTGATGCTAGTTAGACATATTACATTCAAGTTTTATGTTAAAATAGACAAATGAATCTCCTAACAAGATTTAATGGTTAAAATGGTTACATATGTATTTTATGACATGAATTGACTCACATCTAGTTGCAAATGAAGAAATTATGGAATTTACTTGTTATGGTAAGAATGTGACATTTTAAATGTATTACAAAATCTTTCAAGACAAACTAAATGTTACATGATCCTTACTAAAAATAGTAAGAATAAAATAATGTCAAATGATTTATTTGACATAACTACTTGGATTTATTACAAGATTCTTGCCATTTGAAGGCATGATTTAAAAAGGAGAATTTTCTATAAAAAGACATTTGTAAAATGAATATGTTTTATAAAGGATTTTTATAAAAATAATCAAAAGCCAAGCAATTGACTTTAAATATTTTTATAACCTTTTATTGTTACATTAATGGATCAAAGTAATCAAAATGGAAATACGTTGCATAGTAATAAAACCGGGACCCATACGACGATATACACGAGAACGTAAATGTTTGGAATTATAAACCAAATGACTTATCATGTTTTTTTAAAGACAACCTAAAAGTTTATAATAAACAAGCTTTTATAAATCCACGTGTCATCATGTATTGTTTTGAAACAACGTCTTAAAACTTTTATAAGGAAATGAATATTTCATGTGTATGAAATATTAAATGATTTCGAAATTATTAAATGTTGTGACTTAAAACGTTTCTGTAAAACAATTCATGTTTTTTAAAATGAAATAAACTTCAAATAATTATTATTTGGTTAATAATTATTTACAAAAGTTTTAAACTATGTTTTATTCACCAAGAATTGTTAATCATAATTATTTAATTTAAAAATAATGATAACGTACATGATTAACCAATCGGGCCTATGAAAATAGTAATAAACATTACTATTTAATGCAATGTTCAAGACTTGATTGATCTAATAAATGATTATCCTTTTTATTTATAATTGTTAAACATAAATATAAATCTTCACGAAAGTACTTATTGTTTCAAATAAATACTAACCAACGGGTTTTCAAAACGAATACAAACGGGATTAAACGTCAAAAGTTGACCGGTATCACTTGGGTGACAAATGTTACCCAAATGATTTGACCCTTATGAAGTTGTCTTATTATTTATATAGGACGTTACTTGCTGTTACTGTTTCCAGTCTATTCATTTACCTACTGATCAAGTGAGTTTCACGGCCTCTTTTCTTTTAACTGTTTTTATACTCTTGGGGGAGAAATCATGAACTGATAAATACTTTTTACTTAGAGTTAATTACGGAATGCGTCCCTGTGGTTTGCAAATTTGTTTGGAATGAGTCCAAACGTTTCAAAATTTTCATTGCGAAGTCTGTGGTTTTCAATCCATTGGGAATTGCGTCCCTGGCCCTAACTCTGTTAAAAGAAGCTGTTAAGTCCCTTCACATGTGTCAGTCATGTGAGGGTAGTTTCGTTATTTAATGTTGAACCAGATTTTAAAATGTTTAAAATATTAAAATGTGTGGACCCTATTAACCCATCCCAACCTTATCAGTTCATCACCAACCCTACTCCTGAACTCATCACCGACTATAACCATTCATCATCCCTGACCCTTCTTCTTCGGCAATTAGCGGTTGCATTTTTCATTGATAACACAAAGCCATTCTCCGGTTACAGCGAAAGCAACCCAACAACCGCACTAGCCCCCTTCCACAAAGTCATTCCCCACCCCCTCTCAGGGGCCCAGGTTGTGTTTTTCATCAGCACCACAAAATGATCCTCCGGCTACGAAGACCGTATCGAATGTTGCCACCCCTCTTACGCATCCCTCTACGGTAATCAATTTCTTCCATAATTCTCAAGAACATAAATCAATTTCATTCTTGTGAGCATCATGAATTTTGGAATGAAATGATGAATCCAGGTGCACATATTCATATTAGAGCTTGATGCTAATTTCAAAAATTGATGAACAACTAAAAAAAGGAGTTTACAGTGGGCTGAGATGGAAATTTCTTCTTATGCACTATGTTTGAATCATAGTTAAAACATTATTGTCAGACCCCAGAAATAGAAATGAAGAATGCACATTTGAATCCAAAAAATGAGGAATAAATCAAGCATAGTTCATCTGTTATTTCCTTTCCCGTCTTTATGGTTTTCTGGAACTTCCGATCTCGATTTGGCCGACCTGGACTAAACTGAAGAGGAAGACGATGAAATCATGGACACATTTTTATTTAATCGAGAGTCAAAAGTTTTTTTCAACATTCTTCTCCATCTGGTCCAATTTAAATAACTGGCACATGACGAAACTACCCTCACATGACTGGCACATGTGAGGGGACTTAATGGCTTCTTTTAACAGAGTTGAGGCCAGGGACGCAATTCGTAATGAATTACAAACCACAGACTTCGCAATGAAAATTTTAAAACATTTGGACTTATTCCAAACAAATTTGCAAACCACAGGGACGCATTCCGTAATTAACTGTTTTACTTAATATTATGGTTTATCTGTTAGCCGTATGACTACTTGTTCTCTTACTGATGCCCAACTATGGTCATTATCGTTATAAACGTTTGTACAACTGTATCCCACCATTAATTGATTTCAATTAGTTCTGTACGAAATGATAGCTAGTGAATAGATCTATTTGGGTTGACAACCCTGTCCTAATTGGTAGCTCCAATTCTGACTCCGGATTGTCTTGGGGTACACGTCAGTTATTCTGCTTTGTTCAGGTGCTCTCGGGCGAGATGCTATGGGTGTGTAAACTGTTAGTATTTAAAATTAAGGTTCAGGTGAGTTTATACAACCACAACGGTAAACCAATGTAATAGTTAAGTATACTAAATTGTTTACAAACCTTGATTGTAGAGTCATAAACCTGTGAACCTCACCAACTTTATTTTGAACTTTTAAAACTTATGATTTCTTAGGTAATTGAGAAAATTATGGAGGACATGCAAATGGGGCTTCACAGTGCTATCGGAACTGCTTCTGGAGTCGTAGTCCCGAACTATCCTAAATAAACCGTTTTATGCTTTTAATATTAAATTAAGACTTTATGCTTTTTAAATGTAAGACATTGTTACTTTCACTACTCTTTCCGCTGCAACGAAATGATGTAATGTTTTTATAACGTTTGAAATTCTTAGAAGTCGTTCTATGTATCCACGACTATAATTCCATCTCGCTCACACCCAAACCCATTGACCGGGGTGTGAGAATTACTGAAGAAGTGTTAGAAGAATGTTGAATCAGGAAGCTACAAACGTACGAGTACAATGATCTCATGAAGAGTTCATTAAGTCGCAAAAAGAAGTATTTGCTGCTCAACAAAAAATTTCTGAATTAAAGTTGGAAATTTTGGAGTTACAAAGGCAAGTCAAGAATTGCAACTTATCACCAACTTTGCTGAATTTCTTGTAAAAAAAGGATAGGAGTGAAGATAGTTCAAAAGAGAATGATATTCATAAGGTTCCTCAACCGGTGGATTTATCTGAGTTTACATCTGCTTCTCTTGATCCTAAAGCTGAATTGCATGATAATTCCAAATTTGCCACACCAGCAAAGAAGAAGAAATCTAAACCTGCAAAGAAGAAAGAAAAGATTGGTGAAGCTCCAAAATTTGATTCAGGCTCATCATTTTTGAAAGATGAAAATATTTTTAGTAAAACTGAAAAATCTGCCAGTTCTTCATCTGAAGTAGAAGTAGCTAAATCTTTAGTGCGTGAGAACAAGCTGAAGGATATTAAAGATACATTTACTAGAGAAGCCAAATGAAGAGATGCTTCTGGTTCTTAATCTGGATCTTCAAAGATTTTGGGTTATAAGCACAAAGGTTTGGGTTATGAGATAAAAGAACTACCTGTTCTAGTTCATCAATCCAAGAAGCAAGAAAAGGTTTTGAAGATCAAGAATTCAAAGAAATCACAACCTTAGACTAAACAAGTTTTTTATTCTTCTGGAGGTTCTTCATCTGAAACTAAAGTTTATTCACGGATTCAATCTCCGAGGTACGATTCCTATGATGATTTCTTTGATAATTTTGGTTCTGATCATTCCTCATTTTCTAGTTCAAAGAATTGTTCAAATGTTTTTAAAATTCTTGAAAGAATTTGTTATGCATGTCGTCAACTTGGACATCTTGCTGCTAATTGTCCAACGTCTGCATATATCCACAACACTGCCAAATATGTGGATAATAATGGTCAAATTTTTTAGGAACCATGATCCCCAAAGGTCAAATCAACTTGTAAGCCGTTTTGATCCAAACCAAATATGCCGGTTGACACCGATTCTGGTTCGGGTCAAATATCAAAGACATCTTTGATTTGGAAACCAAAAAGTGTTTCCAATGCCAACATAGACTATGTGGAAGACACCGGGCGACCCGACGCTGTTGAATCGGGTCGATCCCAAAGTGAATAATGTTTTATTTGGTGTCAACAGGTATTTCAGGAAGACCTATCGGTAATTGAACAGTTTCTGATAGTGGAGTATATGTGTTTATTTTAAATTACATGTTCAAAACATTTTCCAAATCCTGTTTTTTCAAAATGCTAAACTACAAGTATCCGTGTTGGTTGGTCAATTCCTGTTTTTTTTTTCACTACATCTCATTTTGAGGGGGAGTTTTGTCTTTGAAAATTACAAAAATAGTGTGTTGATTTTCAAATAGTAAAAATGAAAATCTAAAAAATAGCGTTTGTCATTTTTAGGGGGAGAAATTTGAAAGGACAAAAAAAAAAGAGAAATTGTATCTGACATGATTGGGAAATGATGGTACATTGGCTAACGATGTCTGACTCATGGATAGAGTATATGAAAAAGCTATAAGACCATTGATCGATGTGCTAGGTAGGCTCGGCAAATCAGAAAGTATACAAATGTGATATTCATTTAATCTGATGCCTGATCTAGTGGACAACATCTTGATGTGTATCTCATGATATATCAAGAAAAATATATGTGAAAAGAAAAGTGAGAAGTCACTGTGTATACATGTGTTCTTTTTGCAAAGATTTAAACTTGTTTTATTTTCTTTATATTCTTAAATGACCGGACTATCTCTGCGTGTCCACAAGACTGACCTGATAATCATTTAAGTTTTTGCTTTATGTTCTTGGTGTTTCGTATAATTTATCGGACTTTCTCTGCGTGTCCACAAGACCGACCTGATCATTGTTGAATTATACAATTTCAACTTGTTTTTATTTTCTTATTTTGTTAAATTAGAGGCCTTATCTGCGTATCGAAAGATCGACCTTAAGGTAGACGATTTAACGTTCTTATTTCTTTTTGCATGGAACACAGTTGACTAGATCATGATTTCAATCACTATGTGTTAAATCACAAGTAAAATCACAAAGTTTGATTAGAAAAAGCATATTTGAGTATGTCTGATAGTGTGGGGTACACTGGTCAAAGCAAATTAATCAATACCTTAACATATCCAGATGTTATGAGTATGATTATGCCTGAGTTTATAGTTGGACAAATTATATCTGCAATCGACATGGCTTGTGTGTCACAAAATCAAAATTGAAGTATAGTTCCGCATGTTATGTCCAATATGATCCCAAGTTGTGATCTTTCTCACAAAAGACAAAAATAGTATATGATTATATATTGCATTTATTTTTCATATCAGAAAATACCAAAAATATTTTAGGTGTGTTTTGATATAAAGTTTAGAAAACTCAAAAAGATTTTGTTTTTTATTTCTTTTCGGTTGATCAACACGGATTACAAATCAATTCAAAATCAATATATCTTGGAGTCTCGAAGAGACGTTTTGTGCCAAAATTATTTATGTTAGCAGGTTTCTAAGTGGAAAGAGAACATCACAGCTTCAAGTCTTCTGAAGCTGTTGATAAAGAGTTTTCACACGCGACAATGTCAAGTACTCAAGATCAGACTAACTGTCTAGTTGAGGGAGAGTCTGATTGAAGATATAAGATTATATGGAAATTGATACTACACATGTCGAGGGGGAGTTTGTTGATGAATGATTCTTGGTCGTCAAGTGAAGTATCAAATGCAAGATAAAAACTACAAGATTGTGCCTATCCGAACTGACACGAACTGCCAGTTCAGATGCACTCGAACTTGTCTAAACTGGCAGTTCGGATGATCATGTGTTTGCACATTTATGTTCAACTATAAATAGCTTTGTCATGTATAGAATTAAGAGGACTTGTCCAGATTAACTATACGACCGAGTAGACGATCCACCGAGTGTTTCCTGTGTATTCTCTTAGTGGTCTAAATACAAGTTCTATTGTATTTACATCTTGTGTTCATCGTTTTACATTGATTTCTATACGACCGAGTCGACGATCCACCACTCACGTAATTTCAAAATGTATGATCGTAAATCGTTATGTGGTAATTTGATACTTGATTTATTGGATTTTATATGATAAAAATGATGGTGAATTGAAAATGGGAGAAAACCTTGAAATCCGAGAACAAAAATGCGAAAACGGACAAAACGGACTGCGGTCAATAAAAGTCAACATGGCTGCCAGACGGGGAGCTCTAGGCGTATCGCCTAGAGCAACCCAAGGCCCGAGGCGATACTCCTAAACCCACATTTTCAGCAAATCCCTAATTTTTGCCTATTTAAGCATCATTAGCCACCACCTCCTCATTTGTTCAGCTCTAGACGTCCCATCACCCTCATTACGAATCTCAACCTGTTCATACTCATCCATCATCAAGATCCTTGCTTTCTATCAAGTTTCAAGCCCCAATTTATTCGTTATCATCCTACATCGTTCGGTAAGTGATTTCTTGTGTTTTGCTTGTGTTTAAGTTATCAATATCCAAGCTTTATGATGAATTTAGGTCTGATCTATGATTGTTTAATGATATCAAGTATAGATCTAGTGTTCTCTATGAAAAAGATTGCATCTTTTGATGAAAAACATGGCTTTTATGCTTGATGTTGTGATTTGAGCTAGATCTAGGGTTTTTCATGGAAAATCATGCATGCATGTGGATAAAGGTTGATGATTTGTGCTACATCTATGTTGTAATGACTTGATAATGATAGATCTAGGGTTGATGATGTATAAAGTTGTTGACTTTGCGTAAGATCTATGATGAAAACATGATTTTGATTTTTCCACGCATGCAAGATATTGAATAAAGGCACATGATTGGTGTTAGATCTACTATGTGGATGTGTAATCTAGGTTAATAAATGCCTGATGATGTATAAAGTTGTGAACTTGGCAATCAATTGCATGCGTATGATTTTATAAATATTATTTACATGGAAATATGGTGAAAATGGCCTATTAGGGCAAGATAGCTTACATGTATGTGGCTAGGAATCTATGACATGGTTTGATATATGCTAAATGATGACTTATGTGATTCACTTGAGATGATGATGTTGCGTAAGCATGGATTTAGCCTACATGTGATAAATATATATTTATCAGTAAATAAATAAATTGGGAAAATGCATGATTATGAGCATGAGGTTACTTGGCTATGTGTTTGCATGTCATAAGTCAAATTGATTATGAACTATACGGGTGTACAAGTCCTAAGTCTCCTACCACGGTGGGAATGACAAGACTTTGTACGATCGCCCCGTCGATCATACATCATATACGCGGGATAATGTCGTAAGTCATCATGACGCATATGTTTATCTCGATACAATGTGTTATATATGTGAAACTGTTAGGTTATGTATAGAAAATCTAAATGTAGTCATCAATGTGTATTCGAGTCCACTTGTCTATTTTCCGCGCGTTGTCAGGACGGTAGGTCAAACTTAGTCAACACTCAGATGATTGCATGCCATAAGTGGAGTCTAGGAGGAATTCACCTTCTCTGTTCAAGTGTCACTACTCAGAAACTTAATTGAACCCTAAGGTGAGTTCTCGGCCCCAATTTTTAACTGTTTACGCTTTCGGGGGAGAAGACATGTGGTAAACTATTTTCTGTTGAGAAGATGCTTGACTTATTTTCTGTTGAGACAATACTAAACGGTTTCTGTTGAGAAACACTAAACTTGTTATATATACTATTTTTAAACCATAGAGGAAAACATGCCAAGGGAAGTCCTTCCATAACTCGTGTGCCATTAGTATTAGGTGATAACGGGTAAATGTGAAACAGATCTGTTGGGCTTGACAAACCCAGCCCTGGCTAGTCGCTTTAGCCCCATCGCCTTCAAAGATGGAGAAGGGGTATTATATTTTCCTAGCTTTGGCCATGCTCGGTATAGCATGGTGGGAAGGCAAAACTTAACTGTCAGGTATGGGGACACGGTGCCTATGGTGTTACAAAAAACGTGGTCTAGCTAACCTAAGTATATAAAATGCTGATTTATCTTTTTCCAGGATATTTGATTCCAGGGGGGTTATGCCTTGATGAGGGTAACTGGTTACCTTACTGTTTTAAGTAAATTCTTATTTATTTACCTGCTTAAACTCTGAGAATTCACCAACCTTGCGTTGACACTTTACATATTTCTTCTCAGGTCCTTAGGAGGTTTGCTAAGGAGCGCACATTACGTATCATTCATGGTGTCATTGCATGGGTTGTAATAATTTAATAACTTTTGTCTCCTTGGGCGCAATACAACTTAAACTGTTTTCATGTTATCACTTTCACATATGAATTGTTAACCTATCATTT
The DNA here is from genome assembly GCA_039602395.1 of Deinandra increscens subsp. villosa. Lineage (NCBI taxonomy): Eukaryota > Viridiplantae > Streptophyta > Magnoliopsida > Asterales > Asteraceae > Deinandra > Deinandra increscens. The sequence continues at coordinate 83,428,494 of JBCNJP010000007.1, read as the reverse complement.
AATCGCTTCCGCAAATGATTTTGAAACTTGATGAAAATGCTTCCGCACTATTTTGTTAATAACACCTAACTCTGATAAACTGTTTTCAAAAATTAAACTGGTGGTTGAGTCGAGCATATAGATATTCGAAGTGTCTGACGACTCGGATCCCAGTCTGATATTTGCACCCGCGCCCCACTGCTTGTTGTAGTTTCGGACAGGCGGCTGGGGCGGGGTGTGACAGATTGTTATCAGAGCGGTCAGTCATAGTGAACTTAGGATTGCATTAGAATCCAACTATGGCTAGAGTCAGTTAGACACACACTTAGATGCACATACGCGCACTTTGCCTATTTAGCTACTATATCTATGTATACGAGTATATGTTTATACTGTGTTAACCATCTATGATATTGCTATCTTCTATCTCTATTCTTATCACATCATCACATCATATCTACATTCTAGTAGTGCTTATTTGAATTAAATGTCGGTTATTCAAAAAGTAGCTACTCACTATAATTATACACGGGATGTATATTGCAGGCATAGCATCGCGGGATTCAGCATCATCAGATACGTCAACACCGGCATCACCCACTGGGAGAAGAGGGAGGTGGATGCACACTCGAGACTGGACGACATACCCAGCCTACATGGATGACATGGTTAGAGTCCATCACATACTAACACCTAGTTTCGCTCGCACCACAGGAGGGATGATGGCTACGCCGGCCCTACCGACCCTACCTTACCCTACAGAGCGAGCAGTAGCAGCGGTGGTAGATGATCATTCTGTGCATCGTGACCATGTCACTCGCATGGCGGGAGACATTGCTGGCCATCAGGTCGGGGTAGGTGATGTAAATTATTGGCTCAGAGATGCTGTCACACGATGGAGGCAGAGGGAGGAGCGTCTGGCCAGTTTGATGCAGCAGCACGTGGACAGGGGGACCTCATTCAGCAGTTACTCTTCAGGGTACAGCAGTTGACTACACGAGTGGCTGCAGTGGAGGCGGAGCTGGAGCCGTAGGAGGAGCCTGCAGATCCAGAGCCAGAGTCGGTACCAGCACCCATGGATTAGGATGGTGAGGAGAGTGATGGTTTAGTCATCTCTGGTTGAGGGATTCTAGTAGTAGTAGCTAGTATCTGTCTTAGTTGCTTTCATGAAAGCATTATATAAAGATTAGTAATCTTTATCTATCTTTTGGCATGTAAGAAATTTGAACTCAATTTAAAATTTAATGAAATTGCATGTCAGTTGCGGTTTTATTTTATTTAAAGTTATAGTTAAATTTTTTATGTGTTATGTATGTCATCTGATACTTGTACTATGCTTAAATGATGGAAATCGGGATGCTAATCATTTTTGTATTATTATGAATAAAGAAAATGGCAGGCAGTGGCAGAGGTCATGGAATCAACCTCACAGTAGAAGAGCTTAACACTATTATCGGTCAGAGTGTAGCAGCGGCTTTGACAACTCATGCGCAAGCAAACTCTAATGTACCACAAGGTGTTCTTACAAGACGTTCATGGAATGCAAGCCTCACATGTTCAATGGAACGAAAGGAGTCGTAGGGCTACTTTGGTGGATGGAAAAGACTGAATCAGTTTTCGAGAGATGCAATTGTCGAACTAAATACCGAGTTAAGTATGCATCTAGAACATTTGAAGGAGTAGCTATAACTTGGTGGAACTCGCAAGTTCAAGTTCTCGGTTTGGCAGCAACAAATGCAATGCCGTGGGTAGAATTTACAAGAGTGTTAATCGAGGAATACTATCCTCACGTGGAGATTAAGAAACTAGAGATTGATTTTGCTAATCTGAAGATGGAAGGGTCTGATATTGAGGCATACACATCATGCCAGAATGATATGACTTTGCTTTGTCCAACTTTAGTCGATCCGCCGTATCGACGCATTGGGAGGTACATTGATGGTTTAGCGCCATGTATTCAAAGTTTGGTAACTTCAAGCAACCCTGGAAATATTTGAGACACTATCCACTTAGCTCATAAGCTAACTGATCAGGCCGTGCAACAAGGGGTTTTGCCTCAGCGTAAGGCATTGGCTGAAGTGGTTGATAACAAGAGAAAGTGTGAAACTTCTAGAGGAAATGGCAGTGGTTCGAATCAGAATCAAAAAGTTGATGGCAATAACAAGAGTGGTCATGGAAATCAGAATTCTCGAAGTTCATCAGGTGGTTATCAAGGGAGACAACCCAAGTGCAACAGGTCTGGTCAACATCATACTAGAAATTGTGTGATCAAATGCAACAAGTGTGGGAAACTGGGTCACAAAGCCGTTGACTGCCGTGTGAGAGTCAACAACCAAGGAGCTCAGAATCACGGAAACCAAAACCGCCAGGGTGTTATGAATGTGGAGTCATTGGCCATTTCAAGAGAGATTGCCCAAAGCTGAAAGGGAACAGGAACGAAATGGTGGAAATCGAGGAAATGGCAACGGGAATGGCAATGGCAATGGTGGCAATGGAAATGGAGGAGAACCTGGCAGAGCATTTGTGATTGGAGCGGGTGAAGCACGAAATGATGCCAGCGTGGTAAATGGTAAGTTTTCCGTTAATGGCTATTTTGCTTCTGTATTGTTTAATACTGGCGTCGATAAAAGCTTTATTTCAAGTAAATTTAGCAAGCTGATTAACGCCGTAGAAAGTCCATTAGAGGTTTAGCACTCGATAGAGCTCGCGAATGGAAAACTGATTGAAATCCCAAGCATTGTTCAAAATTGCGTGTTGGATTTGTCTGGTCATCAAATGAGCGTTGATTTGTTGCCAACAACATTGGGGAGCTTTGATGTTATTATTGGCATGGATTGCTTATCTAGGCATCAGGCTGAGATTGTATGCCAGGAGAAAGTGGTCCGAATTCCTCTTCCGAGCGGAGAAATTCTAACGACTCGAGGAGAAAGAAGCGGAACTGTGGTCGGATTATTTCCTACCTCAAGGCTCAAAAATGTCTGCGAAAGGGAAACGAAGCGATTTTAGCTCATGTTATCGAGAAACTAGTGGAAGAACCACATTTAGAAGATATTCCGGTGGTTAGAGATTTTCCTGACGTATTTCCTGAGGATTTTCCAGGTATACCTCCGCATAGACAGATAGAATTTCAGATCGATTTAGCACAGGAGCATCGCCGATTGCTCGAGCACCTTAGGGATTAGCCCCAAGGGAACTTTAAGAGCTGTATGCTCAGTTGCAGGATCTTCTAGAGAAAGGTTTTATTAGACCTAGTTCATCGCCATGGGGAGCGCCTGTTCTGTTTGTCAAGAAGAAAGACGGTACTTTCCGAATGTTTATCGATTACTGTGAGTTGAACAAGGATACTGTGAAGAATCAGTATCCTCTTTCACGCACCGACGATCTGTTTGATCAACTTTAAGGTTTGA
>JBCNJP010000007.1:83406888-83424608 GCA_039602395.1 Deinandra increscens subsp. villosa | reverse complement strand
AACCTCTAAGTGAATCAATAAAGCGAAGCTTTATTTACATCGCGTTCATTCTCTGATTACCGAATCATGTTGTAGTAAGATCGTATCGTGTTTCTACATTTGATTTATGATTCAAAGATTGATTTGAGATCCAGATATCACTAAATACGCGTTCGAGAGGAAGATGTAGCAAAAATAGCTTTTAGGACCAGGTATGGTCATTACGAGTTCTTGGTTATACCGTTCGGGTTGACCAATGCGCCTGCAGTATTCATAGATTTAATGAATCGGGTATGCAAGCCGTATTTGGATCAATTCGTCATCGTATTCATTGACGATATTCTCATCTACTCTAGGACGAGGGAAGATCACACTAAGCATCTTCGTATCATACTAGATATTTTGAGAAAAGAGCAGTTGTATGCCAAATTTTTTAAGTGCGATTTTTGGATACGGGAATTTTTGGGTCACATTATGAATGAATCTGGGATTCAAGTTGATCCGTCGAAGATTGAGGCGATTAAGAGTTGGCCTGTACCAAAGACGCCGACTGAGATACGCCAATTCCTTGGTCTAGCGGGCTATTATAGACGATTCATTGAGGGGTTTTTCTCAATCGGTCAAACTTTGACCGCGTTAACGCATAAAGGCATTGTGTATTACTGGATGCAAAGCAGGTTGCAGCTTTTCAGCTTTTGAAGGAGAAGCTTTGCAGTGCACCTATTCTTTCATTGCCTGAGGGAACCGATGATTTTGTGGCTTATTGTGACGCGTCTATTAGAGGCATAGGATGTGTGCTCATGCAACACGATAAGGTTATCGCTTACGCGTCAAGACAGCTTTGGGATAATGAGAACAATTATACGACTCGTGACTTGGAGTTAGGAGCTGTAGTTTTTGCGTTAAAGATCTAGAGGCATTACTTGTACGGTACGAAGTGCACGATTTACACGAATCACAAGAGTCTTCAGCATATCTTTGACCAGAAGGAGCTAAACATGAGGTAACGCAGACGGGTGGAATTGTTCAATGATTATGAGTATGCTATCAAGTATCATCCAAAAAAGGCTAATGTTGTAGCCGATTCCCTTAGCCACAAGGAGACGAAACCGAAGTGTGTTCATACTCTGCAAATGACAATTCACTTGAGTTTGCCAGATCAGATTCGGAACGCTCAGTTAGAAGCACTGAAAGAAGAGAACTTGGAATCTAAATCCTTGCGTTGTTTAGACAAGCAATTTGAGATCCGATCAGATGGAGCTCAATACTTTGTTGAGAGGCTATGGGTGCCTCAGCACGGAAACTTAAGGCAATTAATCATGGACGAGGCTCATAAGTCTCGATACTCTATGCATCCGGGATCGAATAAAATGTACAACGATTTGAAGGCTGTTTATTAGTGGCTGAAGATGAAGGTTGACATCGCCACTTATGTGGGTAAATATTTGACTTGTTCGAAAGTCAAGATTGAGTATCAGAAACCGTCAGGTTTGCAACAGCCGAAAATTCCAGGATGGAAATGGGAGAACATAACAATGGATTTCATAACGAAATTGCCTAAGACCCCTAGTCAGTGCGATACGATCTGGGTGATTATTGATCGATTGACGAAGTCAGCTCATTTCTTGTCAATTCAGGAAACTGACAAGATGGATAAGTTGGCTAAGATATACATGAAGGAAGTTGTATCACGTCACGGTGTTCCCTTATCGATTATATCTGAACGAGATGCGCGAATTACATCTCACTTTTGGAAGTCCTTACAGAAGGCACTGGGAACCCAGCTCGACATGATTATGGCCTATCATCCTCAGACTGATGGTCAGAGTGAAAGGACTATTTAGAAATTAAAGGACATGCACAGATCCTGTGTGATAGATTTCGGTAACAGCTAGGAATCTCACCTACCGTTGGTGGAGTTTTCCTACAATAACAATTATCACACGAGCAATGGAGCAGCACCATTCGAGGCTTTGTATGGACGTAAGTGTAGGCCGCCAATCTGCTGGGCAGAGGTGGGTGACAGTCAGCTTACTAGTCCTGAACTTATTCACGAGACGACAGAGAGAATCGTTCAAATCCGAAATAGCTTAGCGGCAACTCATGATAGATAGAAAAGTTACGCGGATAAGCGTAGGAAACCGTTGAAATTTCAGAAGGGGGATCATGTTCTTTTGAAAGTTTCTTCTTGGAAGGGAGTTATTCGTTTTGGGAAACACGAAAAGTTAAATTCGAGATACGTTGGACCATTCGAGATTGTAGAATGCATTAGTCCGGTTGCTTGTAGATTGAATCTTCCCGAGGAGTTAAGTTCCATGCATAACGTGTTCCATGTATCTAATCTGAAGAAATGTCTATCAGACGAATCGCTTAGTTACACTTGAAGAGTTGGAGATTGATGAGCAATTGCATTTCATAGAGGAGCCAATAGAGATAATGGACCGGGAGACTAAACAACTCAAAGAAAGAAAAATTTCGATCATCAAGGTTCGATGGAATTCGAAGCATGGACTAGAGTTTACCTGGGAACGCGAAGATTAGATGATGAGGAAATATCCTAACTTGTTTAGACAGCCCGTGCCAATGGACAGGGTTACTCCTTAAATTTCAGGACGAAATTTCTTTAAAGGAGGGGATGATGTGATAATCTGAGAAAAACCTATGTGATAACACGAAAATCTTTGATGTGATAATCTAGTAACACTGATGTGATAAACTAAAACTTATGTGATAATCTAAAAACTTTTATCTTCTACTGTTGAGTAGACTATTAAACTGTATACTTTACTGTTGAGTAAAGCGCAAAATATTTTACTGTTGAGTAAAATGTTGTAACTGGAATTCTCACAACTTGCAATGAAATTGCAATGGTTTAAACGTGTAGGAGCTTACACGTCTAGCAACGTTGTTTCGATCATAATTTTCAGGACGAAAATACTGTAACAAGGGGAGGATGTGACATTTCGACCCTTCGGGTTAAATAAACCGGCAAAACGGGAGTTACGTATATAAGCGTAGTATGTCAATTAAGGTATAAGCAGATTCTAGTAGCCTTAAAACACTTCATCACACATAAGTCGGAGTGTCGAAACATTGAAAAACTGAAAACTGCTAAGTATCGTGAATTTTGTGAAAACTGATACGTGAATTAAATGTATGATCGTAAATCGTTATGTGGAAATTTGATACTTGATTCTATTGGTTTTGATGTGATAAAAATTATCGTGAATTGAAAATGGGAGAAAACCTTGAAAACCAAGACCAAAAATGCAAAAAACGGACAAAACAGGCTGCAGTCAACAAAAGTCAACACGGCTGTCAGACAGGGAGCTCTAGGCGTATCACCTAGAGCAACCTAAGGCCCTAGGCGATACACCTAAACCCACATTTTCAGCAAAACCCTAATTTTTGCCTATTTAAGCATCATTAGCCACCACATCCTCATTTTTCAGCTCCAGACGTCCCGTCACCCTCATTACGACTCTCAACATGTTCATACTCATCCATCATCAAGATCCTTGGTTTCTTTCAAGTTTCAAGCCCCTCTTTCATTCTTTATCATCCAACATCTTTCGGTAAGTGATTTCTTGTGTTGCTTGTGTTTAAGATGTCAAAATCCAAGGTTTATGATGGATTTAGGTTGGATCTATGATTGTTTAATGATGTCAAGTGTAGATCTAGTGTTCTCTATGAAAAAGATTGCATCTTTTGATAACAAAAAAAACATGGATTTTATGCATGAAGTCGTGATATGAGCTAGATCTAGGGTTTTTCATGGAAAATCATGCATGCATGTGGGTAAAGGTTGATGATGTGTGCTAGATCTGTGTTGTAATAAGGTGATAATGGTAGATCTAGGGTTGATGATGTATAAAGTTGTTGACCTTGCGTAAGATCTATGATGAAAACATGATTTCGGTTTCCATGCATGCAAGATCTTGAATAAAGGCACGTGATTGGTGTTAGATCTACTATGTGAATGTGTAATCTAGGTTAATAGATGCATGATGATGTATAAAGTTGTGAACTTGGCAATCAATTGCATGCGTATGACTTTATAAAAATTATTTACATGGAAATATGGTGAAAATGGCCTATTAGGGCAAGATAGCTTACATGCACATGGCTAGGAATCTATGACATGGTTTGATATATGCTAAATGATGACCTATGTGATTTTCATGAGATGATGATGTTGTGTAAGCATGGATTTAGCCTATGTGTGATAGATATATACTTATCTGTAAATAAATAAATTAGGAAAATGCATGATTATGAGCATGAGGTTACTTGGCTATGTGTTTGCATGTCATAAGTCAAATTGATTATGAATTATACGGGTGTATAAGTCCTAAGTCTCCTACCCCAGTGAGAATGACAAGACTTTGTACGATCGCCCCGTCGATCGTACATTGTATACGTGGGATAATGTCGTAAGTGATCGTGACGTATATGTTTATCATGATACAATGTGTTATATATGTGAAACGTGTTAGGTTATGTACAGAAAACCTAAATGTAATCACCAATGTGTATTCGAGTCCACTTGTCTATTTTCCGTGCGTTGTCAGGACGGTAGGTCAAACATAGTCAACACTCACACGATTACGTGTCATAGGTGAAGTCTTGGAGGAATTCACCTTCTATGTTCGAGTGTTACTATTCGGAAACTTAATTGCACCCTAAGTTGAGTTCTCGGCCCTACTTTTTAACTGTTTACGCTTTTGGTACGCTTTTGAGGGGGGGAGACATGTGGTAAACTATTTTCTGTTGAGAAAATGCTTGACTTGTTTTCTGTTGAAAAAATACAAAACGGTTTCTGTTGAGAAACGCTAAACTTGTTTTACATACTATTTGTAACCATAGACGAAAACATGACAAGGAAAGTCCTTCCACAATTCGTGTGCTATTAATATCAGGTGATAATGGGGAAATGTGAAACAGATCTGTTGGGCTTTACAAACTCTACCCTGGCTATTCGCTCTGGTCCCATCGGCTTCGGAGATGCAGAAGGGGTATTATATTGTCCTAGCTTTAGCCATGCTCGGCATGGTGGGAAGGCAAAACTTAACTGTCAGGAATGGGGACACGGTGCCTATGGTGTTATAAATAACGTGGTCTAGCTAACCCAAGTATATAAAATGCTGATTTATCTTTTCAAGGATGTGTGATTCCTGGGGGGTTATGCCTCGATGAGGGTGACTGGTTATCTTACTGTTTTAATTAAATGATTATTTATTTACTTTTTTAAACTCTGAGACTTCACCAACCTTGCTTTGACACTTTACATGTTTCTTCTCAGGTCCTTAGGAGGTTTGCTAGGGAGCGCACATTAGGTATCATTCATGGTGTCATTGCATGGGTTATAACAATTTAACAACTTTTGTCGCCTTGGGCGCAAGACAACTTAAACTAATTTCATGTTATCACTTCCTAATTTGAATTGTTAACCTATCGTTTAATCGCTTCCGCAAATTATTTTGAAACTTGATGAAAATGCTTCCACACTGTTTTGTTAATAACGCCTAACTCTGATAAATTGTTTTCAAAACTTAAACTGGTGGTTAAGTCGAGCATAGAGATATTTGAAGTGTCTGACGACTCAGATCCTGGTCTGACATTCGCACCCGCGCCCCACTGCTCGCGGTGGCTTTGGACGGGCGACTCTGGCGGGGTGTGACACGTGTCAAGTTCTACCTCTACTGATTTACCTAGGTTTATCTCATAATCAAAGAAGAAACGAGCATGTTTATAGGTGATCATGTTATATATAGGCTCAAATCCTCATTAAAAATGGAGGAAGGAAATAGATAAGTTGTATAAAGATAAACTTATTTTCTACTTTCCATAAAAGTAATATTTCAAATTTTTAAATTTCTTGTTTTTTTTTTTTTTTTTTTTGATTCAATGGAATTTGAGTGTTTTATAAATGGAGGAGTGACTTTAATGTACACGGTTTCTTGAAGAAAAAATGAAATTTTAAATTTTTTGGGAAGTATAGGGGCCATTTTTCCAAACGATTTTTGTGTAAGGCTTGAATATGGACAACAAAAAATTAAAGACCGGTAGTATCGCATCCCCACACTTAATTTGCACATTGCCCTCAATGTGCCCGCGCGTAAGCAATAAGAGAAACAATGAAAAATAAAGAGTGAAAAGGAAGGAGAAATCGGACATGGAGTCCCCACACTTAGACTTTTCCAGGCGTCATGCTTTACCTGATATTCCCGTACAGCAAGATTATAAGTACCTTTACTTCCTTCATCATGCTCAACACACAAACCTACAAAAGATATAATATCCTAATGTTGGAGGTCTTGGTTGTTTGTCGGCGCTTTGTAGTAACAGAAGTGTTAATACAAAGTTGCGTTGGGCGAACCAAGACTTCCAACTTATTTATTAAAATAGATAAACATAACAGCTTGGTTTATTTACGGGTCCCAAGTTCGACCCGGTTTTTATTTTATCGTTTATCAAGTGGCTTCTCTTTGATTCGTTTCCAACTCATTCCAGTTAATTTATTCTTTCATTATTAGATGGGAAAAATCTGATAACAATTTGAAAATAAGTTTTAAAAATTTGGAACGAGTCAGGCCACCAAAACTTATACTTACTTGGACGAATCTAGCGGTTGATTTATCTTTTTCGTCCTTTGACGGCTAGCTTTACCTCCATGGATAACTCATTGCCTACGAGTTTGGATGGCGTCCCATTGCTTGAAGGGAGCCAAAGTTGTTGCAGCCAACTCCTTCGTCTCTGAACAACTTGTTGTCTCGGGAGCATTTTGAGGATCCTCTTTTGGGATGACTTATTGGTTTACACGATTCCGTGCTTCATCTTCTTCCGCCCATATTCTGTTAAAGTATGCTTCTATGACCTTGTCGTGTTCTATTGTATATGGTGAGTGGTTGTTTTTAATTTGTTAGGGATATTCATCACTATAATGATGTTCACTACACCGTAAACAAAATAATAGAAGGGGATGAAAGTGAAAAATCTTCCTCCACAACCGGCATTCTTATATTTTCTTGTTCATAAATGTGATACTTGTCATGGAAAATGTCACATCTAGAACAATATGTGTTGTGTTCGGTCGGTTGTGGTGGTGGAGAAGAATGAGAAAACTGACTTGGACCTTCCTCTGGTGGTATATCATCTACTCGCAAGAATGCATGCATTCTCACTAATACGTAATAGTCCTAAGAGTAATGGGGACCGCCGCAGATTATACACCACACAGATTGGGGCCATCCATTGTTATAACCGAAATATTCCTCCATATATTGATCCATCCTTGAAATATTTCTCAGAGAAATAAAGAGGGCTTGAAGAAGAAAAATAAAAAGGTTAAAGAAAGATAAATATAAAAATAAAAAGGTTAAAAGAAAAAAAAAGTTTTTTTACAGAAATAAAATAAAGGTCAGGCCGTTAACTCTGATTTTTCTCAAAATCCTCGTTTGTGTCCCCCGCAACGACGACAAAATTCTTGGTGTGCGATGAGGTGTATATAAAAATGTAGTAGTTTTAGTGACACCTTTGTTGCATGAGCTTTTAAATTAATAAACAAGATAAACTTGAACAACTACTATTTCACCACATAACACGGGAAAGTGCACCCACCATGGAGAGTATAGTAGTGGTAAGTTGACCGAGATCGTTCAAGGACACAAGGAAAGGAGGGCTCTTGATACTTTATTTCTGTTTACGTCTAACCAAATCTATTAAGTATAAAGAGTGTTAGATAAAGTAAGCTAGAAATAAGAAAATAAAATAAAGATAAAATAAGATGGTGTTTTTAGTTTTGTAAATCGAAGTTAGTATTAATAGGGAGAACATACCAGTGGTTAAGGAAGACTAAATGATTGTTTATATCCTCGCTTAAGATTATTCACTAGCATGCAATAGCCGCCTATCGGTCTCTAGGGCTAATATCACCATCCGCCTAAGCGATCGTCTCTGAGGAGTACGAACCCCGGAGAAAAGTGCTGCTAGTGAGAAAATACAGTGGTGTAATGCCATTTAGTTGTAGGGCCCCTTGGGCAGGAAACCGTTACACTCGACACGCTGTCATGAACCAGCAGGGGAACAACCCTGCTTGCCGGATTATTTTATTATGAAAATTATCTTTTTAGGGGACTAAGGTTCGTGTCTTTCATGCATCGCTCTCTGCATATGCATGTCTGGCGTAACCAGAGTCAAGTTCACAAACACGTACCTATTCAGCTTTTGTGAAGTGACAAAATATTACCAACCCCTATTCCCAACCAATTACTTTCATCCCGCACTTGCGTGGTCATCTGGATTTGCTTACATAGACATAAGGACCCCGAACGTATCATGTAGCATGGGGCGCGAGTCACCGGAAAGATCATGCATCGTCCCCCGACTGGGTGTCACAAGTCAGGTTGATGAGATTTCGACTCCTCAAATGGTATGTGATATGTAGACCACGCTTGGTTCAAAAGATCAATAATAAACTTTCAATAAAAAGGGTTTTCATAAAGTCATTAGACACACCTTAAGCGAGTTTATAAAGTCATTAACCAACCCACCAAAGGCTTGTTACTTCCAAAGTAAGTATAAGAGTTTATCCAAGCATGGCTTTAATGATTTGCTTAACAGAAGAAGAAACATTCATAGACAAATACTTTGCAAACACTACTTAAGTTAATGTTCTTTTAAACTTGATTACAAAAACATAAAAATGCCAAATGTCGAATAGGGGGGGGGGGGGAAATGAGAAAGTGGAATGAAGGACGAGGGGAGTATTTATAGGCAATTTTGGAGATCGAAACGGGGCGTCTCACTACATGACACGGGCCATGTCGAGTCAGGTACAGTGGAATGGGGGGGGGGGGGGGCGTGTAGAGTTAGAAGGGGTCGTGTTGTGTCGGGCTACACTAGAACGGGGCCGTGTTGAAGTGGCACGGGGCCTTGTCGTGTCAGAAGGCGTCAGACCCGATAAAAGTCAATTTTTAGGTTTAACCATTGTCGTGTTAAACTATGGCACGGGTCATGTTGACCATTACGTCATCTTCCTCTCGTCGAGATACTCAAAATGCACTACTCCTGGGTCCCGTAACTCATTTTCTAGCCCGAGATATGCTTCTGCGAAATTTAGGGCATTTCCTGACTACACCGGTGTCTTTCAGCAGTACACTTTGTCTTGACTCGAGAGAAGGTTGTATGAAGGCATCTTGTCCATCTTGCAAGGTCATAGCTCGGTTCTTGGCACAAAATCATGAAGTCTTCGGTTTATCTTCATTTTTCAGCATAAATGACTTCTTTTGGGATTTTCACCTGGATTACATTGAAAAACTAAAAAGGAAACAATATCATACTGTTTTGATAATAGTTAGTCAGATATAACCCGAAATGTGAGAAATATTTGATATAAAAATATGTATAATTTGGTGCACATCAGAACCATTGATGTTCAACGAACCAATTGCTTCAGCGAACCAGAAATTTAGCGAACCATTCGACTGGCAAACCAATGGTTAAGAGAAATAACTTTCGCGAACCAATGTTGAAGAGTTGTGGTTAGGGGTCAAATGCCACTCGATACCTAGCGAACCAATATGAATATACACTAGCAAACCAAAACACAGTGAACCAACACTATGAAGATGCACTAGCGAACTAGACAGTGAACCATGATGTTTATCCGGCGAACAAAACTAGAAATTTATGAATTTGGCGAACTTGAACGAACTTGAACTGAGATTTGCAACAAAACTCAACGGAAACACACTAGGAATGATTCGAAATCAATTTTGACACCAGAAACACTCAGATTTGTTAAATATTTGATGAAAAACTCTCTTTCTCTCACTAGAAAACTCAAAATTCACCAATTCGAATAAGCAGCACAACCTGGATTGCTCTTATACCACTTGTAAAAATTGATTGGGATCATACAACTGATTGATGTGATAAAAAAATGAGACACGAGGTAAATAAACCTTCGGTTTATTGGTTCTCACTCAGAACGATTACAAAAATGTAGAAAGAGAAACACCTTACAACATAGTTAAGATCTCTCAGAATGACTCAGTTCCTTCTCTCTAAACAAGTCAACACTATTTATAGTGAGCAACTAATCAACCAACGAACCAACCACCTAACCAATGGCTCAGAGAGCAACTAACCAACCAGCGAACCAACCACCTAACCAATGGTTCGCTGTCACCGAACCATTGGTTCGGACCTTGGTTAGTTGACACCAAGACTCCAAATCTAGCTACACTTACATACAATACATGAGACACCGTTTATACTCTAACAAAGGTAACAACGCATTAACTTTGTAACACCATGAAATGCGAATCCGGGATAAAATTGAGACGTCATAGAACTCGAGTTATCAATAAAACAAATGGGAACATATAGAGTTGTAGTGTGTAATGCAAGTAGATTTATAAGTGAATAGTATGAATCATAGTGTAGCATGAAATGAAAACACATTATAAGAATGTGGTATGAAATCACAAAGTTGTAAAACAAGAACCATAAGGAATACGTTGTAGGTGATGAAACACAAGAGATTGCGTACGTGAATCTTGTAAAATAACTTGTGGTAACTCAATCGAGTCAAACATCAGGGCAGAATACGTAAAATCGTGAGGGTAATACTCCAATTTCGAAAATCACAAGATAACGTGTCATTGAAATCATGAAAATAGCGAGTTAATACAATATGGGAGATCAGTATCTAAAACATGCTAAATTGATAATTCATGAGAGTGTAGCATAAAATATCGAGCTCATTGAAAACATGAAATTTGCAACTTCACGTAAAACAAGAAATCATGATGGTTTGGGAAAACATAATGGAGTGGTCCTCATTTCCCGATTAAGAAACAACAACCGTTACTAATCAAAGTTATTTGTGATTTCTAAAGTATTTATTGCGACATGCTTTGGCCTAATAGGTTTCCCAGATTGGCATCCAGGCCCTATGGTAGATTAGGATTTATACGCAATGCCAGACCAGGGTAGCCCCTAGGCTACCGGTGTCTTCCCCCTTCCAATTATTACATATCTACTACTAGAAAACTAACTCCGATGAGAGTTTAAAATTAAAAAACAATTTCTTAAAATGGTATGTAAGGCACCATTACTAAGGAAAGAGGATAGGAAGCCTTAAGATATTAGTGTATGCGTGTGTGTTAAGTGTCTGAAATCGAGAGGGAAATCGAAAAAGGTAAGACTAAGAAGCTCCTATAAGGACATAACATGTAATAAGGCATACTAAGCATGAGGCACTCATGCGGGACGCCTAAGGAAATATTCTAGGTCAAGCCATTTCTAGTAACCTACATCCCTATACTCGTGGCTCTGATACCAATTTGTCACACCCCAACCGACAAGGAAATATGTTAGGGCACGAGAATTATCCAGATGCTCACAACACTAAAATTTAAGTTGCGATATATCTTAATCAAACTCATTTAATTTATAATCAAAATAATAATTACATCAAATAAATCAATCATACACAGTACAACAATATGATAACTATTTATTGTGGTAACAAGTAAGTACATAAAAGTCCTACAGGGTCCACATCGAGTTCTTCACATCAAATAGTACTTCCTGCTACATGTACAAAGTATAGAGTCAACTACAAAGTAGTTGATGTGTAAACATAGGTTTCATAAGTATGTAAGTGTAAAGTCATGCAAATATATGGTTAAGTGATAATGACAAGTATAGTAAACAAGCTTAAACAAGCTATGAAATTAAGCACCGAATAACGTAAACCAACCCTGACAATTAGGATCCCATCACCCGACGCCAATCACCAACCAAGTCATGCGGGTCATCACACCAATAGATCTATTATGGTTACCCAGGCTTTTTACAGTTAATGTTACGCGTGAGTTTGAGTTTGAGTTTGAGCACAATCTAGCAATACATCATACAAGTTCACATACAAGCAATTACACATAATAACATAGCATCACATTTGAGTTTGAGTAAATATAAATATAGAGTTTGAGTTTGATATAAGGTACATGTTACACCCCAAAAACTATAAAAGCAAAAAGGGGCCATGAATACTCACTTGATTAGAAGTGCGAGAATTGAGAGAAAGCACCGAGAAGCAAGGAAATGGCAAACTCCGAGATAATCCTAAAGATGTGAAACGACTAAATGAAAACAAGACACGAACGACTACGGATTACGTTATTCAGGACTTTGGGGGGGAGTCATATATAATGTTTAAAAATGGTTAATTTTATTGTATTGGCATTTTAGACGTTCTAAGCATGCTTTGGCCTATAGGTTAGCACACTCTCTTGGAGGCATCCTAGGTAAGCGCCCAGGTCCGACTATGGGATTTATGCGAACTCTTACCTAGAGATAGACCCCGACTACTGGTGCATTCACTCTTCTACTTAGTACATGCCCAATACATTTTCAAATACTAATACTAAAACATTTTATTGAAATAAACTATTATGGACTTTAATAATGCTCTATAAAATAATTTAAAGTTTATGGTCCTTTGTGTAAATACTAAAACTTAGGTTTAAATATAGAAATTTCTAAACTACAGGGTGCAATATGTATTTTACAAAACTATATGGGACACTATGTATTTTCTAAAACTATATGGTCTAATATGTATTTTCTAAAACTATAGGGTCCAATATGTGTAAATAACATAAGTTTGAAAAAATTACCATACAAAACAATCTTATACATGATTATGAAAAGTATAGAACAGATTTACCACGTTTAAATCAGTACCAAAACATTCGATTGATGGATTGTATAGAAAATGTCTTAGTTTTTAGACTATTAGGATGTTTAAAAATCAGTTGCATAGTTTTGAATTTGATTTATTGTGAAATCCCTAATTATGTTCAAGAACATTAATTAGAAGAATATAGTTGAAAATTGGACAGGATGGTTTGGACTCGTTGGGCCTAACGAGCCTCTACAAGGCTACACCAAGCCCAAAGGCGGCCTAAGCAAGGCTACCTAAACGAGCCTAATGCTCCATAACTAAGAACCTAAACTAAGCTAATTAAAAGAAAGCGATAGATAAACGATAATGAAAAGAAGAATAAAAAGATAAAAGAAAATATGACAATTTACCTCGAAGAAGCTTTACAAACGAGACGAGTTCGAAGGGCAACACCTCCTCACCAAGAGCATAAAAAAACTACGTACGACACCTAAAGGGGTATTGTACTTGCGGAACCATCAAAATTTGGTTATTCCACCCGTTTATACTCAAACTAGGAGTTATAAGCTTTTAGAGACCAAACAAGGGTATTTATAGATGTATAAGGGATGCGAATTTCACTTCTAGGGCATGTGGGGCGAATTTCGTGTCCTGCAAATTAGCAACAACTTCAAACTTGTTTTCGCGATTCCCGCTTTGTTATAACTTGGTTTCGCGTGCGGTTTTCGCCTACGTTCATCATTTTCACGGTAGTATTTTTTCAAGAGAGTAATCCAACATTGATGATGTCAAGGATTGGGCCAAAAATTGAAGAACGCGTCGGGTTTTGAATATGGGAAGTAGACGGATGTTACAGTGCATCATTTTCCAAGAAAACTACGAAGTCCAAACCTGCCGAATTTTGTTCCCCCTCTCCTAAAAAGATGTACGACCATAAGAGGAAGCGTGGTCATCATGGAAAGAGGAACCCTATCAAGTCATCTGAAAGGCCCACAAGCCTATAAGAGATTTTGTTACCACCGCTCCTATCCAAGACCGGAAGAAGTCAGGATACACTAGGAACTTGCCTTGTGCACTAAATGCAATCTCCACCATACCCTAGACTGTAGCAATGTTTACTACACCAACTGTAAGGAAAAAGGTCACATTTCTAGAGATTGCCCAGCCCGAGCCTGTTGTGGATGTGGTGTTGTGGGCTAGATGAAGAATCAATGTCCAAAGAAGAATCAATCAATCGGTCCCGCTCATGGAAGAGCATTCATAATGAACGTCGGGGAAGCTCGTCAAGACCCAAACACCATTACGGGTACATATATTTTCAAGGACTCTTATACCCTATTTTGTTTGGTACCGGAGCTAAGAAAAGCTTCATGTCTACTGACTTTCCAATTACTTAAAATAACTCCCACCATGTTAGACACTAAGTACTCCATAGAGCTAGTACAGGATAGTTTTATTGAGACTGACAAGATTTATCATGGCTGTTCATTACACCTTTCTGATCATTTGTTTAATATCGAACTGCTACCCATGGAACTATGAAGTTTTGACATTGTTATCGCATGGATTGGTTATCTGGGAATCGTGTCGAGATCATTTGTCACGGGAAGCAAGTCAAGATACCCTTGGAAAGTGGTGAAGTTCTAGCTATTCAAGGTCAGAAGAGTGGAACCAAGCTCTACATAATAACCTACATGAAGGCGTAAAAGTATCTTCATAAGGGTTATCACACCATTTTGGCTCATGTTACCGAGAAGAAGCCCAAGGAAGAAGTACTAAAGGACATTCCTGTTGTTCGTGATTTTTTTGAAGTATTTCCAGAGGACTTGCCTGGACTTTCACCATCAAGGAATGTGGAATTCAAAATTATCTTGTGCATGGAGCCGCACCAGAAGCTCGTTCTCCATATCGCCTTGCTACGTCTGAAATGTAAGAATTGTCTAATCAATTGCAATAATTATTAGACAAGGGATTCATTCGACCAGCTGTTCCCCCTTGGGTGCTCCTGTTCTCCTTGTTAAGAAGAAAAATAAGGATCCTTCCGTATGCATATCGATTATAGAGAGCTGAATAAGTTGACTGTAAAGAATCACTACCCGCTCCCAATAAATGACGATCTGTTTGACCAACTTCAAGGGTTAAGTTTCTATTAAAAGATCGACCTACACTCAGGTTACCATCAATTAAGGGTTCGTGAAGAAGATGTTGCAAAAACTGCATTCAGGACTCCCTATGGTGATATGGTCAATACAAGTTCCTTGTTATACCCTTTGGCTTGACCATTGCACCAACTGTATTCATGGACCTAATGAATTGTGTGTGCAAACCATACTAGGACAAGTTTGTTATCGTGTTTATTGATGACATCTTGATCTATCACGTAGTAAAGAAGAACACGAACAACACTTAAGACTCATCCTGGAGTTGCTTAAGAAGGAGGAATTGTACGTGAAATTCTCCAAATGTGATTTTTAGCTTCGCGTAGTACATTTCTTAGGTCTGTTAGTACCTGAATGTGGCAACATGCTGGATCAGACAAAGCTTTTGAAGTGTTCAAGATTTCAACCAAGTCCTGAAGGCCGAACCCAGGCCGAACCTAGGGTTCGGACAAGCTGAAGGGTTCGGACATCAGTGTGTCTATAAATAGGTTGATAGGTTTGAAATCTGTAACGAGTTTTGCTTATGTGTGTGTTTTGTAGTGTGAAACAACTCTGAGTCTCTTTGGAATTCGTACCAGTTTACTGAATGAGAGATTGAGTTTTTATTTACACGAATTGTTCTTTGTTTAGCTTACATAATGATCTCAAACTGATCACGATCCATACACTCTAGCGTTTTCAAGTGGTATCAGAGCTATCAGGTCCTGCTCAGTTCAATTTGGTCATTTGTGTTGTTAAAAACTCGTTTCATCTTGTGTTTTCATCTCTAAAACCTTTGTTACTGAAAATCTGGTCATTGTACATCATGCTTCACGTTCAAAATCTTTGTTTCAAGTGTTTTTCATCCACTTGATCATCTAGTGCTCGTGAGTTTCGGTTTTTCTGAGAGTTTGAACTTTTCGAAATTTTTGAGTGTCCGAACCTCAAGTTCGTCCCGATAACCGCTCCGAACTTGGAGTTCGGTTAGAGTTCGGTTAACTTTCTGTTCTGTGAGAGTTCGTGTCACATTCAGAGGAAGTTCGGACCGAGTTTGGAATAAGTTCGGAGAGAGTTCGGTATTGTTCATTAAAAGGGTTCGGATATCAAGTGTTCGGAGGGAGCTTGGACACGTTTCGGAAAGACTAAGTTCGGTAAGAGTTCGGACGAAGTT
This sequence comes from Deinandra increscens subsp. villosa, assembly GCA_039602395.1. NCBI lineage: Eukaryota > Viridiplantae > Streptophyta > Magnoliopsida > Asterales > Asteraceae > Deinandra > Deinandra increscens. Next base: position 83,408,620 of record JBCNJP010000007.1, on the reverse strand, counting down.
CGGAGAGTGTAAACAAGTTCAGACTAAGTTCGGACGAGTTCGGACAGTTCATTAGAGTCCGTGAAGAGTTCGGACCAAACAGTAAACTTCAAATTTTCGAAATGTCAGATTATCAAGCATTCACTGCGATTCAATCGCAAATGCAGACTCTGTTGAACTACGATAATGAGATTGGGACTACTCAGAAAGTTCCCAAACTATTCAAATTTGAAAACTATCATAATTGGAAAAAGCGGTTTGAAGCATATATTGGGACTACAGATTGTGATCTATGGATTGCAATGGATGCACCGTACGTCTATCCTATTGACGAAAACAATGTTCCAATTATGCAAAGGAATTTGAATTTAGTGCAAAAGACCGATTACACTAGGGAACAAAAGGCTTATGGAATTCTCACACAAGCACTTCCAAAGGAACTTTTGCATCAATTCAAGAGGTGTAAACATTCCCATGATTTATGGACGTCATTGAAAGAAAGATGTGAAGGAAATGAGCAGTGTAAGAAAAGCAAAAAGAAGGTTCTTAAGAAAGAGTTTGACAATTTTAAGTATTTTGATGGTGAAGGGGTACCTGAGCTGATTTCTAGGTATTGTCATCTATTATCATAAATGGACATGGTTCAACTCAAGAAAGATGATGATGAACTGAAAGAAAAATTGCTTGAAAGGTTATTGCCGAAATGGGAACCTTATGTGCTTATGCTCACCAATGAAAAGAGTATTCAACTTTAACATTTGTAAAGTTTGTTAGGACCTGATTTGAGCACAATGTTCTCATTTGATTCATCACACAGGTGCGGAAAACAAGTGTGATGATCAATCTTGGTTGATTTCACCCCATAGATCTCTAAAGCTCAAGAACACACACAAAATACACCAAGAACACACACACAAAGGCTCTCTTGTAGAACTGACCAGGAGGAACACGTATTAGGGTTTTCACTTTGGTATTTATACTACAAGAGAGCCTGGGACAAATAGAATGTTTGACAACAACCAATCATTACCTAGAATTCAGCAAAATATTCTAGCAGAATATGAAGTACGCTAAGCATATAAAGAAGTACGCTAAGAATTAAACAAGTTCGCTAAGAAGTTCGCTAAGCATTAAAAAGTCCGCTAACAAGTTCGCTAGACACAAACAAGTGCGCTAACAAGTACGCTAAGCACAACTTAAGTACGCTAGGAACAGATCAAGTTCGCTAGGAACAAATCAAGTTCGCTAGGAACAAATCAAGTTCGCTAGGAACAAATCAAGTTCGCTAGGACAGTTAACAAACAAGTGCGCTAAGTACAATGACAAGTTCGCTAAGAGTTAATTAAGTCCGCTAAGTTCAACATACAAGAAGTTCGCTAAGGAGAAACACAAGTACGCTAACACTTAGTCAAAACATCATACATAACCATAATCAAAGATGAGAAAGTACATAATCAAAGTTAAGTACAAACCAAAGTAAATTTACAAATAAACACAAAAAGGATAAATAGTTTGTGTTGCCAACATAAATAAGTTCTAACAATTTCCACCCATGTTGGCAATGCAAACCTCTCGAGCTTCACCCATCTTGACCGATCAACTTGAGCAGGAACCTCCAGTTTTCTCTAGCCGCTTCTTTGTGTTTGTCTGAAAGGACATGAATCCCCAGATCATAGAGCCTCCAGAGGTCTTGCCATACCAGTTTCTTCAGGTCATTGTAGTTGTTAAACTCGACTAATCTTTTTGCTGTAGA
>JBCNJP010000007.1:83361213-83406388 GCA_039602395.1 Deinandra increscens subsp. villosa | reverse complement strand
TTAGGATTTATACGCAATGCCAGACCAGGGTAGCCCCTAGGCTACCGGTGTCTTCCCCCTTCCAATTATTACATATCTACTACTAGAAAACTAACTCCGATGAGAGTTTAAAATTAAAAAACAATTTCTTAAAATGGTATGTAAGGCACCATTACTAAGGAAAGAGGATAGGAAGCCTTAAGATATTAGTGTATGCGTGTGTGTTAAGTGTCTGAAATCGAGAGGGAAATCGAAAAAGGTAAGACTAAGAAGCTCCTATAAGGACATAACATGTAATAAGGCATACTAAGCATGAGGCACTCATGCGGGACGCCTAAGGAAATATTCTAGGTCAAGCCATTTCTAGTAACCTACATCCCTATACTCGTGGCTCTGATACCAATTTGTCACACCCCAACCGACAAGGAAATATGTTAGGGCACGAGAATTATCCAGATGCTCACAACACTAAAATTTAAGTTGCGATATATCTTAATCAAACTCATTTAATTTATAATCAAAATAATAATTACATCAAATAAATCAATCATACACAGTACGACAATATGATAACTATTTATTGTGGTAACAAGTAAGTACATAAAAGTCCTACAGGGTCCACATCGAGTTCTTCACATCAAATAGTACTTCCTGCTACATGTACAAAGTATAGAGTCAACTACAAAGTAGTTGATGTGTAAACATAGGTTTCATAAGTATGTAAGTGTAAAGTCATGCAAATATATGGTTAAGTGATAATGACAAGTATAGTAAACAAGCTTAAACAAGCTATGAAATTAAGCACCGAATAACGTAAACCAACCCTGACAATTAGGATCCCATCACCCGACGCCAATCACCAACCAAGTCATGCGGGTCATCACACCAATAGATCTATTATGGTTACCCAGGCTTTTTACAGTTAATGTTACGCGTGAGTTTGAGTTTGAGTTTGAGCACAATCTAGCAATACATCATACAAGTTCACATACAAGCAATTACACATAATAACATAGCATCACATTTGAGTTTGAGTAAATATAAATATAGAGTTTGAGTTTGATATAAGGTACATGTTACACCCCAAAAACTATAAAAGCAAAAAGGGGCCATGAATACTCACTTGATTAGAAGTGCGAGAATTGAGAGAAAGCACCGAGAAGCAAGGAAATGGCAAACTCCGAGATAATCCTAAAGATGTGAAACGACTAAATGAAAACAAGACACGAACGACTACGGATTACGTTATTCAGGACTTTGGGGGGGAGTCATATATAATGTTTAAAAATGGTTAATTTTATTGTATTGGCATTTTAGACGTTCTAAGCATGCTTTGGCCTATAGGTTAGCACACTCTCTTGGAGGCATCCTAGGTAAGCGCCCAGGTCCGACTATGGGATTTATGCGAACTCTTACCTAGAGATAGACCCCGACTACTGGTGCATTCACTCTTCTACTTAGTACATGCCCAATACATTTTCAAATACTAATACTAAAACATTTTATTGAAATAAACTATTATGGACTTTAATAATGCTCTATAAAATAATTTAAAGTTTATGGTCCTTTGTGTAAATACTAAAACTTAGGTTTAAATATAGAAATTTCTAAACTACAGGGTGCAATATGTATTTTACAAAACTATATGGGACACTATGTATTTTCTAAAACTATATGGTCTAATATGTATTTTCTAAAACTATAGGGTCCAATATGTGTAAATAACATAAGTTTGAAAAAATTACCATACAAAACAATCTTATACATGATTATGAAAAGTATAGAACAGATTTACCACGTTTAAATCAGTACCAAAACATTCGATTGATGGATTGTATAGAAAATGTCTTAGTTTTTAGACTATTAGGATGTTTAAAAATCAGTTGCATAGTTTTGAATTTGATTTATTGTGAAATCCCTAATTATGTTCAAGAACATTAATTAGAAGAATATAGTTGAAAATTGGACAGGATGGTTTGGACTCGTTGGGCCTAACGAGCCTCTACAAGGCTACACCAAGCCCAAAGGCGGCCTAAGCAAGGCTACCTAAACGAGCCTAATGCTCCATAACTAAGAACCTAAACTAAGCTAATTAAAAGAAAGCGATAGATAAACGATAATGAAAAGAAGAATAAAAAGATAAAAGAAAATATGACAATTTACCTCGAAGAAGCTTTACAAACGAGACGAGTTCGAAGGGCAACACCTCCTCACCAAGAGCATAAAAAAACTACGTACGACACCTAAAGGGGTATTGTACTTGCGGAACCATCAAAATTTGGTTATTCCACCCGTTTATACTCAAACTAGGAGTTATAAGCTTTTAGAGACCAAACAAGGGTATTTATAGATGTATAAGGGATGCGAATTTCACTTCTAGGGCATGTGGGGCGAATTTCGTGTCCTGCAAATTAGCAACAACTTCAAACTTGTTTTCGCGATTCCCGCTTTGTTATAACTTGGTTTCGCGTGCGGTTTTCGCCTACGTTCATCATTTTCACGGTAGTATTTTTTCAAGAGAGTAATCCAACATTGATGATGTCAAGGATTGGGCCAAAAATTGAAGAACGCGTCGGGTTTTGAATATGGGAAGTAGACGGATGTTACAGTGCATCATTTTCCAAGAAAACTACGAAGTCCAAACCTGCCGAATTTTGTTCCCCCTCTCCTAAAAAGATGTACGACCATAAGAGGAAGCGTGGTCATCATGGAAAGAGGAACCCTATCAAGTCATCTGAAAGGCCCACAAGCCTATAAGAGATTTTGTTACCACCGCTCCTATCCAAGACCGGAAGAAGTCAGGATACACTAGGAACTTGCCTTGTGCACTAAATGCAATCTCCACCATACCCTAGACTGTAGCAATGTTTACTACACCAACTGTAAGGAAAAAGGTCACATTTCTAGAGATTGCCCAGCCCGAGCCTGTTGTGGATGTGGTGTTGTGGGCTAGATGAAGAATCAATGTCCAAAGAAGAATCAATCAATCGGTCCCGCTCATGGAAGAGCATTCATAATGAACGTCGGGGAAGCTCGTCAAGACCCAAACACCATTACGGGTACATATATTTTCAAGGACTCTTATACCCTATTTTGTTTGGTACCGGAGCTAAGAAAAGCTTCATGTCTACTGACTTTCCAATTACTTAAAATAACTCCCACCATGTTAGACACTAAGTACTCCATAGAGCTAGTACAGGATAGTTTTATTGAGACTGACAAGATTTATCATGGCTGTTCATTACACCTTTCTGATCATTTGTTTAATATCGAACTGCTACCCATGGAACTATGAAGTTTTGACATTGTTATCGCATGGATTGGTTATCTGGGAATCGTGTCGAGATCATTTGTCACGGGAAGCAAGTCAAGATACCCTTGGAAAGTGGTGAAGTTCTAGCTATTCAAGGTCAGAAGAGTGGAACCAAGCTCTACATAATAACCTACATGAAGGCGTAAAAGTATCTTCATAAGGGTTATCACACCATTTTGGCTCATGTTACCGAGAAGAAGCCCAAGGAAGAAGTACTAAAGGACATTCCTGTTGTTCGTGATTTTTTTGAAGTATTTCCAGAGGACTTGCCTGGACTTTCACCATCAAGGAATGTGGAATTCAAAATTATCTTGTGCATGGAGCCGCACCAGAAGCTCGTTCTCCATATCGCCTTGCTACGTCTGAAATGTAAGAATTGTCTAATCAATTGCAATAATTATTAGACAAGGGATTCATTCGACCAGCTGTTCCCCCTTGGGTGCTCCTGTTCTCCTTGTTAAGAAGAAAAATAAGGATCCTTCCGTATGCATATCGATTATAGAGAGCTGAATAAGTTGACTGTAAAGAATCACTACCCGCTCCCAATAAATGACGATCTGTTTGACCAACTTCAAGGGTTAAGTTTCTATTAAAAGATCGACCTACACTCAGGTTACCATCAATTAAGGGTTCGTGAAGAAGATGTTGCAAAAACTGCATTCAGGACTCCCTATGGTGATATGGTCAATACAAGTTCCTTGTTATACCCTTTGGCTTGACCATTGCACCAACTGTATTCATGGACCTAATGAATTGTGTGTGCAAACCATACTAGGACAAGTTTGTTATCGTGTTTATTGATGACATCTTGATCTATCACGTAGTAAAGAAGAACACGAACAACACTTAAGACTCATCCTGGAGTTGCTTAAGAAGGAGGAATTGTACGTGAAATTCTCCAAATGTGATTTTTAGCTTCGCGTAGTACATTTCTTAGGTCTGTTAGTACCTGAATGTGGCAACATGCTGGATCAGACAAAGCTTTTGAAGTGTTCAAGATTTCAACCAAGTCCTGAAGGCCGAACCCAGGCCGAACCTAGGGTTCGGACAAGCTGAAGGGTTCGGACAGCAGTGTGTCTATAAATAGGTTGATAGGTTTGAAATCTGTAACGAGTTTTGCTTATGTGTGTGTTTTGTAGTGTGAAACAACTCTGAGTCTCTTTGGAATTCGTACCAGTTTACTGAATGAGAGATTGAGTTTTTATTTACACGAATTGTTCTTTGTTTAGCTTACATAATGATCTCAAACTGATCACGATCCATACACTCTAGCGTTTTCAAGTGGTATCAGAGCTATCAGGTCCTGCTCAGTTCAATTTGGTCATTTGTGTTGTTAAAAACTCGTTTCATCTTGTGTTTTCATCTCTAAAACCTTTGTTACTGAAAATCTGGTCATTGTACATCATGCTTCACGTTCAAAATCTTTGTTTCAAGTGTTTTTCATCCACTTGATCATCTAGTGCTCGTGAGTTTCGGTTTTTCTGAGAGTTTGAACTTTTCGAAATTTTTGAGTGTCCGAACCTCAAGTTCGTCCCGATAACCGCTCCGAACTTGGAGTTCGGTTAGAGTTCGGTTAACTTTCTGTTCTGTGAGAGTTCGTGTCACATTCAGAGGAAGTTCGGACCGAGTTTGGAATAAGTTCGGAGAGAGTTCGGTATTGTTCATTAAAAGGGTTCGGATATCAAGTGTTCGGAGGGAGCTTGGACACGTTTCGGAAAGACTAAGTTCGGTAAGAGTTCGGACGAAGTTCGGAGAGTGTAAACAAGTTCAGACTAAGTTCGGACGAGTTCGGACAGTTCATTAGAGTCCGTGAAGAGTTCGGACCAAACAGTAAACTTCAAATTTTCGAAATGTCAGATTATCAAGCATTCACTGCGATTCAATCGCAAATGCAGACTCTGTTGAACTACGATAATGAGATTGGGACTACTCAGAAAGTTCCCAAACTATTCAAATTTGAAAACTATCATAATTGGAAAAAGCGGTTTGAAGCATATATTGGGACTACAGATTGTGATCTATGGATTGCAATGGATGCACCGTACGTCTATCCTATTGACGAAAACAATGTTCCAATTATGCAAAGGAATTTGAATTTAGTGCAAAAGACCGATTACACTAGGGAACAAAAGGCTTATGGAATTCTCACACAAGCACTTCCAAAGGAACTTTTGCATCAATTCAAGAGGTGTAAACATTCCCATGATTTATGGACGTCATTGAAAGAAAGATGTGAAGGAAATGAGCAGTGTAAGAAAAGCAAAAAGAAGGTTCTTAAGAAAGAGTTTGACAATTTTAAGTATTTTGATGGTGAAGGGGTACCTGAGCTGATTTCTAGGTATTGTCATCTATTATCATAAATGGACATGGTTCAACTCAAGAAAGATGATGATGAACTGAAAGAAAAATTGCTTGAAAGGTTATTGCCGAAATGGGAACCTTATGTGCTTATGCTCACCAATGAAAAGAGTATTCAACTTTAACATTTTGTAAAGTTGATGGGAAAGTTGCAAGCTAGAGATCTGGAAATGAAAAATGTCAATAATACTCTAGCCGAAGTTCAAAATCCTAATGTTTACTATGGCTCAAATGCTGCTACCATTTCAGGAAAGTCTGGAAAACATACATCAACTGCTCCAGCCACTGCTTTTATAGCTAGAGGTGCTTCTTATTCTGGAAGTGGGTCAAATTCTGAAACTTATGAATCATAACGATGTAGTGTATTGATTCCAGTTAGTAATACCATGAATGCTAGCAAAATAGCTATTTCCGTCACAACTATGGAAGATTACATGGCATTGGTGTCAGCTTTGATCTCATCTTACTAAGGAGTTATAACGGGCAAGGTTAGCAATCCAGAGTTAACTGAAGAAGACTACGATCAAGTGGACCCGGATGATCTAGAGCTAATGGATATAAATTGGCAATTTCCAGTGTTAGCACGAAGGGTAGAGAGATTCCTGAAGAAAACTGGTAGAAAGGATTTGAATTCAGGTGGCCGAATTGGATTCGACAAATCAAAATGTTAGATGTTACAACTGTTCTAACTTTGGTCATTTCGCCAGAGAGTGTTCTCAGCCTAAAAAGTAGGAATACCAGATGTATACTCCCAAGTCAAATGAATCGTCAAACAGTAATGTCAAACTCAATTCTTCTGGATCAGGGAGTTTTTTTAAACCCTAATTCTTAACCTGAAACTACAAAAGCACTTGTCTCATAAGAAGACATGACATATAATTGGGGTAATGAATTTTCTGACTCATCTGCCTTGATTGTAAAACATGTGCAAGATGAGGATGCTTTGACAGAATCAACTTTTGATGGAGATGAAATTCATGATGAAATAAATGAAGAAACACCTGTTAAAGAAAAGTTTGAAGCTAGTGATGGAAATATTGAATCTAAAGTTGAAGAATCACTTGATGATATCCAAACAAAGCTTAAAGAAAAGTTTGCATTCATGGCAAACATAATTTCTGAGCAAGCTGAGTCAAATGAAGTGTTGCTACTGAAGAATGAGATTAAAGTCTTAAATCAAGAAAAACAAGCTTTGATGAAAGAATGTGCGGCTGCCAAAGCTGAGGCACTTGATACGGCAACAAACTTAAAAAAATTATATAACAAGAGTCTTCCTTTGAAGCAACAGTATGATAAAGCTCAACAGACAGCCTTGGAAATTGCAGACAAGATGATAGCTTTGCAGAAAGAGATGCAGAAGCTATCTGATGAGAACAAAAGTCTTAAGATGGAAAATGGTTCAATGAAAAGGAATACTCTTCAAGATTCAGTTGTTGCTCTTTTGACCGATACATCTAAGGTAGTTCATATTCGAAATCTTTGTAAGAATTGTGATCAGTTTGCTATTGCTAAGAGTAAGCTCTTAGATGACAAAACAAGATTGAGTGATCAATTATCAGTAGCAAGGGCTGATATGGAAATTTACAAGACACGGTGGGAAGGTACCACCAAGGAGTTAAAGGCAGTTCACGAGCAACTTCGTCTTCAAAAATACGAATTTTCTAAACAATCTGAAAATGCTCGTGAATGCACAAAAGGAACTTGCTAAGAATCAAAAGATTGTGTCTGATCTTAAGATTGAGGTTTTTGAATTAATAAACAAAGTTGACACTTTTTAGATTCCTTTGTCGTTTTCAAACTTTCTTTACAAAACTGATTCTGAAAATAAATCTGAAAAGTTAAACAATGTTCCTGCTCCTGTAATTTTGAAAAATGGTCTTTCTTCTCCCAAAGATGATGGTAAGGAAAATTCCACATCTGATCTCAACCATGTTTTGGATAAATCGACTGAAAAGAAATCCGATCAAAGATCAATTGATCAAAAGTCTGACAAGAAAACATCCGAAAAATCTGTTTTAGATTCTACTGTGGATGAAATATTTTATGATGTGTCAGACTTTGACAAAGTTGATGATCTAATTTCTGAACCAGAAACTGAGAATGCCAAACCCATTGCTAAACCCATTTTGAAAAATGTTTCTAAGCCAGATCACAATGACATGATTTTAAATCATAAATTTGATTCTATTAGAACTTAGCTTACGAAACTGAGTGGGTATGAACAAAAACAGATTGCAAGGGGCAAGTCTGTGGGTGGCAACAAGGTGAAATATGGGGGAGTTGGATTTGAACCTGAGCCGGTAAAATCAAAATCTAAAATTTTGGAAAAAGGTTCTTCTTCATAAATGCCAAATCAAGAACAGATAAAATCTGGAAATCCAACTTCTGAATCCCAATTCAATATATCTGCAAAATAGACAACTTATCTTTTATAGGGTCTGATGTCATGTACAACGATAAGGACTTTCCATTGAAAATGGTCAATCCTGAATTTATTGACAAAGTTTTCACGGGAGGTTTTAGTCCAAAATTTAACCCAAACGTGAAAAGTGTGCCTATTCGGAAACCAAATGGTAAAAATCATAACATATGATTCAGATCATTCGGATAATTATTCTGATGCTGGTGGGTTGGTTAATCAAAGCAATAAATTTGTTAAAAACTCACCAATAACCAATGTGTCTCAACCATTTAAGGCACATCGTCAAAATTTTCATGATAACTCAAATTTTCAAAGATCAAATTCATTTTTCAAAAGATCTTCTTATCATGATGAGGGATTTTATGACAGTTTTGATTTTGGACCATACCCTCAAGGTTATGGAAGGGGTCCAAATTGGCATGGTGGTCCAAGGACACAAGGTGGACCATGGGGGGGTTATCAGAGTAATAGATATTTTCATTATGAAGGTTTTTATGAATATGAAAAAGGTTATGATTCAAGTTTGGTGATGATTTCAATGGTAACAAAATGTTTCAACATCAAAAGAAAGTCACCAAACCTAAGAAATCAAAACCAGTGATAGAAACTGTGGTAGATGATGACACGGTCAAAGAAGTTGTTGTTGATAAGCGTAAATGCTTTAAATGCAAGAACCGTGGTCATACTTACCGAAATTATCCACTGAAAAAGGACAAAACAGAAAAATATGACGATGTCTCTAATGGTTATAATACCGAGACACCTGCTTCTGGTACCTCACAGAAGAAAGTCAGATTTGTGGATTCCAAGGGTCGAGTTCACTTTTATGATGAAACATCTGAATTTCATAAACATTAATCTGATAAGAAATTAGATGGAGGATTTGAAAATATAAAATCAATTTTGAAGAACTTAGATTCTGGATCTACAGGTACTGTGAATGAAAAGTGGAAACCTAATTGTTCATCCACTGGTGGAATCGATTTTGTTGAGGATGACGGTCGACCCAAAGCATCAAGCTTCGGTTCGTCCCGAAACTAATCTTATGTTTTAATTTATGCAGGGATCTTCGCGACAGTCCATGAATAACTTTTGGGTTGTTGATAGCGGAGCATCTTGTCATATGACTGGTGATATCTCTCTTCTCCATGATGTAAAACATTTTGATGGAGGCAAAGTCACCTTTACGGGAGATAAAGGCGGTCAAGTAACCGTGAAAGAATTAGAACACAGCCTTCGGAGCATCTCCCAAATTTGTGATAAGCGGTACACTACAGCTTTCACAGGGAGTGAATGTCTGATTTTGAAACAAGGATACAAAATCCCAGATGATTGTATAGTAATGTGAGCACCAAGATGTTCAAATTTGTATGTTCTTGATATGAACTCAGCAAAGGCTAACGTGGTAGGTCAATGTTTCTTATCAAAAGCATGAGAAAGAGATTTTGTTTTATGGCATCGAAGTATGGGTCACATACACTACAAAAAGATGAATGAATTAGTGAGGAAGAATCTTGTAGAAGGGGTTCCGAATCAGCAATTCACTTTCAACGATGTTTGCGTCAGTTAAAAAAAGGGAAAACAGAAAAGGAAATCTCATCCTCTCAAGAAGTACCACTCAATAGATCTCCCGCTGGAATTGCTACACATGGATTTATTTGGTCCTGTGAATCGCAAAAGCATTTCCGGGCATTGGTATTGTTCGGAGAAATTTTTAAATCGAACGCGGAGTTCGGACAGAGTTCGGACGTCCGAACTCCTCAGGCTATAAATAGCCAAACCTGAGGTTCGGACTTCACTATTTCTCGTTATTCCGAACTGCTACCGAACTCTTGCCAAATTTTTAAAAAATTTTAGACTGCGTATTTGATAATTCTGAGACCGGATTTAGGTAGGTTTTGTGATTCCGAGTACACTGGTGTGATTGATTGTTTTTTTTGGTCATTTTATGGGTTTTCTATTCGAAAAACCGTACCTAGGGTTTTTTAGTCCATAGATCTGAAAATTAACCACTTAAAACATGATTCAGAAGTTAAAAAGAATGTCTTTGGACTAGTAATCAAAAACCGCTCAAGGGATTAAACTTTTGAAGCTTGTTAGTGTCTAATTCGAATTTTAGATATTCAAATCTTTCGGTGCTCGTCAGGTTCTGAACCTGGAGTTCGGACAAGGTTCGTCCGAAGTTCGGACAGTTGACCAAAATGGTTCGGACATTGACCATAGGGTTCGGATATTGACCGAAGGTCAATTTTGACCATAGCGTTCGGACCAGGTTCGGACATTCATTAGAGTTCGTACCAAGTTCGGACAAGGTTCGGACTAGATTCGCACAAGATAGATTTTTTACTAAAAAGTTGATTGTCTATGCGAACGACAACGAACTGATGAAATTGGTGAATATATCTGTTAATAACATGGAATTTAATGAACTTTTCGTTTTATGTGTTTTCAGATATGGCAGACGATTTGAAAGTTGGTGACAAGCATAACATATGTGCTCATCTTGGCATTGCGCGATCAAAGCTCGCTAAATTTGGAGGATCTGGAATATTTCACTTCTTATGCAGATCGAGGATTCATTATGCAATCACACAATCGTGTGATGTGTATCGTGATATTCTCGTGGAATTCTAGAGTCACGCAAGAACAATCACGGATGATCCTATCAGAATTTCTGCAACAGTTCAGAACCGAACTGTAGAGTTCACTGAAGCTGATATAAGAAGAGTCTTGAAGCTGACTGCTGACATAACAACAGCACCATTAGAATTTTTACAAGCTGATAATGTGGCACTGTTGAAGCGGGTTTGGTATACTGATGATCCGAGTAAGGAGTGGATTTACAAATCATCGCTTAGTGTTCCATACAAATACCTGGTGCATGTATTGCTAGTGTGTCTGGGGCACCGACTTTCAGGGCATGATGAAGTCAATCAGATGATGCTTTCACTGCTAAATGCTTTGATAATGAATCGTCCATACGACGTTGCTGGATTAATCTTCCACTACATGAGAGATAATCTGACTCAAAGGTACAAGAAAGCAGCGTTGTATCCAAGATTTCTTCAGCTGATTCTGAATAATCTGTATCCAGATTTAGGGAAGCTTGACGATTAAAAGATGGAGTTGAAACATATGAACGAAGCTAGTGTGGGTGCATTGGCTTCTTATCAGAAAAAAACTCCTGCAGAACAGCCAAAACTGAAGAGACTGATTGGTCATTTAGCTAATCCCAATTTTGTGGCACCAGCTCAGGGTGCAGTTCGTCATTCATCGGGAAGTGATTCAGAAGAATTAGATTATAGTTGGATTGAAGAACAGAATCAGCTACCACAACAAGCAAGAGTTAAAAGACCAAAACGAAGAATACCAGTTGTACAAGAACCCGTAAACCAAGAACCGGTTGTCTCACAACCTCCTGTCTCAGAACCGGTGGTCTCAGCACAAGAAGTCCATGCGACTGTCAGTGTGTCTGAAACACCTGCAGTTAACACTTTGATAGATGAAGATGAATCTGATGATGAAGATGAACTTGTGAAATTGGGGGCTAACTCTAAGGATGTGTCTGATACAAACAATCTGTTTGTTCGCATCAAGATCAATTCCAAATATTTAAGGGTCAGAAAAGGTAGCGAAGAACATTTCGCGTATCGTACCAGTTAGAAGAAAAGCAACGATCGTTACAAAGATCGTGTGTACGATGTTGTCGCCTCATCGGAATCAGATGAAGATTACAATCCTAGTGCTAATGAAAGTCATGGCAAGGGAAAACAACCTGTAACTGCTACTTCTTTAGTAACTCCATCAAAGACGAGGAAGAAATCAGTTTCTGCCGGTGGGAGAGGAAAGAAACAGAAAGGTCAACAGTTTATTTTGAAGCCTCGTCCCGGTGTAACTTCTTCTGAAACTCCAATTATGTCTTTTCCAGAAATAACTACTACCACAACTTATGTCTCTTCAGTACATGATGATGTTTTTCAAGGGGTTAGTCAGTCAGATTTTCTACAAGACTTGATGAATGCAACACGATATACAACTGTTAGCATAGCACCTTCAGCAAGTGCTGGTGCTCAGTATGTCAATCAGCCTATGGGTTCAACACAACTCCTACGTTCTCAACAGCTACAGCAGCTACAGCTTCAACTCAATCAACACCTGAAGTCAATTTCAATCTAGATCAAGGTTCTGTGTCCTTCTCTCAGGCCAATATCCTTCAGAGTGCTTTAACTGATCAACAGTCATAGATTGATAGTTTGAAAGCTAAGACTGAAGAGCAATCGAAGGTGATTACTGAGTTGAGAGCTCAAAATGAATCTCAAGCTCAGATGATTACTACCTTGTAGAGAGATTATCTGCAATTACAGTGTCGGGAATCGGCTAAAGATTGGGAGACTATACGTTTGAGTACGGCTAGTCAGACCCAGAGTGCTATGCTACTCGAGATGAGTGAGAAAATAAAATTCTTGGTGAAGAAATTTAAAGTTCAGGGGGGAGATTGGTGATGATTATGGTTGTCAAGGGGATTATATGATTTTTTTAATGATGATATTGATCGGGAAGATCCTCAAGGGAATTTTGGTGGAGGATCAGGCCCGAGTGGAACCACTGGTTCGGGTGCTGGGACATCTACATCCCAGGGGGAGACAGATTCAAGAGAAGCCGTGCCGATTACCTCAATCCCGTCGAATCAAGCTGCAGTGAATTTGGATGAGTTCAAACAAATGTTGCACACACTAGAAGAAGGTGAATTTGTTGGTGAACTTATAGCTATACAGCTTTAAGTAGCGTTTGATTTAAACGACGAGGAGTTGAAGAGTGCTTCTGAAAAGACGCCTGAGAATTTTGAATCATCAGGGCCAGAGTTGGAGGAAGATATGTTTGATGAAGAAGTTGAGGTTGAAGACATTGCCGAGGAAGAGTATGCTGGTATGTACTCAAATTTCAGCAACAACAACCAAGCTGGTGATGATTTTGATTTCTTTCCAAAAGAAAAAGGTGATGAAGCTGAAGAGAGGTTTAAGAAGAAAGAAGTTGAAATACCTGAAGACCCAGTTGCCAAGGAGGCAGAGGAACAAATACAACGTCGGGTGTACAATGAGTATTTGAAGGAGTTTCATGCCAACTATGTTCCACCTCCTAAACCGATCGAACAGAAAAGGCACGTCAGATTCAAGGGTCAAGCTTCAGGGGAAATTATAAGCTGGATGTAAGCTGAGAGTTTGAGGTGTTATGCAATTAAACGTCAGCATGGTATTCAGTACTTCAAGAGTGTAAAACCACTGAACGATCTTACTACTGCATGATTTGGTAATCGTATAAGCAACAAGAAGTAAATAATGCTTCGCTTTATTTATTCACAAAGAGAATTACACAAAGTCTAGAGAGAGAGAGAGTTACATACTCAGTTCCATACTCAGTTACACACACTTAAGAGATGTAGAATGACAGAACTGGTTACTAGCTCTCTCTCTAACGAACTATTTATAGTCACATACTAACTGACCGGCGGACCACCCACGTACCATCTGGTACGCCCGTACCATCTGGTACGCTGGTGCATATGGTACGGCCAGTGACTATATGACTCACGCAGATGCTCTAAATTAGATAAAATACACGAGACACACGTTAGCATAGGAATATGCTCTAACAAACTCCCCCTTAACGTGTAGTGTATCTAGCTATCTGTCTATCTAACAAAACTTCAGTCTTCAACCTTCTGCATCACTGCGTCCGATCATCAACTTGAAATCTTATCAGAAATAGAGCTTGCATGGCTGGATCAATCTTCAACAGTCTTTGAACTTCAAGATCCACTTGTGAAATTTATAACAAACTCCCCCTTTCACCATGCTTGAGTCTTTTCACATAGATGACCTGCAATTTCAGAAGACAGAAACGCGACTTTCCTTTTCTTTTGAAAATCAATTTAATCTTGGCACAAAACTTCTCTTCGAGAATCCAAGATATAAATTTGAATTTTGAATTTTGTATCATTGTATCGATCGGTCGAAAACAAATAAGAAACAAAATCTTTTTGGCTTTTTGAAACTTTATGCTACAACATACCTTAAATATTTTTGGATTTTTCAGATAAGAAACATAAATGCAATAATCACACACTATTTTTGTATTTTGCGAGAAAGATCACAACTTGGGATCATATTAGTCATGACATGCTGAACTACACTTCAATTTCAATTACTTCAGCACATAAGTCATGTCGATTACTGGTATAATTTGTCCATCTTAAACTCAGGCACAATCATACTCATAACATCTGGATATGTTATTGAATTGATTAGGTTTGCTTTGACCAGTGTACCCCACACTATCAGACATACTCAGATATGTTTTCTCTTATATCATTTTGTGATTTCATTTGTGACTTGATCACATAATGATTGTATTCATGATTCAGTCAACTGTGTTTCATGCAAAAAAAAATTAAGAACGTTAAATCGTCTACCTTAAGGTCGATCTTTCGATACGCAGATAAGGCCTCGGATTTAACAAAATAAGAAAATAAAACAAGTTGAAATTCTATAACCCAACAACAATCGGGTTGGTACTCCCGTACACGCAGAGAAAGTCCGATGAGTTATACGAAACACCAAATAAAATAAAGCAGAACGTCAAACGAACAACAATCAGGTCGATCTTTCGATACGCAAAGAAAGTCCGATCGTTTGACAAAATAAAGAAAATCAAACATGTTTAAATCTTTGCAAAATGAACACATGTATACACAGTGACTTCTCATTTTCTCTTTCACATATTTGTTTCTTGATATCATGAGATATGCATCATGATGTTGTCCACTTGGTCAAGCATTAGTATCTTAATGTTTATCACATCTGAATACTTTTTGATATAATGTCGAGCCTACGAAGCACATCGAACAATTATCTTACGGCTTTTTCATCTATTTTATCCATGAGTCAGACACGTAAGCCAATGTACCATCATTTCCCAATCATGTCGGATCAATTTCTCATTTTTCAATGTTTTTGCATTTTTCTATTTTTCGATGTTTTTGTATTTTCCCATTTTTCGATGTTTTTGTATTTTCCCATTTTCTCCCCCTTAAAATGAAAACTCTATTTTTGGATTTTTAATTTAACAAAAACAAAAACATAAAGACACTATTTTTGGTTTTTCAATTTTCTCCCCCTAAACTACATACGGAATGTAAAAAGAAAGAAAATTGACCAATCGATACTGATACCTGTCAGGTTAAGCCTTTTAGAAAATCTTTCAGTTTTGAAATATGAAACATTCAATTTAAGTTAAGCAGGAAACTCCATTATCAGCAACTTCTTGAAGCATGAACTTCACAATTACCAATAGGACTTCTTGAAGAAACCTGCACACTGGTTTAAATGATTAGTATTCAAAAGACCCAAAGCACACAGCTTATGGTCGACCAGTGTCTTCCACAAAATCAGTTGCAGCGTTGCTGACCACCTTAGGTGGCCACTGCATTTTTGCAGGTGCAGTTTTTACTGAAACATTATCTTGTGAGGAATCACCAACACCAGAATCACTTTTGAATACTGGTTTACTATTTGATTTAAAATGTGATGTTGGTGACTCAGTAAAAATTCTGCCGGATTCATCAATTATCGTGGTAGTTTTTCCAGAAAAATTTCTTTTAACAGTGACAGGGCAATCCTGTGCTAGATCTCCCTTTTGGAGACATTGGTAGCACAAACGATATGATCATTTAAATTGTGGCTTGTCTTGAACCGGATGACATTTATCAGAAAATTCAGACTCATCAAAAATATCATCAAAAACTTGAAATCGGTTAGAATGTACCCATTTCGATGTAGGACATTGAGGTGTAGCATTAGAACCGGATGAAGAAAATTCGTTCGGAGAACTTTCAGATGAAACTTTCTTCTTTTGCTTTCCTCCAAATCCTTTCTCCATTGTTGAAATGAATACTTGAGCCAGATGATATAATTGATCCAAGTTTGTATCTTTCTTTGCTTTCTGAACCTTCTTTGACATGTTCTTCTTCTTTGCAAAATTCTTGCCTTCACTTCCCAATCCAGACTGTTTGTAACCAGGTAACTTGGATAGATCTATTTGAGAACTAGAACTACCAGATTTAGCAACCTGGTTAAAGGAAGCTTTAATGTCTTTTAATCTGTTAGCTTGCACCAACTTTACTGTAACTTCGGCTTCATTCAACTCTTTGCCATCTTCTTCAATTGTCTTGCCGGCGGAAAGAATTCCCTCTTCTGACATAAAGCCACTAAAAACAAACGATGGTGGTGCTTTATCAATCAAACTTTCATTTTTTTCTCTCACCTTCTTTGATTTCCTTGATGTTTTCAAATCAGAATTTTCAAATCCTAACTCAGAATAATCTTGTTGTGTAGCCGGAGTGTTCAAATCAACAACAGACTGTTTGAATCACTGGATGCGGAATTTGATTGAAATCATCGTCTCGAAACACCTTCTTGAAATTATCGTCTTGACACAAGTAACTTGCAAAAGAATGAGAATTCTTCAAGTTATGCAATTGACGATTTAGATCCAAGACTTCAACATTCAAATCAGCTATGGTCTTTTGAGCTTCAGCAAGAAGCTTTTCTGATTGAATCAATTTCTCAGATGTGCTGTTAACTAACGATTTTTCTCTTCTCATACCATCATGAGCAGCAAGCACCTCCTTGGTAATCTTACCCACTCTTTCCTTATAGATCTCAATATTTCTGGTTAACAAGCATTTGTCTTTCTTCAGAGTAGTGATGGTGTCTTTCAATTCAGATTGAACAATTTGATATTGAATTCTATCAGCAGTAACTTCATCGAATGCTTTTTGAAGTTCATCATTAGACGCTTTAAGAGCTTCCACCCTTGCTGTGGACTTTTGAAATATATTCTCAAAATCTTCACTCACATCTTCAGCTTTAAACTTATATTCCTCAACTTCCTTTATCAACTTTTCATTGACAGCAGTTAACTTGACAATTTTTGTCATGAACTCATCATTCTCATGTTTAAGTTGTGACTTTTGTTGATCATTCTGAATACTACCTTCTGACACTTGTTTCCGAAGGTCTTCTAACTCTTCCAATAATAGACTCTTCTCTTGGAGTAACTTCTCATTCATTTTGAAAATGCCATCAGAATCTTCACACTTCTATTAATAACTTTCTAACTCTTCTTCGAGCTTCACCCTATCCAAAACTAACTTTTCCTTTTCTTAAACCAATTCCTGAAGCTTTCTATCTTTCTGAGTATAAAATTCACACACGGATTCATAACCACCCATTTCGGAATCAGAATTACTCGATTCAGATTTACTAGTCTCAGATACATATCCACTCGAGTCAATCTCAATATTTGCCATCAATGCATAATGATCTTGAGAATGAACTATGAATGCAGATTCATCTAGAAAATCTGCAGCCCAATCATAAGGACCCTCAGTCACTAAAGCCTTTTCTTCTTTATTGTGATCATGCTTATCCAAAGTACTTGGTTTAGAAGAAGATAGCTTGCATTCTCGAGCAAAATGTCCCAACTTGGAACATTTGTAACATTCTAGTTTAGACTTGTCTAAACCCAGTTTGGTGCCTCTTAATTCACCCGTAATAGAATTCTTTCCATGTTTGCCTATAAACCGTCTTCCTCTTTCAGCAATCATAGCCAACTGCCAATCCAAATCTAATTTATTTAGCTGATCCTCATCCATCTGTTTTAGATCGTCCGGAACCAAACCAGAATTACCAATTTGACTAAACATGGAGCCATATGAAGATGATACGAAAGCACCCAACAAAACAGCTAGATCTTCGGTTGCTTGATTAGAAGTAGACTTGCTTGATGATCTATCAGGAATAGTAAAACTGCAACCCAAAGAAATGCTGTTACTGGTGGATTACTGTTTGAAATAGAATGTGATTTAGTTTTAGCATGCGCCGTAGCAGAATTCTCTCCAAAATATATCTCAGGATTCTGAACTGTTGGTGTTGCTTACTTTTTCAGAAGTAATTCCATTTCCCGGGCTTGTAATTTGCTTAACACTTGATTGAATGACCAACTGGAGTAATTTGGATAATTAGTAAGCATCATAACAAAGTTCTCCCACTTTTCGGGTAGATCTTCCAGAAATTTTTCTTTCAATTCCTCTTTTTCTTTCTTAACTCCAACAACCTCAAGTTCATTGATCAGATGTGAAAACCTAGAAATCAAGTCGGCAATACTTTCTTTGTCACAATGCTGAAAGTTGTCCAATTCTTTTAACAAAACTTTCTTTCGACTTTTCTTATATTGCTCGTTTCCTGCACATCTATCTTTCAATGCATCCCACAAAGTTTTTGATGTTGTGCAATTTTTGAATTGATGTAGAAGCTCTCTTGGTAGTGCCATTGTGAGATTTCCATAACATTTCTTTTCTCGGGCATAAACTTCTCTTTGATCTTCATCAATATCACTTCGTGCAATCGGTTGTTCATTTATCTGAGGATATGGATAATCTTGTTCAATGGAAATCCATAAATCAATGTCAAGAGCATTAATGAACGATTCAAATCGTTGCTTCCAATTCTCATAATCCTCCAACCTAAGCAACTTAGGAACTTTCTGATTTGTTACTATTTCGTTATCATAGTTCAACATGGCTTGCATTGATGATTGAGCAGTTGAAAATGCATGAAACTCGCTCATTTTGAAATTACAATATCGAACGCAAAAACTTCAAACTGAAAAACGGACGTCTTCTAAGCTGATTTTGGGGGTTAAACTGGGGGGTATAGACCGTTAGGTGAGTATAAGTCTAAATCTCAGAAAGACGAACGTTTTGGCTGGTATTAGCTTACGTAGCTCTTAACGGTTCTCAAGTTACGTCAGTTTTAGTGAACACATGTTTTCTGTCAGCGGACCATAAGATTTCAGCGTACCAACCTCCGTACCAAATCAAATCAGCGGACCAAAATATGCTCATCGGACCAAATGAACCAGCGGACCAGATGCGGACCAGATTATCTCAATGGACCAGATTTGGTACGGCGGACCAAAATGGTACGGCAGACCAGAAAATAACCGCCACAGACTAACTTTGAAGATTGCCTTCCGGACCAGTTTCAGCGGACCAAAAAATGGATGAAGATTGTCGGGCGGACCACCGGTGGACCAATGGCGGACCAAGTGTTCTTCGAGCGGACCAACGCAGTTCGAACGTGATTCGTCTGACTTTCACGAACTTCGAAGTTTGGAGATGGAATTTGACTCAGTATGATGCGTAAACACTCCAGCAACACTCAGAAATCAATTTTCATCATTGAAACACTCTGAATTGCAAGAATTTTGATGAAAAACGAAGAAAACCCATACTTTCTCACTCTAGAACTAGAAAATGGATCAAATCACAGCAGTAGAGCAACCAATTGCTCTGATACCACTTGTAAAACCACTGAACGATCTTACTACTGCATTGATTTGGTAATCATATAAGCAACCAGAAGTAAATAAAGCTTCGCTTTATTGATTTACAAAGAGAATTACACAAAGTCTAGAGACAGAGAGAGTTACACACTCAGTTACACACACTTAAGAGATGTAGAATGACATAACTGGTTACTAGCTCCCTCTCTAACGAACTATTTATAGTCACATACTAACTGACCGGCGGACCACCCACGTGCCATCTGGTACGCCCGTACCATCTGGTACGCCCGTACCATCTGGTACGCCCGTACCATCTGGTACGTTGGTACATATGGTACGGCCAGTGACTATATGACTCACACATATGCTCTAAATTAGATACAATACACGAGACACACATTAGCATAGGAATATGCTCTAACAAAGAGGTCAAGAGATTTTGAGTCTTTACCAGTCTGGAATATTCAGGAACTGACTCGGAAACCATTTTGCAATTATGGCAATGATTGGAGAGGGTTCTTCTTTAAAAAGCATATTGAGAAAGAATGTGTTGAAGGTTTTCAATATTTGATACCTCAGAAACCCAAGAGGCGTGAGCATCCAACTAAGATTCATGAGAGAACGGGAAAGAACTTGATTGTGTTGGTTTTCAAGAAGATTCCTTTAATGAATTTGGACTTATATTTCATCAAAGACCTGAGATGGTGGTATTATAATGAGAAGACTGGAGAAGCTGTTATTATGCTGAAAGATGAGAACAGAGTTGTGAGGATCTATGATCCAATATGCTTGATAAACCTATCCAAGGATGATATTGATGTGCTATATCATAATCAGATCTTGTTCCATCCTAATTTCATGGATCAAGCATTGCAATTTCAGAGGGTGATTCGGATATGCTTCGCGTTCAATATATATGCCGGGAACAATCACCAACTGACATGGACTGGGATGGAGGCTAATGTTCAAGAATGATGAAGAAAGGTCCGGCATTTGCCAAGGGGGAGTTTGTTAGTACCTGAATGTGGCAACATGTTGGATCAGACAATGCTTTTGAAGTGTTCAAGATTTCAACCAAGTCCTGAAATCCGAACCCTGGCCAAACCCAGGCCGAACCTAGGCCAAACCTAGGGTTCGGAGTAGCTGAAGGGTTCGGACAACAGTGTGTCTATAAATAGGTTGATAGGTTTGAAATCTGTAACGAATTTTGCTTATGTGTGTGTTATATAGTGTGAAACAACTCTGAGTCTCTTTGTAATTGTTCTTTACTGAATGCGAGATTGAGTTTTTACTTACATGAATTGTTCTTTGTTTAGCTTAAACAATGATATCAAACTGATCACGATCCATCCGCTCTAGCGTTTTCAAGGTCACATTGTTAATGAGAAAGGTATACACGTGGACCCATCAAAGAGTGAAGCTATCAAGGATTGGAAAACTCCTACGACACCTTCTGAGATTCGTCAATTCTTAGGTCTCGCTGGTTACTACCGAAGATTCATCGCTTTTTTTTCCTAAATAGCCCAGCCCTTGACTGTCCTTACTCAAAAGGACAAGAAATTCATATGGGACTCGAAAACTAAAGATCCTTTCAACTTTTAAAGCACAAATTGTGTAATGGACCAATCCTATACTTACCTAAAGCAAGCGATGACTTTGTGGTGTATTGTGACGCGTCACGCCAAGGTCTAAGATGTGTAATTATGCAGCGGGAGAAAGTCATTGCATATGGCTCCCGTCAGTTGAAAACCCATGAGAAAAATTACTCAACTCACGATCTTCAACTCAGAGTTGTTGTTTCCGCTCTAAAGATTTAGAGATAATACCAACTAAGTGCACTATCTTCACCGATCACAAGAGTCTCCAGCATATCTTCAATCAAAAGAGCTTAACATGAGACAACAGTGATGGATAGAGTTATTAAACGATTACGATTGTGAAATTTGCTATCATCCTGGAAATGCTAATGTGGTTGCTAAACGCCTTAAGTAGGAAAGATCGAGTTAAACTTCTTCGATTCCGAGCTCTTAGTTTAACCATCAAAAACAATCTCGTTTCTTTGATCCAAGAAGCCTAGTTAGAAGCTCTCAAAAGAGTAAATGTGAAGGATGAATGCCTGCGAGGCATGGAAAAACAATTAGTGAGGAAGCCTGATGGAGCCTACTATTTCATGGATTGACTGTGAATCCTAAATTTCAGTTCAGTGAAGAAATTGGTCCTAGATGAAGCTCATAAGTCTATATATTCTATTCACCCATGCTCCGACAAGATGTATCATGGTTTGAAGGAGTTATACTGGTGGCCAAACATGAAGGGCGAGATTGCCACCTACTTCGGAAAATGCCTAACATGTTCAAAGGTTAAAGTTGGATATCAAAGGCCCTCCGGATTGCCTATCCAACCAAAAATACCTCAATGGAAATGGGAGCAGAACTCAATGGATTTCATCACTAAGTTGCCAAAGACCGGATCTGGTAATGATTCCATCTGGGTGATCGTCGCTCTTTTGACGAAGTCTGCACCTTTCCTTGCCACCACGGAATCGTTCAACAATGAACGACTTGCCAAAATCTATATTAAAGAAATTACGTCTCGTTATGGAGTGCCTACTTCCATTATCTCAGACTAAGATAATCATTTCACCTCTAGGTTTTGGAGAACACTCCAAAAAGCTTTGGATACTCAGCTTGATATGAGTACAGCCTATCATCCTCAAATGGATGGCCAAATCGAAAGGACTAATAAAACCTTAGAGGACATGCTTCGTGCTTGTGTGATCGATTTTGGTAATGGTTGGGACGATCATTTACCCCTAGCTGAGTTTTCATATAATAATAGCTATCACACAAATATTCATGCTGCCCCGTTCTAAGCCTTTTATAGAAGAAAGTGTCGCTCGCCCCTTTGCTGGATAGAAGTTGGTGACAACCAATTAACTGGTCCCGAACTAGTGCACGAAACCATTAAAAAGTTCTTCTAGATTTAAAGCCGCCTGAAAGCTGCACGCGACCGACAGAAAAGCTATGCCGACCATCGACGCAAGCCATTGGAATTTCAAGAATGTGACCGTGTTATGTTAAAAATAGCCCCCTGGAATGGTGTCATTCATTTTGGTAAGCGAGGTAAGTTACATCCCTGCTATATTGGTTCATTTGAAATCCTTGAACGGATCGGACCAGTAGCCTATCGACTTAAGATGCCTATGTTAGTACCTGAGCGGTTCATCGTGTGAGGTATCTGAACAAGACGAAGTTGTGCAAAATTATTGTCACACGAAGTGGGTCCAAAGTGACACGAAGTGTCATCCGAACTCACACTTCGGGTGAGTTCGGAACCACACGAAATCCTAGTTCAGTTTACTTCGGGTGTAGTAGTATATATAGTTGTTTTGCTTTGTAATTCAGTAACGAGTTGAGAGCTGATCTATGTTAAGTGTGTGTTTTGTAAGATGTTTCTCTGTGATTGTTCTGAGTGTTCCTCTGATTATAATTGTCATTTGTTGATCAATAAAACAATCTTTTAATTACGTTTCTCATCTGAAATAGGTAGACGAGTAGACGATCCGATGCTCGTGGATTTACAAGTGGTATTTGAGCTTTCTGGTTCACTCTATTGATCTATGGTTGCTATTTTAGGGGTTTTTGAAACAAAAAGTGTCGTTTTTGAAAAATTTGGAGTGTTTTGCGAGTTTTTAAACATTTCAGTCGTGTTTCTTGTGAAAATTCCTCTCCTAAATCATTTCTTGTCACTTTTTCTAATCCTGTGCTACAAGTTTCATTCAAATCTGTCCAAAATCATGATTTTTGATTGAAAAATGTCCAGTTCGTCTCAGTTCGGGTGAAGATCTGTCAGTTCCAAAATAACCGTCAACCAACGTGGTACTTCGCTTTAGTTCGTGTGAGTCTAATTCAGTTCGGATAATCGAAATACGAGTTCGGACAAGTTTGGTTACATCCAGTTCTGTCTATTGCTGAGTTTGGTCCACTCGGATACCCGAAGTTCCAGTTTGGACGAGTTCGGTTCTTGGTTCATTTCATTTTGGAAAGTCTTAGTTCGGTTAACTTTGTTTTTCATCGGTTAGCTTCAGTTCGGATCAACTTTTCAAGTTAGGACGAATTTCCAGTTCGGTTGAACAGTATTTGAAAATTTTTGGGATGTGGGATTTCCAAGCTTTTGCGGTTATGTAGAATGCAATGCAAACCCTGGTCAATTTTGATAATGAAATTGAAACAAGTCAGAAACTTCCAAAGTTTTTAAAGTCGGAGAATTATCATAATTGGAAACAATGGTTTTCTGCTTACGTCAGCACAAATGACATAGATTTATGGATAACTCTTCAAAATATTTACATACGTCCAACTGATGCTGTTGAATATAAAGAAATCTTTGAATATAAAGAAATCTTTGATTGGTTATCTTACCATGGCTTTACCTACCGAATTGCTACATCAATTCAGCACTTGCAAGAAAAATAAACAATTGTGGGATGCTTTATCAGCACGATGTGAAGGAAACGACCATTACAAAAAGAGTCGAAGAAAGGTGTTAAACAAAGAATTTGATAACTTTCAACATTATGATAAAGAAAACATCACGGCTCTTGTGTCAAGATTTTCACATCTGATAAGTGAATTGAAAGTTGTTGGGATTGAGAAGACAGATGAAGAATTTATAAGAGCGTGAGCGTCATATCGTCTACTTGGTCGTGATGAAGTCAATATAAAATGTAGAACACAAGAGTAAATACAAAGGATTTGTATTAGCTACAGAGAAATTACATAGAAAACACACACAAAAGATATGACCAGAAGTTATATATTCTATACAAGACAAGCTATTTATAGTTGAACTTTAAAGTGTAAAGCCACGACCATCCGAACTGCCAGTTCAGACAAGTTCGTGTGAGTCCGAACTAGCAGTTTGCCTTCAGTTCGGATAGCACATATTTGTAGCCTTTTGTCTTGTATTTGGTACTTCACATGATGACCTAGAATTATGCATCAACAAACTCCCCCTCGACATATTCAGTATCAACTTTCACATTAACTTGTATCTCGAATACTTGATATTACAGCTCGTGTAATCTTTTTATCAACAACTTCAGAAGACTTGAAGTTGTAATGATCTCTTCCCACTTAGAAACCTGCCAACATAAATAATCTTAGCGCAAAACGTCTCTTCGAGACTCCAAGATATATCGATTTTGAAAATGATTTCGTATTGCGTGTGGATCAATTGAAAAGAAATAAGAAATAAAATCTTTTTGCTTTTTCAAAACTTTATATCAAAACACACCTAAAATCTTTTTGGAATTTTCCAATATAGAAAAGTAAATGCAATACACAATCAGACATTATTTTTGTCTTTTGTGAGAAAGATCACGACTTGGGATCATATTAGACATAACATATTAAACTACACTTCAATTTCGATTATTGTAACACATAAGCCATATCGATTGCACATATAATTTGTCCAACTTTAAACTCAGGCAGAATTATACTCATAACATCTGGATATGTTAAGTTATTGATTAGATTTGCTTTGACCAGTGTACCCCACACTATCAGACATACTCATATATGTTTTGCTTATCACACTTTGTGATTTCACTTGTAATTTAACACATAATGATTGTATTCATGATATAGGCAACTGTGTTCCGTGCAAAAAGAAATAAGAATGTTAAATCGTTTACCTTAAGGTCGATCTTTCGATACGCGGATAAGGCCTCGGATTTAACAAAATAAGAAAATAAAACAAGTTGAAATTGTATAACCCAACAACAATCAGGTCGGTACTCCGTACACGCAGAGAAAGTCCGATGAGTTATACGAAGCACCAAAGAAAATAAAGCAGAACTTTAAATGAACAACTACCAGGTCGGTCTTGTGGACACGGAGTGATAGTCCAATCATTTAAAAAAATAAAGAAAATCAAACAAGTTTAAGTCTTTGCAAAAAGAACACATGTATACACAGTGACTTCTCATTTTTCTTTTCACACATCTTTTTCATGATATATCATGAGATACGCATCAAGATGTTGTCCACTAGGTCAAGCATCAGATTTAGTGTATATCACATTCGTATACTTTTTGATTTGCCGAGCCTACCTAGCACATCGAACAATGGTCTTATGACTTTTTCACTTACTTTATCCATGAGTCAGACGGTGTAAGCCAATGTACCATCATTTCCCAATCATGTCGGATACAATTTCTCATTTTTCATTGTTTTTGTATTTTCAAATTTTCTCCCCCTAAAAATGACAAACTCTATTTTCTAGATTTTCATTTTTACTATTCAAAATACAACACACTATTTTTGTATTTTTAAAAAAAAAAAAAACAAACTCCCCCTCAAAATGAGATGGAGTGAAAAACAAACAGAAATTGATCAACCAACACGAATACTTGCGTTTTAGCATTTTATAAACACAAATTGATTTGGAAATTCAATTTAAGTTATCACATATATTTCACCAACATCAACCTTTCAATTACCAATAGTCTTCCTGAAATACCTACTGACACCAAATAAAACATTAGTCGCCCTGGGATCGACCCGACTCAACGGTGTCGGGTCGCCCGGTGTCTTCCACATAGTCATCATTGGCCTTAGAAACAACCTTTGGTTTCCATATTCTTAAAGATTTTAATATTTTATCAGAATCAGAATCAACCGGCGTACTCGGTTTGAACCAAGACGGCTTACGGGTTGATTTGACTTTTGGAGACCACGGTTCATAAAAAATTTGAGCTTTGTTATCCACATATTTAGCAGTGTTGTGGATATATGCAGTCGTCGGACAATCTGCAGCAAGATGTCTAGGTTGACGACATGCATAACAAAGTCTCTCAGGAAATTTAAAAACATTTGAATAATTTTGTGCATTGTAAGAACATGAAGAATGATCAGAACTAAAATTATCAAAGAAATCATCATAAGAATCATACCTCGGAGATGGACTTCGCGAAGTACCTTTCGATTCAGATGAAGAACCTCTAGAAGAATAAAACAATTGTTGCGTCTGAGGAGGTGATTTCTTTTGAGTCTTGATCTTCAACACTTTCTCCTTTTTCTTTGATTGTTGTGCTTGAACATGAACATCTTTAATTTCAAACCCCAAACCTTTGTGCTTGAAACCTGGAGTCTTTGAAGACCCAGATTGAAAACCAGAAGCATCTCTCCCTTTTTCTTCTCTAGTAAATTGAGCTTTAATTTCCTTAAGCTTGTTCTCTTGCACTAAAGATTTAGCGGCTTCCTCTTCAGATGAAGAACTTGAACACTTTTCAGCTTTGCCAAAAATATTTTCATGTTTCAGAAATGATGAACTTGAAACAAACGTTGGAGCTTCAACAAAAGTAACCTTCTTCTTAGACTTACTTTCTTCTTCTTAGCTGGTGTGGCAAACTTGGAATAATCAAGCATTGCAGCCTTTGGATCAAGTGGAGCAGATATAAACTCAGATAAATCCACTGGTTGAGGAACCTTGTGAATATCAGCTTCTTTGGAACTATCCTCACTCCGGTCCTGCTTATACAAGAAGTTCAGCAACGTTGGTGATAAGTTGCAATTCTTGACTTGCCTTTGTAATTCCAAAATCTCCAGCTTTAATTTAGAAATTTTATAGTGCAGCATCAAACACCTCTTTTTGAGATTTTATG
This sequence comes from Deinandra increscens subsp. villosa, assembly GCA_039602395.1. Lineage (NCBI taxonomy): Eukaryota > Viridiplantae > Streptophyta > Magnoliopsida > Asterales > Asteraceae > Deinandra > Deinandra increscens. The sequence continues at coordinate 83,379,241 of JBCNJP010000007.1, read as the reverse complement.
AATTTTTCATTTAGATCATCGTACTCATATGTTTGCAACAATCTGATCTCACATTCAGCCAAAACTTCTTTTGTAACTTTCTCCCACTTTAAACTCTTTTGTAGTGATTGGTCTCTCTTCAAATATCACCTTCTTTTTCTTCTTCTCCTCAACTGCAACTAGCTTCTTTGGTCGAGATTCAAAGGTTGGTGCGGTACTTATTGGGACTAGCCTCGGGTGCACCCTCCCGTCCGGAGTCTCCATCTTTATCTCCTCATCAACCGGCTCATCCTCCTCTACTATCGGTGATGGCATCTCCACTACTCCTTTACCACTCGTTGTCACACCACCGTCGCGGCCGCCACCACGAGGAGGGTGTGAGACCGGCTGCCCGTATCGGAACATGCGGAAGCAAACAGATACCTTATCTTAGCACAGGCCAACCAGTCGTGTAATGAAATGACGGGACATACCCAAGCATCCAATCACCCTAAGAGAGAGCTACGTCTATATTCTCTGCGGTGCACTATTGTATTCTCTGCGTATTCATTGGGGCCTAGGTTATTCAAAGACTGGTACAACACTGTAGACCGCAACTGTAGATCACAAACTTAGGCTACACTAACTGCTAGGACTTGCTAACAACAAGTCTAGCCAAACCCTGCCTATCATTCAAGCGATCCATGTAGTTACTTACTTGCATATGAACCAAAAGTACGTCAACAACAAACGTTGTTGGTGAGTCGTAGTAGTTGACTCCAAAATAATCCAATACAATTCCCAATAATGCAGTGTCTGTTATAAAACTAACCTAAGGTCAAACTAGCAATCAGAGAGAACCCGAGCGCGTGCCCCCGAGCCCCTCCTCATGTTTCAAACATGTACGACATCACCCGTTCAACCAATTCACAAGTAACCAAAAGGGGCCCAAACAACGGGTATGCGACACGTAGTCTACCTAGCTATACAGCTGTGAGGATACGTATATGCCTCGTGGCCTGCTACTATATTTCAGGAACACAACAAACAACCCAAATTGACCTGTAAAGCTCCACAAACGCGTTGGGATTCTGGCGGTACCACAAGAAAGATATATAAAACGGCACAGTATCGACAAGCAAGACAACAAAACAACGTTTGATAAGGTTTATATACACCCCAAAAACAGTTAAGTAAAAGGGGAGACTACAACTCACAGTCGGTCTAGCATCTAAATGGAAGGTTAGGAAATTTCTCAAAATTCATTAAGCTCGGAGAATCTGATGACCTAAACAAATATAGCTACCTTTAATTTAATACAAAAATAATAATGGTTATGCCCGGTTGTGCTCCACGCCTTAAGCATACGATACGTGCGTAGGTTGAAGACCCAATACAACCGGATGTCCCGATACAGTCGTATGGCTTAACCCGGATACAATCATATTTTATCTGTGCATCTCTAATAAGACAGTTCATCTCGGACATGGTGGTATTTCCCTCAATGGCAATACGACCGTGTTACTTGATGACATATTATCTACTCTAACGAATATCTCGGATCTCGAACGGTTATCTTTTTTAACCTTAGAATATTTCCCCGAAGTCATAATTTAAATATACATAGATACATATTTGATTATGTTTCCCATGATCTAATAACTTTTTATAAAGGTAGATTTGTACCTTTTATCTACATAAAATCAGAGTCTTATTTACAAAAATCATAACTTTATTTACATAAAATAATAACTTTTGTTGCATAAAATCATAGTTTTGCTTAACATAAAATCATGACTCATTTTGAGTCTTCAACTCGGATATTATGTATATTTATAAAATATCGTCTTCATCTGGTTTTATGTTATATAAAACCTTATAGAGTTTTACATAAAATGATAACTTTTATATACATATTTATCCATTTTCAGGTCACATAAAATCATAGATTTTATCACATGAAATCATATATTCTATTTACAAAAACTCTTGATCTTTATACCATAAGAAAAAAACCATTGGTTTTGTTACATAAAATGATAACTTTATCATCCTATATATATGATTTTTAGTTTTTTACTAACATAAAATGATAACAAAACTTATACATATTTTCCTTTATTATTATCATTTTAATCACAATAATACTTTCGGGTTTACAATTTGTTCCCCACACGTCTTTATCCAATACTAAAGTAATAACTAATAATGAAAACTGTTATAGTTTCCGGTCGGTACGCGAACCCGAACCCGGTTAATCGTAAAACTCGTAACATAACTGAATTTAACCCATGAGTACTCCATGCCAATCAGTTTTTCACCACGATCATTTCTCCAGGGTCGGTTTCATATGTTGTTCACATTTGACCAGTCAAATACGTTGACCAGAAGCGTTTACCGAGTCGACTCAGTTGACTCAGTACGGAGTTAAACCACCACATTTCCACTACTCCAGTGGTCGGAGGCCATGGCCGCTGCGGGAATTCTAGTTTTCGGTCTGAATACATCCCAAAACATCATCAACAGTCTCAGATCTACACATGCATGTGATAATCGGGAACTCAAAAGGAGAAATGGAGCTAGAAAAATAAAGAAACAAACAAATCAAACATAACCTACCTTTTTATAGTTGCAACCAGACAAAATCGCCACCTAGGAAAGCGACAGAAGTCGCAGCCATGTGCGCTAGGCGAAACCCTAGTCGCCGCCTGCAGAAATCACGGTTGTAGGCGCTCGTACATGTCGTTCGGAACCAGAAAAGAACCCAGGAATAGTAGAGGAAGTCATTGGAAAGAAGGGGGAGAAAATGTGGGTCGAAAGCCCCATCGCCGCCACAAGACCACATGTCGCCGCCGCATGAACTACCGCGGGTCGCCGTGGGTTCGGCTGGAGTCGGCTGCCAGAAACGGGAAAGAGAGCCTTGGCTGCGACTTCTGTCCATGTTAATTGAGTTAAATGTCCCGTAAAATATCTGTGATAACTCCAATGCGACTGAAATCATGTATAAGACTCGTAGACATTATCAAAATATTTAATACATCAAATTAAATATAATCTGGTGAACATTCGGTTAAACACGCGGTATAAAGCGCGTATACCGTTTACCTCCGTTTCGCGAACCGAACATATCTCCACGACTGTACTTCTTAGTGAACACTCATAAAAATGTTATAACTCCACGGGGTCGTTATATTCATTTTAAATAATGAAATGATCAGCTTCGGTTATTTTAGTGTAACCGAACGGTTTACCAATTTCACCACTTCTCGCACCGATTTCCACGGTTATCTTTTTTAATGATCAGAACATCAATGATCAAGTGTGTGGCCAATTTAGACACCCTCATCTGGTCTCAGAGACCCTTCTGTCACTGTCGGTGACTTACGCACATTAGGCGTTCATTTGTCGTTTTCGCACGCATCCTCTACGTGTAATCATTTGAACGGACTTTCTGACAAATATTAACATCCATGTTAATATATCCATTTATCATAATCTCTAGCAAGAGTTAATTGGAAGTGTATGTCTTCCTCTAAGCACATCCTTGCATCAAGTAAGTCAAACCCCCATCTTGTTGCATGCTTAGGTTTTGAAAGCCTTGCTTATAGAGCTGAAAATTGTTGATGTTACTTGAATCCTTTGATACTAGGGTCATATTTGTGTATGTAGAACCTTGTGTTTCAATTAATTGGTGATTTAGTCACCAAACCCCTAAGATGAACACTTGAGTTAGTGACTACCTAAAAGTTATGTATAATGGTATTGTATGAGGTAAATACATGTAAGATGTATGATGAAATTGGTTGTATAATGATGGGTTGGAAGGGATTCCACCTAATTGATGCTAATTGGTGGGTTAGAATGTTTTAAAAGAGTAAATTATATGAACCTACAATTATGTGCACATAAGGTGTTTGATGAAATGCCTAAACGAACTTTGATGACTAGATCATAGCCAAATTGCTAGAATTGAACTTGTATGCATATGGTGAATATCATGTTTGAATGTATGAAACAACATAGGTGGAATCATGTTAAAATGCTTAACTGGCATTCATGGAAATCATTTATTCAATTAAACATAGGCAATAATATTAAATTCGGGGCTAATTGCCTTACCTGGATACTTCGTCAAGCTCGAACCGGTCACTTTTTCCCGTTCCTTGAGCTCAAGGTTTGAGTTCGAGTACTCTCCGAGTACTTGAATTTCTCAAACCATGGCTCTGATACCAAATTGTAATTCCCGTATACAATTTAGTGTCAAACTTTAACGATTTATGTAATAAAAATTGGTCCTAGAAATTTTTTGTACAAAACATGTTATTTGACAAACATAAAACACCATCATCATGGTTAAGATTTACAAAATATATCGTTATCAAGCTTAACATCCATAATTTTGGTTAACAACGTTTACAAGAGTTTCATAACCCAAAAATGCAAACGGGATCTCGAGTCTTTATGTGATCGGTCCCCCAAAAGATTGACGAGCATTCCTTCACGCTTTTCCCTTACCTGCAAATCACTCACTTTCAGTAGTGAGTTTCTATTGCATACCCATGTATAAACAACATTAAACAATGAAGAAAAACAAATTTTCTTAGACATGGGCCCCAAGTGTATCGCTTAGGGAAAACCCACCTCCAAGAAATACGCTTGGAGTTTCTTGTGTATCGCTTCCAATGACTGCTGCTCCAAGCAATATGCTTGGAGCGAAAATTCCATGGATCTGGCCAACTTCGGCCAGTCCCATACTTAGCCACATTTTGGCCTCTTTCCCCTTTTTTCTACTAAAGTTGCACAAGTCATGTTAGGGCTGGTTTTATACCTTTTTGAACTTCTAACACACATTTTAAACATGTAAGCATGCACATTAACATACCTTAGCCAACCCAAGTTAGCATTATGCACTAACGAGTTCAAACCAACCCATTTGACCCGTTAGGACACCCATTGCCATGAAGCTTATAATCTGCCCACAAGTAGGGCTATTTTTACCACAACTAAATGTCAATACTAGCAACAATTTTAACAATAACATGTGTTACCTCTTGAGCTAGAACTTCCACCACTCGCTTTTCTTTGGTTATCCTCTTGAACACCTTGAAAGCCTCTTAGGTCACTAATCAAGTTAGGACCTTTCATAATTAAAACCAAATACATAATTATCCATTAATATGGATCCAATATAGCACATATCCACGTATCCAATGAGAAGTGAAGTAATTAGCTATCACTCAGGGAAACGCATGGAGAGGTGTTTCACACATGAACCAGGAAGTGCGTGAGTAAAGTATGTTAGGTAGAAACGGGGTTAAGCCAAGACTAGAAACCTCTTATAAACCTGTGGAAGGATATTGGCCACGACCGATATAACATTATAAAAACCTTGTTGAAGGCAAAGATAAATAAAAGCAGCAAAGCTAATAAAATTTTTAACTATGTAGATCAATGATGGACCACGATGGCGGTGATGCTACAGAGGCACAAAGAAGGGAGGCTTTAAGTGCCCAAATATCTGATGAAGTGGGGAGGGCTATTCAAACAGCCATCCCTGAGTACGTTTTCGATCTGATGCTACAGAGGCACAAAGAAGGGAGGTTTGTTTTGATACAAACTTTCTAAAAGCCAAAAAGATTTTGTTTCTGCTTTGTTTTCAATCTGATCGACATGGGATACAAATCAAAATTTCAAAATATCACAATATCTTGGAGTCTCGAAGTGACGTTTTGCGCCAAGATTATTTATGATTGAACAGGTACTAAGAGAAAGAGATTGTCACAACTTCAAGTCTTCTGAAGCTGTTGATAAAAACGGAAACACACTATGCATCGTCAAGTATTCAAGATCGAACTACCATTAAGTTAAGGGGGAGTTTGATTGAAGATACATTTTGATTAGGTAAATAGATACTGCACATGTCGAGGAGGAGTTTGTTAGATCATTATTGGTTCTTTGTGTGAAGTATTTGAACAAGACGAAGATGTAAATTAGGGTGTTAATCGAACTGAGTCCGAAGTGACACGAAGTGTCTCTCGAACTCATAGTTCGGGTGAATTCAGATGCACACGAACCCACAGTTCGGGTGGGTTCGTGTAACTTGGTATAAATACTTGTTTGTCTTGTATTTTAAGTAACGAGTTGAGTGTGAGTTGGGTGTTAAGTGTGTGTTTTGTACGGTGTTTCTCTTTGTGAGTTCCAGATTGTAATAAACATTTGTTGATCAATAAAACAATGTTTTTATTATGTTTCGTATCCAAAATAGCTAGATCGAGTAGACGATTCTACGCTCATGGCTTTACAAGTGGTATCAGAGCTCTTTGGTTCACTCTACTGATCTGTGGTTGCTTTTTTGGATTTTTTGAAACAAAAAGTGTCGTTTTTGGGAAATTTGGGGTGTTTTTGCGAGATTTTGACCATTACAGTCGCGTTTCTTGTGAAAATCTCACTCCTAAATCGTTCCTTGTCATTTTTCTGATCTACTGCTGCAAATTTCATCCAAATCTGTCTAAAATCGCGAATTTTTTAACCAAAACATGTCTGATTCGTTTCAGTTTGGGTGAAGATATTCTGTTCAAAAATAATTGTCACCCGAAGTGACAGTTCACATCAGTGCATGTGAGTCTGGTTCAGTTTGGGTAACCGAAGTCTCAGTTCGGATAAGTTCGATCAGTACCAGTTCGCTTTATTTCGGGTGCGGCTCAGTTTGGATAAATTTTTAGTTCGGATCATTTTGGTTATCTTCAGCTCGCTTCACTTCCAGTTCGAGTAAATTTTTCAGTTCGGATAAATTCCAGCTCGGTTGAGTTCGGATCATTTATCCTCATTTCGGTTCAGTTAAGATAACCAGATTTTGACAGTTTTCGTGATGTCGGATTTCCAAGATTTTGCCGTTATGCAGAATGCAATGCAAACCCTGATCAATTTTGATAACGAAATCGGAACAATTCAGAAAGTTCCCAAGTTATTAAAGTTGTTAGCATGAATGATATCACAATTGGAGCAACGGTTTTCTGCTTATGTTAGCACGAATGATATCGATTTATGGATTCCAATTCAAAAGCTTTACGCACGTCCAACTGATGCTGGTGAATATAAAGAAATCAAATATTTACATCAGAAGAAAGGAAAAGTTATGAACTTGAACAAAAAGCTTTTGGTTATCGTACCATGGCTTTACCTACCGAATCGCTACATCAATTCAGCACTTGCAAGAAGACTAAACAATTGTGGGATGCTTTATCAGCATGATGTGAAGGAGACGATCAATACAAAAAGAGTCAAAGAAAGGTGTTGAACAAAGAATTTGATAATTTTCAGCATTATGATAAAGAAAACATCACGTCTCTTGTATCAAGATTTTCACATCTGATAAGTGAATTGAAAGTTGTTGGAATTGAGAAGACTGATGAAGAATTGAAAGAGAACATAATGGAAGCATTACCGGAGAAATGGAAACATTATGATCTGTTGATCACCCATGACAAAGAATTTTCTACATTATCATTTCATGAATTAACCGGGAAGCTTCATGCACGGAAAATGGAAATGATGAATTCTCACAAATCAACTGCTTAATTGCAAAACCTAGAATTTTATCATGGTCAGAATGCCGCAAGAATCAATGCTAAATCTAAACCAATCGGTGTTAATTCTGCACCAAGTACAGCTTTCATTGGGAATGGCTTGGGAATTTCTGAAAATTCTAATTCTTCTAGGGGTTGCAGTTTTACAATTCCAGATTTGACCAATCAGGATGCATTTTCGGTCAAGACTATTGATGATTGTGCTACATTGATATCGTCTTTATTTGCATCTTCTTTTGGGATGATTATCAACAATGTTAGTGATGCTCAGTTGACTAAAGAGGATCTTAATGAAATTGATGATGATCATTTGAATGAAGTATATATGGCTTAGCAATTGGCTATGTTGACTCAGAGAGCAAACATATTTTATAAGAAAACTGGAAGACATGTTGTTGATGCAAATGGAAAATTGGGTTTAGACAAATCAAAAGTCAAATGTTACAAATGTTCAAAACCTGGTCACTTTGCAAGAGAGTGTCAGCAATCTCAAGCAAGTAAATCTGATTCAAGAACTACGAATGGTAATCAAGCTTCATCAAGTAACAAGGAATTAGCTGCTCAAAGTGATGGAACTTATGATTGGGGATAAGTTTTTGATAAGTCAGCATTGATTGTCACCGATGTTCAAGATGATTATTATTCAGACTTCAGTTCCTATGAATCAGCTAAGAATGAGAATTTTGAAAGAGTTTTTGATAAGACAGTTACACCCCCGACTATTATCAAAGAAGCTGTCAATAATGTGAAGGACAAGGTTGAAGATCATGATTACTCAAAGTTTTCATCATCAAATTCTGAGAAGAGAAGGTTGTGAAGAAGAAAAAAACAAGATGACTGGCAAGAAGACTGAAATGAAATCTGAGGTTCCTACGTTTTCAACATTTGTGTCTAGTTCGTCATCGACGGAGATTGAACAGTCAGCTACTTCTACTGAGAAGATTAGATGTCATACTGATATTGATGAGACGATTTTCTATGCTCAAAAGAATGTTCAAGAAGTTAAAGCTGAATTTTCTCGGTTGGAGAAGAACGGGCATAACTCATCAGGTTTTACAGAAAAGGTTTCTGGAAAACAAGCAGGTTTGGGTTTTAAATCAAGAAATATTGAAGATGGTGGTGTTCAAGCATCAAAACAACCACATTTGAAGAAAATTAAGTTGAAGCAAGTTAAGAAAGATGATTTCAAGGCTGAAAAAGTTCAACCTGATAGATTTTACAAGCTCAAGGGTTCGGAACAAATATTTTCTGACAAAGAATTTCCACTTCATTGTGTGGATGCTTTGAAAATATCTGAAGTTTTTGTGAAGGACGTTGTTCAGAAGAACAAGAAGAATCAAAATGCTAAATTTTCTTCTGGAGGTTCAAATTCTACTCCCAAAAGCCCAACTTCAAAGTGGGTTCATGATCATTGACATCAGGTATTTGATACTTTTTATAATCATTTTGGAGCTAATGATCTATTGAAGCTTTGCACGTTCCTAAAAGGAAAAACATAAACAATTTTTTGTGTTATATTTGTTATCAAAAAGGGCCTATGGCACAAGATTGTCCGGTTCCTACTGCTTCTACTCTAAAACAAGGAAAGGTTCCAATTTTTGGTAAATCTGCCAAAACAAAGTTCATTGATGAACATGGCATAGTTTTTGATGAATTTCAGCCTACATTCTTTATAAAGCAAGAAAGATTTATTCCAAAATTTTTAAACATGCCAAATGTAGGGTGTTCGTCATAGTCATCTAATATTGATTCATCAAAGATTGTTTTACCAAAACAACAACAAAAATGGAAACCTAAGGTGGTTTCAAAACAAAACCAGGACACTGGTCGACCAGAAGCAATCCGCTTCGGGTCATTTAAAATCTGACGTGTTTGACCTGTGTGAAGGTACTTCTAGAAGACCTATCGGCTATTGCAAAATTGTTGATGGAGGAGTATACTACTTATCTTAAGTTAAATTTCAAGTGATATCATCTTTCTAATCTGATATTTTTCTAAACGCTAAAATCGACAGGTATTTGTGTGTGTTGATCAATTTTCTTTATTTACATTTAATTTTATAGTTTAGGGGGGGGGGGGGGAACTAAAAAAAACCTAAAATAGTGTCATGTTTTTATAAAATGAAAAATCAAAAAATAGAGTTTTTTATTTTAAGGGGGAGAAATGGCATGTTATGGAAAAATGCAAAATACAGTGAAGGTGAATACATGCAAAATATATAAAATTTTGAGAAATTGATCATTGGGAAATGATGGTACATTGGCTTATATCTGACTCATGGATAGAGTAGATGAAAAAGCCATAAGATCATTGTTTGATATGCTTGGTAGGCTCGGCAAATCAGAAAGTATTCTGATATGATATACATTAAATACGATGTTATGAAGAAATGCAAAATATAGTGAAGGTGAATACATGCAAAAATATTTAAATTTTGAGAAATTGATCATTGGGAAATGATGGTACATTGGCTTACATATCTGACTCATGGATAGAGTAGATGAAAAAGCCATAAGATCATTGTTTGATATGTTTGGTAGGCTCGGCTAATCAGAAAGTATTCGGATATGATATACATTAAATACGATGCTTGACCAAGTGGATAACATCTTGATGCGTATTTCATGACAAAAAGAGAAAAATGTGTGAAAAAGGAAAATGAGAAGTCATTGTATAGACATGTGATCATTTTGCAAAGATTTAAACTTGTTTTATTTTCTTTATTTTCTCAAACGATCTATCGAACTGATTGTTGTTCGTTTGAGGTTTTGCTTTATTTTCTTTGGTGTTTCGTATAATTCATTGGACTTTCTCTGCGTGTCCACAAGACCGACCTGATAGTTATTGAAGATTATACAATTTCAACTTGTTTTATATTTCTTATTTTGTTAAATCCGAGTCCTTATCTGCATATCGAAAGATCGGCCTTAAGGTAGACTATTTAACGTTCTTATTTCTTTTTGCATGGAACACAGTTGACAAGATCATGAATACAATACACTATGTGATAATCATAAGTGTGTTGGGTTTTACAGTGGGTATCCAGGTTTCCCGTTTTAATTTTTACCGAATAAATTAACGGGTCAATTAATCAGATTAATTGCACAGCGGAAAATAGGTTTTACAACGCGAATAAAGTAAAAACCGTAGACAGGTTTTGATCACCGTGTACGCGTAAATACAGAAAAATAAAATCGAATAATCTAAACAATTTAGATATACCTTGGCGGAGTACGAACAACCGTTCGAGACACCGGGGTTCGATGAACTGGCACTAGGGCAAACGGTAACTCCCGACTCGAACCGGCGAGTCAAATTTTCAATCGATTGTGAATACGGGGCCTGAGGCACCACGGCCGCGTTCATCTCATGAACCGACGGTGGTGGCGGTAACGAAACATGCTATGAATCATAGCATTCGAGTCGAATGGTTCCGCCGTGCATGACGGTGAAACCGATGCAATATCGATTTCGTCCGACACGCGTGGAAGCGACGAACGTAGTGGCATGACGGTGGCGGCATAAAATGGCGCCAGCCAGTTAGGGTTTTCACCAAGTTCGACGGTGGCGGCACGAGACGGTTCGAACAACGGTCTCGGTGGCGCGGGTAAAGCGAGAACCACCTCGCGGTGGTCCTCGCCGAATATGTCGGCTACGACCCTCTCGTTGGCGGCGGTGGCTCGGGCGGCGGCGAAGGTGATCTCGAGCTTCAAGGCGGCAGTAACTAAACGCGGATCGCGTTTCACCATTATAGCAATCGACAAGCGATGGAGAATGGTGGTGGTGGTTTGCGCCGATCGAGAAAGAGAGGGGAGGGGGAGTTCACGACGGCAAGGAGAAAGGGATGAGGGGGAGTCGCGATTAGGGTTAGACTAATCATCTCCTCCCTCCCTTTTATACTTTTTCTTTGACTTCCTTTCCAAGCAAAGCCGATCACGATCATACACCCCTAAGCCCAATGATTTCATTAGCCCGTTAACAGTTAACAACTAGATAATCATTCGCTGACATTCCCGTAAACATTTTACGAGAATAATTATTTTGTTACATTTAAATAAATAACTATTATTTATTTAATTTAAACCGTTTGAATTAATTAACATTTAATTAATTAGAAAGTTCGTTGACTCCGGTGTAACTCTTCCGGGTCAAAACCAGGTCGGTCACGTTAAGTGTCGGGTCAGGACACCTAGTATCCAACAATCTCCCACTTGGACTGATCGCGACACTTTAGCGTTGTAGTCAGAGGCACTCTAGCTATGCATGGCTACACCAACCAGTTTTGACACTTTAAGTCGACAGCCAAAGTATATCTGATTGTAAAGCAAGCAGATAGAGGACTTATGGTAACCGTTTTCATATGTTCCTTTCCATTCTAGAGATAGATGAATGATGAGACATGGACTCTCATGTAATTGATTCATCTATAACATTCTCATTATCTGATCCAATGTGTACCAATCAAACACATAGTAAGTTTGGGTGAGGCCTCACACTTCACACTTAGAATCAACGAGGGCACCTTTATGTCTATCTATTGCCGAAGCAATAGTACCAAATCCCATCTTGAGGCATACAACTCCCACTGAACTTTAGATCCATTCCCAAAAGTAGCCCTATTGATGGCAGTTACGCGACATCGAGAAACTACAATCAAAGAACAGTCCACATTAAACGAGAGTTCTAGTATGCGTCTCAGGTCTAAGGAAAACATTAGAGCATACCATTAATCAAGCAATTAAAGCTTCCATGATTGAATTGCTTGATGCGAGTTACGTCCAACGTCATTCTCTAATGAGGTCTGTGACTTTGAACGTCAAACCCCTTTTAAGGTTCAAAATCAGAATAGTATTAATTTAGAGCCGTTCCCACGTCTCTAATCGGCTACGGACATTTAGAACAATATCGATAATTGTTCAGGGATGATTAAACTTATTAACATCGAACACAGTTATGAAATTCCATATTGCATTTACCGATGGAATATGAATAGTATAGATAACTATTATATGTTCGTACACCCATATACTAAATCAAAACATGTCTTTAGTTAATCTAAGCCCTATCGCTTCTCTGTGACGATCATGAGTCATGTGAGTCATGGGCTTCGTAAAGGGATCAGCTAAGTTTAGATCTGTGTCTACTTTGAATATATTTATTTCATTTCTTTCAACTACTTCTCTTATGTAGTGAAATTTCCTCAGAATGTGCTTGGCCTTCTTATGAGACCTCGGCTCTTTGGCTTGAGCAATAGCGCCTGTGTTATCGCAGTTCATCTCGATTGGTTGCTTGAAGCTTGGAACCACATCGAGATCTGTGATGAACTTCTTCATCCATATTGCTTCCTTGGCAGCTTCTGAGGCGGCTATGTATTCAGATTCAGTAATAGAATCAGCTACTACTGACTGTTTGGTGTTACACCACGAAACATCACCGCCATTGAGGGTGAATACGTTTCCGGACTGCGAGCGAGAGTCATCTCGGTCAGTCTGAAAACTAGCGTCGGTGTAACACTTTACAGCGAGCTCATCAGTTCCTCCATATACCATAAACATCTCACTTGTGTTTCTTAGGTATTTCAGGATGCTCTTTACAGTAGTCCAGTGAGCTAGACCGGGACTCTGTTGGTATCGACTTGTCAGGCTCAATGCAAACGAGACATCCGGTCGAGTGCAGAGCATGGCATACATAATTGAGCCTATAGCAGAAGCAAATGGGATCAAAGCCATTTGGTTAATCTCCTTCTCCGTTTGAGGAGATTGAGAGTTGTTCAAGATAGCACCCTTTTTCATAGGGACGACTCCTTTCTTGGAGTTTCTCATGTTGAACCGTGCTATAATCTTGTCAATGTATGTACTTTGACTGAGACCCAGAAGCCGCTTGATCGATCTCTATGAATCTTAATTCCCAGAATATAAGCGGCTTCCCCAAGATCCTTCATAGCGAAACAAGATGATAGCCATACCTTAACCTCGTTAAGCATGGGGATGTTGTTTCCTTTCTGTAAACACATGGTTCATCTTCGTTTTGAGCAAAGCCAAACTCCTTGACTTTCTGGTCAAAGCGAAGATTCCACCTTCGAGATGCTTGTTTAAGTCCATAAATGGACTTATTCAGCTTGCAAACCCTATTTGGATATTTAGGATCGACAAAACCATCAGGCTGAACCATGTAGACATCCTTAGTGAGTTTTCCGTTCAGGAATGCGGTTTTGACATCCATTTGCCATATCTCATAGTCATGGTATGCGGCTATGGGAAATATCCTGATCGATTTGATCATGGCCACGGGCGAGAAGGTTTCATCATAGTCAATCCCTTGGGTTTGAGTGAAACCTTTCGCAACAAGCCGTGCCTTATAGGTTTGCACATTTCCATGCATGTCAGTTTTTCTTTTAAAGATCCACTTGCTCCCTACTGCCCGAGAACCGGGGGGTAGCTTAATCAAGTCCCATACTTGATTATCACGCATGGATTGCATCTCGGCGTTCATGGCTTTAAGCCATTTGTCAGATTCAGAATCTGACACAGCAGCTTTGTAATTAGTAGGTTCGTCATCTGAGTCAGCTACTAATAGGACATCAGGACCTTCCAGATACCAGAGGTATCTATCAGGTTCCCTGGGTGTCCTTTCGCTCCTACGAACGCTTGTGTTTTGGTCTGATGGTGCAACAACCATTTGTCGGTCAGACCCAACGACCGTCTCAGGGTTTTGTGTTTCTCGAGTTTCTTCGAGATCCACTGGATCACTATTTTTTCCTCTATTGAGAAACTCTTTCTCAAGGAACTTACCTTTCCTTTTGATAGAAACATGGTTTCCAGCAGGATGGTAAAAGTAATAGCCAGTATTACAATAGTATCCGATGAAAATTACCTTTTCACCTCGAGGATCAAGCTTGTTGTCAGATTCACTAGTGACATAAGCTTCACATCCCCATACCCTAAGGTAAGAAAGATTAGGAGAAGAATTATGCCATATCTCATATGGGGTCTTATCCAGTTTCTTAGTCGTTGCCAGATTTATTAGGCAAGCGACGGTCAAGAGAGCATAACCCCAAAAGGAGTGGGACAAGGTAGTCCTGCACATCATCGATCGAACCATGTTTAACAAGGTTCGATTCCTCCTTTCACTAACACCATTCAACTGTGGCGTACCAGGAGGAGTGGGTTGTGAAATAATTTCACAAGCCTTGAGATGATCGAGGAACTCGTTGCTAAGATACTCAGCACCTCTATCTGGTCGAAGTATCTTAATAGTTCGATTTAGTTGATTTTCTACTTCGTGTTGAAACTCTTTGAACTTGTCAAAAGTTTCGTGCTTATGTTTCATCAGATAGATATAAGCATATCTGCTATAGTCATCTATGAAAGATACGAAGTAGCGTTCATGATTTCTCATTTCGGTCCGAAAGGGTCCACACACATCAGTGTGTACTAACCCCAACAAACAATTGGCCCGTTCACCAACATGTGTGAAGGGTGACTTGGTCAGTTTACCAGAGAAGCATGATTCGCATTCCCCGAACGTATCTGCATCAGTGGATTCGAGAATCCCTACAGATTGAAGCTTCTTGATGCGAGCCTTGCTTATGTGACCCAGTCGATGATGCCACAACGAGGAATCGTTATCAACTTTGCTTCGTTTACATGATAGAGTTGATCGTGCGTTTGAACTATTATCTCATATATACCATGTCGAGGTTTAGCCTCGAAATAAAAGATATCGTTAAAGTAGGTAATGGAATTTCCATTAAACTTGTACTTAAAACCTTGTTCAAACAGGGAAGAGACGGAAATAATGTTTCTGGACAATCCAGGAGCATATAAACAGTTATCTAGAGTAACTACAAGACCGGTAGGACATGTAAGAGAATATATGTCAGTAGCCAAGACCGGGACTCTTTTACCATCACCAACGATGAGCTCCATACCGCCTTGTTCTATCTTCTTCCACTTTTCAGGTTCCTGCAAAACATTTACAATGTGAAAACCACATCCGGTATCAAATACCCATGCATTGGAGGAAATAGTGAAAAGTTCAATAACATTTATTGACATACCTGATGAACAACCCTTACCGGGGTTTCTAGTCATCTTGATCTTAGCAAGGTAGATGGGGAAGTTACGTTTCCAGTGGCCCATCTGATTACATTCAAAGCATTGATGCTCCTGAGGAGGAGGCTCCAATAATTTCTTGCCCTTGGTCTCTTTGACCTTGTTCTTGGTCTTGTGATACCTTGTATCAGCAACTCTGAGAACAGCCGGTGTGGTCCTGATCTTGACATTTGGAAACAATGTCAGAACCTCATCTAAAGTCTGAGCCGAGCAATTCACCGCATGCAAGCGATAATGCTCGGGTAAAGATCCGAGGACTACATCAAGAGCCATCCCCTCAGGAATGGAGTAGCCGATGTCGATCAGTCTGTCGCGATACCCCTTCATCATCATGACATGATCATAGGCAGAAGAATTGGGTGACATGTGGCAGTTCACAAAATGTTGAAGTGCCCTACATCGCTCACCTCTCTGGCTTAACTCAAACAATCTTTGAGTTTTCTCATGATCTCATACGCTCCCATGTCGGTAAAGTTATACCGAAAATCCGGTGTCATGCTAGATAACATAAGCTCAGTGACTTCCCTAGAGTCATCACTGTGCTTCTGGATTTCCATCCATGAGCGGTCGTTTAACAAGTAAGACGGCGTGCTCGGGATGGGTCAGTTAAGAACATACAGCTTTCCAAAAAGCTTCAAGATGTTCCTCAGGCGGGTTTGCCATGACAAGAAGTTCGTCTCAGTGAATGGGTCGAGAGATACCATAGAACTTAGAGGAACTTTGTTTTCATTAGCCTTCTGAAATAATGCGAAGTAATTTTAAATTAGTATTTTCGGTGTAAACCATTTTTCTTATATAAATTGGTAAGATTTATTAAATAAGAAAATTGAGAATTCGGTTAGACGACTTTACTTGAGACTGCCAAATGAGCCTCAGGAGCAAACTCGTGTAACCAAACTAACAACGGTTGTCAATCGCGAAGTCTCAGTCACGACTCTCGTTTATGAGGCCGCGTAATATAATAAATTATATTTTGCGATACGTTTAGCCTCATCCATGCCCACTTTGTTTATATACATTTATAGTGCGGTGTTGAAATACTCCAACACTACAAACATACATAAAGAAAGCGATAGTAATCCCAAATGGTCAATGTGGCTGGCACGGTGTTGAAATACTCCAATGCCCCCACCCTGGAAGGTACCCTCGGCACCAAGTGCGGTGTTGAAATACTCCAACATTGATGCTCTGGTCAATATGTTCCAAGTTAGACTTGATCTTGGACGGCATGAACTATCAATTTTTATTTACCAGATAGGGATATTAAAACCAATTTTAATATTTAAGTGATCGTTAGAGAAAAACGATAAACCCTATCTTCACTCAGGACAATTATTTTAAATCACCTATTTAAAATATCTAAGTGTCGCGAATGGTCAATTGTGTGTTAACGGCATACTGGCATGGTCTTGCTAGAGCCATTTAGCAAGACCAATGGGACATGACAATATAAAGGTGAAC
Source organism: Deinandra increscens subsp. villosa (assembly GCA_039602395.1). Lineage (NCBI taxonomy): Eukaryota > Viridiplantae > Streptophyta > Magnoliopsida > Asterales > Asteraceae > Deinandra > Deinandra increscens. The sequence goes on along the minus strand of JBCNJP010000007.1, from coordinate 83,362,122 downwards.
AACCACAAGGAAGGCAACTCGGTGCGTTCGTGGATCCGGTTCAACTCCCACTAGCCTTCAGACTCCTTTTGGCGAGTGTCTGATCTTCGGTCTTGGTTTTTACATAATTAAAATTTACTAACAACTTAGTAAACCTATCTCTATTACAATTTTAAACCCGAAAACAGCGGGTCCACCAAAACCAAATAAAGATACAATTGGGCCAATTCGAGAAAAATAAAACGCGCCAAACATATAATTAAATTAAAGGGGTCGGCCGTAACACACAATTAATTAATTAGAATTAATCAAGTAATTTCGTTCGCAATTTGGAAATGAATCGAAATTGCGAACCACCGATTACAAAAAGACCGGTTCAGATTTGCGCGCGGTGATCGTGACTCTGATACCACTGTTGGGTTTTACAGTGGGTATCCGGGTTGCCCGTTTTAATTTTTACCGAATAAATTAACGGGTCACTTAATCAGATTAATTGCGCAGCGAAAAATAGGTTTTACAACGCGAATAAAGTAAAAACCTTAGACAGGATCTGATCACCGTGTACGCGTAAATACAGAAAAAATAAAATCGAATAATCTAAACAATTTAGATATACCTTGGCGGAGTCCGAACAACCGTTCAAGATACCGGGGTTCGACGAACTGGCGCTAGGGTAAACGGTAACGCCCGACTCGAACCGGCGAGTCAAATCTTCAACCGATTGTGAAGACGGGGCCTGAGGCACCACAGTCGCGTTCATCTCATGAACCGGCGGTGGTGGCGGTAACGAAGCCATGCTATGAATCATAGCATTCCAGTCGAATGGTTACGTCGTGCATGATGGTGAAACCGATGCAATATCGATTTCGTCCGACACGCGTGGAAGCGATGAACGTAGTGGCGTGACGGCAGCAGCATACAATGGCGCCG
>JBCNJP010000007.1:83304720-83360713 GCA_039602395.1 Deinandra increscens subsp. villosa | reverse complement strand
CGTGCATGACGGTGAAACCGATGCAATATCGATTTCGTCCGACACGCGTGGAAGCGATGAACGTAGTGGCGTGACGGCAGCAGCATACAATGGCGCCGGACACCTAGCATTTTCACCCAGTTCGACGGTGGCGGCACGAGACGGTTCGGACAACGGTCTCGGTGGCGCGGGTAAAGCGAGAACCACCTCGCGGTAGTCCTCGCCAAATATGTCAGCGGCGACGGCGGCACGGGCCGCAGCATTAGCGGCGGTGGCGGCGGCTCTCTCATTGGCGGCGGCGGCTCGGGCGCCGGCGGCGGTGGTCTCGAGCTTCAAGGCGGCAGCAACTAAACACGGATCGCGTTTCACCATTATAGCAATCGACAAGCGACGGAGAATGGTGGTGATGGTTTGCGCCGATCGAGAGAGAGGGGGGAGGGGGAGTTCGCGACGGCAAGGAGAAAGGGAGGAGGGGGAGTCGCGATTAGGGTTAGACTAGTCCTCTCTTCCCTCCCTTTTATACTTTTTCGTTGACTTCCTTTCCAAGCAAAGCCGATCGCGATCATACACCCCTAAGCCCAATGATTTCATTAGCCCGTTAACAGTTAACAACTAGATAATCATTCGCTGACAATTCCCGTAAACATTTCACGAGAATAATTGTTTTGTTACATTTAAATAAATAACTATTATTTACTTAATTTAAAATGTTTGAATTAATTAACATTTAATTAATTAGAAAGTTCGTTGACTCCGGTGTAACTCTTCCGGGTCAAAACCGGGTCGGTCACGTTAAGTGTCGGGTCAGGATACCTAGTATCCAACAAAGTGTAATCACACGGGAAAAAGAAATTTTTTTGAATATGTCTAATAGTGTGGGATACACTGCTTAAAATCAAATTTAATCAATACCTTAACATATCCAGATGTTATGAGTATAATTCTACCTGAGTTTAAGATGAACAAATTATACCAGCAATCAACAGAACTTGTGTGCTTCGATTAGTTGAAATTGAAGTATAGTTCAGTGCGTTATGTCCAAGATGATCCCAGATAGTGATATTTCTCATACCAAAAATAGAGTTTGATTCTATATTGCAATTTCATTTTATTTCAGAAAATTTAAAAACATTTTCGGTGTGTTTTAGCATAAGTTTAAAAAATCAAAAAGATTTTAGGTTTGTTTTGATATAAACTTTCTAAAAGCCAAAAAGATTTTGTTTCTGCTTTGTTTTTTATCTAGATCGACACGAGATACAAATCAGATTTTCAAAATATCACAATATCTTGGAGTCTCGAAGAGACGTTTTGCGCCAAGATTATTTATGATTGAACGGGTACTAAGAAAAAGAGATTGTCACAACTTTAAGTCTTCTGAAGCTGTTGATAAAAACGGAAACGCACTGTGCATTGTCAAGTATTCAAGATTGGATTACCATCAAGTTGAGGGGGAGTTTGATTGAAGATACGTTTTGATTGGATAAAAAGATACTGCACACATCGAGGGGGAGTTTGTTAGATCATTATCGGTTCGTTATGTGAAGTATCTGAACAAGACGAAGCTGTAAATTAGGCTGTTAATAGCGGATATCGTGGTCCACATCAAAAACCTAAATAACCTAGGTCGATAGGGTAAGTCAGGTATCGTATCCACAAAGAGCATGTGGTCAGTGTTAAATGTATTATTTGATTACGTAACTAGATTAAACTAAAAAACTAAAAAGTGTTAAAGTTGAATTTTTTATTTTAAATAGAAAATAATGAGAATAACAATAAATAAAAACAAGTGATCACGTTTAGGTTCGGAATTGGCGGAACTATGTATAACCTAATTCATTTACCATGTTGAAAAGGCCACATAGACATAACTTAATTCAATGTTTGAGAAGTTACATAGACATAACTAAAATAACTCTTGCAAAGAAGGATAATCACTAGACTAAGGAATCCGGCCAAATTGACCTAACGGTCCGAAACCGAATAGGAACCCGTGCTAGGATGCGTCTATATGAATATCAATTCAAACAATATGAGACTTGTAAAACAACCACTGGTGACTGATCATTAAAACCAAAGACTAGTGGTTATCAATAAGTTCAACAAAGACGAATTCTTTCTTCTACACAATAGTTAACTCAAATCCTAATCACAAAAATATATTTAAATCATCCATAAGCAAGATAATAGAAACACACTCAAGTTTTTAGCCCGGTTCAAAAATTAGATTGAATACGAAAACATATCCAAATCCTACTCCTAACCGTGATCATCAATAGTTTAGCCAATCATATCAATAAGAAGATAAAATACTGTCACTATAATATTTTCTATTAATATGAATAACTAAAATATACCAAATACCGTAATTAAAATTAAACAATGAGAAGAAATCAACTCTTTGCTAGCTTTATCCTTCGAAGTCCATCCTGTAGCAACGCAACTTGTGGCTTTGGAATCTGTGCCCTAAGGCACCCTGCCTTTTGCCGTCCGAACCTCACGAACCGAATGTCCCCCTGTTCTCAACTATTGCTGCACTTTATATTCTTTGTTATTGGGCTGAAGCCCATTTCCTTTTTGATTTGCGGATCACGAAAGCACACAAACATAAAACATGATTTAGTTCCTTTTCTATTTTATTTTAATATTTTCATTGAATTTAAAAATTTAAACTTAAAACTCACAGAATATATAAATAAATCTGTCTTAATGATAATTACAACTTGTGTTCAGTTAACAGGAGCAAATTAATCTCATATACACCACAACATACTAATTATAAAAACTGAATAAAGCGATATATTTTACCTTTTCATCGGTGCATTTAGAAACGAATTAGTATGAAATAGAGTGTGTCTAGACACCATTCATCACATTCCCCAACTTGAACCTTTTTCGTCCCGAAAAAGAGATGCAATGGAATCATAATTAGTAAGCATCTTATCGCAATTCATTTCAAACATGGACAAGACTCTACATTAACTGTGATTGCCAATATGATTTGTCCACTTTAAACTCAACTCGTTTAAGCCCAACCAATGCATTGTGCTTAATAATGTACAAGATTACCAGTATGTTTAATCGTCCCCACACCCGAGCATACATAACAAAACCTACCCAACCGCATGGTTTATTGAGGATTCACTAACCCCCAACTTGAGGAGACCATGCACCACCATTATGACACAATAGAGATTAAGTCCAATTATTTTTCTTCTACGTGATATCCGGGACTTACCTCCCATTACTTTCTCAAAATTTTTCTTTTTTTTTCTTTTTTTCTTTTTCTTTTTCTTTTTTTTGGCATTTTTTTTCCACAACTTTTTTTTTCATTTTTCCTTTTTCAACTATAGAACGACCATTTTTATTATGTGGTGGTGTCATAAGAGCAGAGACATGGTGTGTGAGAATGGAATACTATGTATAAATACCACTCGCAACCCGTTTTTGCTGGGACTCAGCTTTAAACCATGCATACCGGGATGGGATATTAAACATAAATATTTAATTAAGATCGTTGCACGCAACATTGGTGTTTATAAGTTTAGGTCAAGCCTACCAACATATCACAAGTTAGTTGCATTTTCAGCCCTAGAAATCCACTTTATGTATAAGCATCAACCTACCAATATTTCTATCATTTTCCATCTATGCAAAAACTCTTACTCAAGACATTAATCTTCTTCAGCACCAATCACACAACCAACTTTATTTCAATGACTAAATGCAAAAAATATACAAATGACCTAACTAAACTAACCTAGCATGCAAACACACAAACATTAATCATTTTTAACCAAATATAGAAAAGGAACGGGTTCACCTGATTTTATAATTGTGGCAAGATCTTCAAGTGTTGAAATGATCTTCACTGTCTATCTCATCAACTCGCAAAACTTAGCAACTTCTGTGTAGAAACAATCTTCTCAACGCGATTAGCACACAAAAATTTTAAAATTTTGCAATTTTCATTATTTAAACAAAACATTAAAAACCACGAAATTGAACCAAAAACTAGTAACACCCTTCCCCAACTTAAAGCATTGCATTGTCCCCAATGCAACCTTTAAGTTCCAATTCGGTTAAAAAAATAATTTAAAAACAATAATAAAATAAAATTCCTAAACTCACTTTCGTAGGAATCACGGTTGAATTTAGCGTATGCAACAAGCCTTTTAAACCCCTCGGTAGCCCGAGCGGATGAGTGAAGTCTCATGAGGGTTTCTAGTTAACACACCCACAAAGTTTACGGGTTGCCTCCCGAAAGCGCTAAGTTTAAGGTCCTCAGCCAGACCGTACCTAATTTAAAGCTCAAGGTAGTCTCAGTGAACACTTTCCTACCGAGTTCCCAGTGTATGCTCGGTAGTTAACATGCTGCATCCAGGTTTGTTTGATGATTTGTGGCATGTTCAGATAAAAGAATATGTTGCAGGTCCGCCTCATAATGAATTGCCCAAGATCTCGCGGACCAACTTTCCTAATTTTGATTCTTGAACCCTCAACCCCAATTTTATTCTTTGGGATTACCTCGATCTTTGATTCTTCAGGAAAATTGTCTTTTGTTCTTCTTCCTCTTCATCACCCCCAACAGCCTGCTTCACCTTCAGCACTTCAGCAATTGAGGGAATCATCGGTGTGGTATTAACCTCTACAACCTTCTCCCTGACTTCAAAATATGGTCATCAGATAACGGTGTGATAGCCTCTTCTTTATGAATCTTCATTGACAGCACCTCACACTTCAAATTTAAGCATTCAATTTTTTCTTGATCTGAGATGCCAGATAACGATAACAACTTGTCGATCCTGGATAATGTCGAGTTGAATTGAGCAATCTGTTCATCCTCCTCATACTGATAAATCGGTTCGTCATGCTGAATATCAAGTTGCTCTTGTATCTGATGAGGAAATTGACACTCGTTCTGATAGTAATCTTGTGAAGAACTATGTTGTGAGTATCCATGAGAGTAGGATGGAGGTGGTTCCTCATGCGGGTAATATGACGGGCACTCATCATCTTCATCTCTCACAATTTTAATCCAACTAGGAAATGTCGGGCAATGAAAAACATCGTGAAAGTAACTCCCGCAGTTGTGGCATTCATCACGTTTATCCATGCTATAAGTAAGCTAACATGCATAACAAGCTAGTATACCGGAGGTAGAGACGAACAAGTAAAATAATATAAACGAAATAAAAAAAATATTTTTTGGATTTTTTTAAAGCAAACAAATATGATAAAAATCAAATAACACTAAGCGCACTAGCTCCCCGACAACGACGCCATTTTGATAACGGATGTCGTGGTCCACATCAAAAACCTAAATAACCTAGGTAGATAGGGTAAGTCAAGTATCGTATCCACGAAGAGCTTGTGGTCAGTGTTAAATGTATTATCTGATTACGTAACTAGATTAAACTAAAAAACTAAAAAGTGTAAAAGTTGAATTTTTTATTTTAAATAGAAAATAATGAGAATAACAATAAATAAAAAACAAGTGATCACGTTTAGGTTCGGAATTGGCGTCACTAAGTATAACCAAATTCATTTACCATGTTGAAAAGGCCACATAGACATAACTTAATTCAATGTTTGAGAAGTTACATAGACATAACTAAAATAACTCTTGCAAAGAAGGATAATCACTAGACTAAGGAATCCAGCCAAATTGACCTAACGATCCGAAACCGAATAGGAACCCGTGCTAGGATGTGTCTATATGAATATCAATTCAAACAATATGAGACTTGTAAAACAACCACTGGTGTCTAATCATTAAAACCAAAGACTAGTGGTTATCAATAAGTTCAACAAAGACGAATTCTTTCTTCTACACAATAGTTAACTCAAATCCTAATCACAAAAATATATTTAAATGATCCATAAGCAAGATAATAGAAGCACACTCAAGTTTTTAACATGGTTCATAAATTAGATTGAATACGAAAACATATCCAAAACCTACTCCTAACCGTGATCATCAATAGTTTAGCCAATCATATAAGAAGATAAAATACTGTCACTATAATACTTTCAATTAATATGAATAACCAAAATATCAAAATACCATAATTAAAATTAAACAATGAGAAGAAATCAACTCTTTGCTAGCTTTATCCTTCGAAGTCCATCCTGTAGCAACGCAACTTGTGGCTTTGGAATCTGTGCCCTAAGGCACCCTGCCTTTTGGCGTCCGAACCTCACGAACCGAATGTCCCCCCTGTTCTCAACTACTGCTGCACTTTATATTCTTTGTTACTGGGCTGAAGCCCATTTCCTTTTTGATTTGCTGGTCACGAAAGCACACAAACATAAAACATGATTTAGTTCCTTTTCTATTTTATTTTAATATTTTCATTGAATTTAAAATTTTAAACTTAAGTCTCACTAGAATATATAAATAAATCTGACTTAATGATAATTATAACTTGTGTTCAGTTAACAGGAGCAAATTAATCTCATATACACCACAACATACTAATTATAAAAACCGAATAAAGCGATATATTATACCATTTTATCGGTGCATTTAGAAACGAATTAGTATGAAATAGAGTGTGTCTAGACACCACTCATCAGCCGTTAATCGAAGTGAGTCCGAAGTGACACGAAGTGTCACCCGAACTCACAGTTCGGGTGAGTTCGGATGCACATGAACTCACAGTTCGGGTGGGTTCGCGTAATTAGGTATAAATACTTGTTTGTCTTGTATTTTAAGTAACCAGTTGAGTGTGAGTTGGTTGTTAAGTGTGTGTTTAGCACGGTGTTTCTCTCTGTGAGTTCCAGATTGTAATTGAACATTTGTTGATCAATAAAACAATCTTTTAATTACGTTTCTTATCCGAAATAGCTAGATCGAGTAGATAATTCAACGCTCACGGCTTTACAGAGCTAATAGATCGTTTGTTTCTTATGATATTATTAAGCATCCCTTGTTTGTAATTGAAAAATCACATGTACCCTTAGAGGTAGAAATAGCTAATGAAAAAAATCATTCATGTTATTGATGTATGTCGTGGATGCAAAATTTCCTTCGGCAATGAGGAATACTTGATTGATCTCATACCGATGGCGATGAGAGAACTCAAGGTGGTGGTAGGGATGGATTGGCTATCCCGCAACCATGCAAATGTCATATGTGACCGGAAGGCGATAGAGATATCTTTACCAAGTGGTAGCAAAGTCACCATTCGTGGTGAAAAGCAGAATGCCCCGATTCTATGCTCGATGTTGGAGGCAAGGCACCTTATGGTGCATAGATGCCAAGTTGTAGGATCGAGATAATTAACACTTAGTTTAATTACAAGATTTACTTGTAAGATTAACCTTACAGAATTAAGTTAATCTACACTCTACTTAATCGGTTAACACTTGTGAATAATGGTTGTTTACATAAATATAGTAACACACGAAGTAAACTTTACTCGACACTATTTGCATTAACTCAACAATATTACACAGTGTCTTGCAAACATTCATGCATAGAAATATTGAGAACCGACTATGCTATATATAGTGCTAAGGGAAATCAATGATAGCCATTGATTTCCATACGATCATCTAGACCGTTGATTACAAAAGTTAAACTATACTACCAAAAGAATAATCTTCGATTAGGACTTGATGGCGTGTGATTATTAACATACTACTTTAGAAGAGTGGCTTTGATACAAAAGGAAACAACCATAAAGCATTTGCAGGGATTAGATTACAGAAAAGACTATGTAGGAAAAGTCTGGTTGAACTCTTTATTCTGTAAATAAAGGAGTTCATCCGGAATATTCGCGTCTGAACAAAATTGCTTCTACCGGTTGCAGGTCTTCCTAGCTTGAACTTAGACTTCCACTTGAACCTAGTTCAGCCAGAACTTCTTCAAAATCAGATATCAAATGCGATATTTTTTACGATCTCCCCCTAAGCTGATACTGTCAAATTATTCACCATCTTCGAAGCTATTCACAAAATTGACTTGTAGTTACATCTTCAACAACTCTCAGTCCCACTTGGGTCATCACCCGGACTATTTTTCCTTTTGTAAACAATCTTCTACTTTTGTTCAACAGTTGTCATTTTTTCCTTTCCCTTGACTGCAGAAGAATAAGGCTAAGTAGAGGTGAATGGTGGTGGTGGAGGTGCAGTAGTGGTTGCTGCGGATGGTTCTTTGATGGTGAGAGGAGGTAATGGTTGTGATTTTGAGGGTGGTTTACTGCTATAGGTGCAGGAGTTTCTGGGAATATATCAGACATGTCTAGAACTGGGGTAGGCTTTGGTTTTGGGTCAAAGGGAGTGAATGGGGTAATGTTATCAGTTCTGTATTTGGGATGGATATATTTTTTCTTTCTTGGTTTGAATGATTTGTAGGAGGTTGGACCTTTTGGTAATGAGGATAATTGGGTTTGTCTAAGGAACGGAAATAGTTCAGTTATAAAATGTGGTGGCATCACTAGTGCATCTGCATCTGGAACTTCTACATCAGGTTCAGGTTTAATAATTGGCAGTTTGGACGTACCTGAGATGGTTGTAGAAGGATCAGGCATAACCAGGGTGTGGTCAACAGCAAACTCATATCTTTTCATCTTTTGATAAAGGAAGTCAATGTAGCTAAGAGTTCTTTGACCTTCATGTTGAATGCCTCTTCTTCTGTTTTCCAGTTCCTTAAGACCATAATTCTCTTCACGTTCTTGAGAAGTTTATAATCATCATCATTCTTGACCAACTTGGCAGGCATTCTTGAGGCAATGCTCATCAACCTATCCTTTTTATCATCCATCCTTACCAAATCATAAATTTGCATTCTCCATTCGGCTGATCTACGTTTAGCTTCTTCAAACACTCCTTCTACCACAAAGTCAATTAAATACAGTTCCAACTCCTCCTGATATTCTTTAGCCAGCCTCTCATTTTCTGCTGCTATTCTAGAATCCTCTACAAATTTGTTGAGGGCTACAAGTTCTTCGGTTTGCATAGCCTGATGAACCACTAGAGCATTATCAACTACAACTGGTTCTTCCGCTTATACTGGCTCATCCGCTTGAACTGTTTGCATAGATACAAGGGTCTGAGCAACATCCTCAGTCTTATCTTCTGGCTGATTCTCTGGTTGATCTTCTGGTTGGAATAAAAATTTGTCAGTTCCAAAGATGGAGATGTTTTCATTAAGTCTTCCAGTTCTTTCTTCATCAGGTGCATTTTCATCAATTTGAATTACCTCTATGTGAGTCTGAGTTTCAGCTTGAGCTTCTGCTTGAACTTCAGCTGAACTTCTGTCACCACCTATGGTTTGGTGACTTCAGTTCCTTTGTCAATTGATTCTATTACCTCAGTGTTCTCACCTTTACCCAGAACATTTTCATCCATTTTCTTAGTTTCAACCACTGCAGTTCCACTTTGCTCTTCTATTGATCCTTCCATCACCACATTTTCTGCCATAACCCTGCTGCTGGAGGCCACATCCTTTGATTATTGAACAAAGGCTTTTTCCCTTGGGATGATCACATCTCTCATCAGCCTAATCACCATATTGATGTGCTCAGGGAGGGCACCAGCAATGAGCATTGAAGATTGGACAAGTTGAGTTAGATTGGGGTCTTGAATGGGAACACAACAACTAGTTGGTTGTTCCTTATGGTTTCCCAACTTTCTTCCACGTTAAAAGGTTGAATGTCTGCCTTCTTGAATGCAGTTAATCTGACTTCAACCGGAAGTCTCTCTATTTCTTTAATCTCCTGGTTGAATTGAGCCTCAGATAAAGATGGTGAAGCAGTAGTTTTTTCCCCAATTTGATAGGATCAGCTTCAACTGAATGAACCATGTCTGGTTTAAAGAACTGACTTCAACCAGAGGGGTAGTGATTGGTTTTACCAGTATCCCTGGATAAAACTAAGCTATCAATCCGAGATTGATCAATCCTAGTACCCATGGCTTCTTGGCACCTGGGATTCTCCATAACTGTCTCAATTTCCTTTGGTTCCAGTGAAGGACCTGCAGGAGCTGATTCAAAGAGGATTGCGGTAGATTGGGTCTTATTTATGTTACTTTTGTCAACAGGTTCCAGTGGGGACACCTGGGCAGCAGCATCCCTTTCTACATAAATCTCTTCTTCACTCCTGAGATTCACCTCCAATGTAGAGTGAGTTAATAACACCATCATTTGGATCAGGAATGAATGCATTGTCACTCAAATGTGGTGAGGAAGTTAAGAGTGAAAACCTGTTAGATGGGGATTGTGCTTCCTTTTCTGATGACTCCCCCTCAAATGAAGGTTCATCCCTAAGAGATGATCCCAATTTGGTTAGCTTCCGCTTGGGCTTTTTGCCTTAAGTGGGGCTTGAAGCTTAGGTAGGTTCAGAGGGCATAGGTGGAGGAGACCTAACATCCACAGTTTTGTGCCTTTTGAAAATGGCAACATGGGATTCAGAGGATGAAGTGGCAGGGCTGGTGGTGTTTTTAGTAGATGACTTCCTATTTTGGATTGGTGAGTTTGAATGGTAGAGGGAGTTGGGACAGGTGTGGGTTCAGTGACTATGGGGATAATAGTCCTGTCATCTTAAGCAGGTTGCTTAGTTGCAGTAACAGATTTCGTTTGATCCTCAACATTTGAGGGTTCATCCGGAAACTGCCTCAGAATTGGTAGGGGATGGGCAGTATCCCTTTCGAGAAAAGCCGACTTGTTCACAGCCAAGTTCGAAAAGGTCTTCTCATTGAGAAGTTTTTGCTGTAAAACTTTACCACTCAAAGTAATTTGAGGGTAATCCTCTTGTAAAATACAGGTTAAAAACCTTGGATACATGTAAAAGGAAAAAGTTTGAACATTCAATTTTAGGGCATGAAAAATGAGTTGAGAGAAATTGAAATTCTCACCCTTTACCACAGCATAAAATGCCGATGCTTGTTCAGCCGCGAGTTCATCAAATCCTCCCTTCTTTGGACTTAGACACACCAGTAGGATGTGGGTAAGAAATCTCATTTATATGGCAGTTGCCCCTTTTATATTTTTTACTGGTGGTAGACCCGCCGTAGCCTATGGCCTTGAACAATGGCAGGTAATACTTGGCATCAATCATGACATAGCCATCTTCATCTTTCAATTCCAGAACTTTTTGAACCTTTGCTACATCGATTTCCACATCTATAACCTTCACCTTCGAAGAGATACTTTCGACACCATCACTGTCTTCAACAACCTTGGCATTTGACGAAAGCTCTTCCATTAATTCTTCGTAGATCACCGCTTCAACGGTAAGCGCGTGATGAAGATGTGACTTATTTAAGAATTCTATCATTTCAGAGTATTCATCGGTCTTGCTTAGGTTTTTAAAATATGCCACCAGATTGTGTCCTATGGAAAACTTAGAAATTTCGGCAGGCCGTTTGCCACTTGTGCTTGCTTTGGGAGCCATCGCTTTGTTGGATTTTGAGAAAAAAAATTGTCAGTTTTCTTGGAAGTTATGGAAAATTGAGAGAACTTGGGTGTGGGTGTTATAAGAAAAGTGAGGAATGACTCAGAATTGGTAGGGGATGGGCAGTATCCCTTCCAAGAAAAGCCGACTTATTCACATCCAAGTTCGAAAAAATCTTCTCACTGAGAAGTTTTTGCTGTAAAACTTTACCACTCAAAGTAATTTGAGGGTAATCCTCTTGTAAAATACAGGTTAAAAACCTTGGATACATGTAAAAGGAAAAAGTTTGAACATTTAATTTTAGGGCATGAAAAATGAGTTGAGAGAAATTGAAATTCTCACCCTTTACCACAGCATAAAATGCCGATGCTTGTTTAGCAGTGAGTTCATCAAATCCTCCCTTCTTTGGACTTAGACACACCAGTAGGATGTGGGTAAGGAATCTCATTTATATGGCAGTTGCCCCTTTTAATATTTTTTACTAGTGGTAGAACCGCCGTAGCCTATGGCCTTGAACAGTGGCAGGTAATACTTGGCATCAATCATGACATAGCCATCTTCATCTTTCATTTCCAGAACTTTTTGAACCTTTGCTTCATCGATTTCCACATCTATAACCTTCACCTTCGAAGATATACTTTCGACACCATCACTGTCTTCAACAACCTTGGCATTTGACCAAAGCTCTTCCATTATTTCTTCGTAGATCACTGCTTCAACGGTAAGCGCGTGATGAAGATGTGACTTATTTAAGAATTCTATCATTTCAGAGTATTCATCGGTCTTGCTTAGGTTTTTGAAATATTCCACCAGATTATGTTCTACGGAAAACTTAGAACTTTCGGCAGGCCGTTTGCCACTTGTGCTTGCTTTGGGAGCCATCGCTTTGTTGGATTTTGAGAAAAAAATTGTCAGTTTTCTTGGAAGTTATGGAGAATTGAGAGAATTTGGGTGTGGGAGTTATAAGAAAAGTGAGGAATGACACGGAATTGGTAGGGGATGGGCAGTATCCCTTCCCAGAAAAGCCGACTTGTTCACAGCCAAGTTCGAAAAAGTCTTCTCACTGAGAAGTTTTTGCTGTAAAACTTTACCACTCAAAGTAATTTGAGGGTAATCCTCTTGTAAAATACAGGTTAAAAACCTTGGATACATGTGAAAGGAAAAAGTTTGAACATTTAATTTTAGGGCATGAAAAATGAGTTGAGAGAAATTGAAATTCTCACCCTTTACCACAGCATAAAATGCCGATGCTTGTTCAGCCGTGAGTTCATCAAATCCTCCCTTCTTTGGACTTAGACACACTAGTAGGATGTGGGTAAGAAATCTCATTTATATGACAGTTGCCCCTTTTTATATTTTTTACAAGTGGTAGAACCGCCGTAGCCTATGGCCTTGAACAGTGGCAGGTAATACTTGGCATCAATCATGACATAGCCATCTTCATCTTTCAATTCCGGAACTTTTTGAACCTTTGCTTCATCGATTTCCACATCTATAACCTTCACCTTCGAAGATATACTTTCGACACCATCACTGTCTTCAACAACCTTGGCATTTGACCAAAGCTCTTCCATTATTTCTTCGTAGATCACCGCTTCAACGGTAAGCGCGTGATGAAGATGTGACTTATTTAAGAATTCTATCATTTCAGAGTATTCATCGGTCTTGCTTAGGTTTTTGAAATATGCCACCAGATTGTGTTCTACAGAAAACTTAGAACTTTCGGCAGGCCGTTTGCCACTTGTGCTTGCTTTGGGAGCCATCGCTTTGTTGGATTTTGAGAAAAAAACTGTCAGTTTTCTTGGAAGTTATGGAGAATTGAGAGAATTTGGGTGTGCGAGTTATAAGAAAAGTGAGGAATGACTCAGAATTGGTAGGGGATGGGCAGTATCCCTTCCTAGAAAAGCCGACTTATTCACAGCCAAGTTCGAAAAAGTCTTCTCACTGAGAAGTTTTTGCTGTAAAACTTTACCACTCAAAGTAATTTGAGGGTAATCCTCTTGTAATATACAGGTTAAAAACCTTGGATACATGTAAAAGGAAAAAGTTTGAACATTTAATTTTAGGGTATGAAAATTGAGTTGAGAGAAATTGAAATTCTCACCCTTTATCACAGCATAAAATGCCGATGCTTGTTCAGCCGTGAGTTCATCAAATCCTCCCTTCTTTGGACTTAGACACACCAGTAGGATGTGGGTAAAAAATCTCATTTATATGGCAGTTGCCCCTTTTTATATTTTTTACTAGTGGTAGAACCGTCGTACCCTATGGCCTTGAACAGTGGCAGGTAATACTTGGCATCAATCATGACATAGCCATCTTCATCTTTCAATTCCAGAACTTTTTGAACCTTTGCTTCATCGATTTCCACATCTATAACCTTCACCTTCGAAGAGATACTTTCGACACCATCACTGTCTTCAACAACCTTGGCATTTGACCAAAGCTCTTCCATTATTTCTTCGTAGATCACCGCTTCAACGGTAAGCGCGTGATAAAGATGTGATTTATTTAAGAATTCTATCATTTCAGAGTATTCATCGGTCTTGCTTAGGTTTTTGAAATATACCACCAGATTGTGTTCTACGGAAAACTTAGAACTTTCGGCAGGCCGTTTGCTACTTGTGCTTGCTTTGGGAGCCATCGCTTTGTTGGATTTTGAGAAAAAAATTTGTCAGTTTTCTTGGAAGTTATGGAGAATTGAGAGAATTTGAGTGTGGGAGTTATAAGAAAAGTGAGGAATGACGGTAATTTAGGACTTTTTACTTTGACATGGGGTGACGTGGAGGAGAGAGTCATGGAACAACCGTTCAGTGACTGATGTGACCTATGCTTTGGGGTTTATACGATACAACCCCCTGAAGCGTGTCTTTATCCTTAAGATATTTTACTAGAACCTCGGATATTTAATGGTAAAAAATTTAATGGGTAATTCAATGCATATCCGCTTAGAAAAAGGTTCCTTCCGGGTAATTAAATGTAAAGCATTTTTGACCGTTGACCCGGAAGTTCAAGCGGAACCCATTTTCTCCTTTATTTTAAAAACCTATTTTCTTCCGTTTGAACTTCAAGCGGACATTTTTCCGCTTGGAAGAATTGTTTTCAAAAACGTTTCCACGTATACGACAAAGCTTATTTCCAGTTGATGTTCACATGGAGAATTTCAAAGTTGTTTATCTCACAGGTTGAATAGGAACTTGAAATGGAAAAACCAAAACACATGAAACTTTTGAAAATGAGTTGTGTTAATTTTCATAGTTTGACAGAAGTTACTGACTATGAATCAAAATGGTATTGATTAACACAGAGATTTTCTTTTTCTTTTTTTTCTTTTTGTATCAAGAGATGGACTCTTTGACACAAAGGTCTTCTTTATTAAAGGTTTCTGAAAACATTTTAATCAAAGTTCATCATACCAATTGCTGGTATAAGGTAGAAGAATCTTGCCTCATCAAAAGCTTTTGTGAATAAATCAGCTAATTGGTTATCCGTGTGAACTTTAAGCAATTTGATTAAATTCTTTTCAACACAATCACTAATAAAATGATACCTGATGTCGATGTGCTTTGTTTTGGAGTGCTTCACAGGGTTGTTGGTGATTAAAATGACAATGTTATTGTCAGCAAAGATGGGAGTTTCCATGAATGTGATTCCATAGTTTAACATTTGATTTTGAATCCACAGAACTTGACCACAGTAGCTTGAAGCAGCAATATACTCAGCTTTATCAGTAAAAATAGAAATACATATTTGTTTCTTGCACTACCATGATACAAGTCTTTCCCCCAAAAACTGACATCCGTCTGAAGTTGACTTCTTATCCAAGTTGCAGCCTCCATAATCACTGTCATTAATTGCTTTGAAGGTGAAATCAGAATTCTTAGGATACCACAAACCTAACTTAGGTTGACCCTTCAAATATCTTAATATCCTTTTAACTGCCAACATATGGTATTCCTTTGGTGGTGCTTGGTATCTTGCACATAGACAAACACTGAACATAATGTCTGGCCTACAATCTGTGAGATACATCAGAGATCCAATCATTGCTCTATAAATGTGCTCATCCATTGGTTCACCACTTGAGTCACTTGTAAGCTTGTGGAATGTGGAGATGGGAGTCTTGGTTCTAGAAGCTGACTGCATTTCAAAACGTTTAAGCATATCTTGAATATATTTAGATTGATTTAAGAAAATACCAGAGGCAGATTGCTTCACTTGTAGCCCCAAGAAGAAACTGAGTTCTCCCATTAAGCTCATCTCAAATTTTTCTTTCATAAGAGCTTCAAATTCTTTACAAAGAGCAGAATTGGAAGACCCAAAGATGATATCATCCACATATATCTGAACCATCAACATATCTTTACCAACTTTCTTGATGAAGAGTGTTTCGTCAATTGCTCCCCTCCTATACCCATTCTCAAAGAGATAACTGGAAAGAGTTTCATACCAAGTTCTAGGAGCTTGTTTGAGACCATACAAAGCTTTGATAAGCTTACACACTCTGCTGGGATAGTGTGGGTCCTCAAAACCTGGAGGTTGACATACATACACATCTTGATCTAATAACCCATATAGAAAGGCACTTTTAACATCCATTTGAAAGACTTGGAAGTTCTTGAATACATCATAAGCCAAGAAGACTCTGATGGCTTCAAGTCTGGATACAAGAGCAAAACCTTCATCATAATCAATACCTTCCTCTTGAGCATACCCTTGCACTACTGTGACAATTGCCACTTCCTGAGTTAACGTCGTTAAGTTTTTACGTTAGTTCCGTTAGCAAAACCCGTGACCCGTTATTTGAATGATTGCATTTGTGTTAATGTTTATTTGCTAATTAATTTTAACAACTTGTTTCGTGAACTTATTTCGTGACCTTATGTGTTATTTGTAGAAATTTGCATTTTTATGCGAAACCGAGCTTCGCGCGAAATTTAAATTTTTATGTGTAAATGTTAAAATTATGTAACCCGACTAAATCTTGTATGTTAAATAAGTTAAAAACACTTAGAAACATTCTTAGAATGTTTACTTTTCAAATTTTAGTAAAAACCCACTTACTTGTGTTTGGGTGTTTTATGCTTGAAAATAGAACTACGAGGGGCCATATATGTAAATTTCCTTAAATCAAAATCTTCCCAAACCCCCCTCCCATCCTCATTCACGCATCACTCTCTTTTCCCTCTCCTCTTCACAGCTCAAGAACACACACACACACACACTCGCGAATTTGGGAAATCAAGCATCAAGGAGGTGAATTTCAAGTATCCTAAGCTCCTACAAGCATCAAGAACACCAAAGGAAGCTCCCTGTTCACTTCATCTTCTCCATCTCGCGATTTTTCTTCCAAGCTTGTAAGCCCTAAAATCTCATAACTCGAAATTTGTAGGTTGCATGTGTTAATCTAGTGTTTATGTGCAATTTGATGTGTGTAAATGCTCATGGAACATGATTTAGGTTAAGTTATGTTAACTCATGTTTTGGGTCAGATTTTAGAATGAGTTTAAAGCTGGAAATTCGAGTTCAAAAACTGCCATGTATGTTCTTGTATGAATGTTGGATGTTTGGACATGGAAATAGGGCATGTGAGCTCGTATGCTAGTTCCTATGTTGAGATTTTGTTATGATTTTGGTATGAACATGTTAGGGACAGAAATTACATGTTGAAATGGTTATAATTATGTTAATGGGTGTTGGATGACCAAGTTGTTGCTCAAAATTAGAAAACCCAAACTTTCACAAACTCTAAAACTTGGACAGATTCGGCCAGATTTTTAGGCCATTTTGCAGATATCATAACTTACTCAATTTTGCTCCAAACTGATTGATTCTTTTTCCCTAGTAAAGTAGGATGTCGTATCTTTACAACGAGTACTCGCACACTTTCTAAAACCTCCGGTTGGTTATCCAAAACACTGCTGCAAGTTAGGTGCGCAGAGCTGTATTTTTCTGTGAAAAGTAGACTTTGCTTTTTTGGTTGAGCATGATAACCTCGTTTTAACGAGGGGTTTGTTAAATGAAAATGAGTCTTATATATTAAAAGTAAGATCTGGAAGGTTTCATGTTCAAACTCTAAGTTTTGAATGAGTTATGAAAATTTTAAACCTACTGTGACTATTTTGCAAAAAGCTAAAATTTTCAACTTCCGACGCGCATAACTTTCTCAATACTTGTCCGATTGAGTTGATTCTTTTTGCAACATTCCCTAAATCTTGATTAGTTAGTTCCTGCCAAAGTTTAGGAGTTAACTCCAAGAAATGAGCAATTTAGCTATGTCACCAAATGGTGTGTTAATGTTTGACAAAGGTGATTTTTAGCCAACTTCGTACGCGCATAACTTCCCCAATTCTTAACCTTTTTAGTTGATTCTTTTTGAAACAAGTCCTAAATGATATGTAGTATATGCCTGTAAAATTTAAGGAGTTAATTCCAAGTATTGTGGATTTTAGCTATGTCACTAGTTAGGTGCTTAAAGTTTGACTTTCTGGGTCAACTTTGACTTAAGTTGCAATTTCTTGTTTTTCTCCCAAATTGGGACTTGTATGTGCATTGTGTGGCTTGTATGATTGTATGAAACATGTTTAGGTGTTTATGTGCTATTTTCTTCCTAGCGACACCTACTAATTTGATTAGGCCATATTTTACCCGAATAGGTTAATTTTGACCAACCGGTGAGTTCACTCTCTATATTGTTATGTCCAGTTAGGGATGATAACGCGCAGGTGGTTGCATCCGGTAAGGATGGTAACCCAAACGGTAAGATATTTCTTACTGAGTAAATTTCCGACATAAATATCATATGCTACACTGAATTGAACTCATTTACTAAAAAGTCCTTACATTCGAGCCGTTAATATACAGTAGCGAGGTAATGTTGAGTAGTACTACTGGGGATTGACACCCCCGCTCAGCGGTCGGACTAAGATCAATGTTAGCCTACCCACCGTGATCTGTCAAGACACGGGAAGGCAAATTCATAGGTACCCCCTATCAAAGCATTATCAGCTTCGGTTATGAACAATTCAGGTGTACATAACTATAGGCTAGCTACCTACGATATAGAATTTACTGGTCTTATGATATTGATTGTGTTTTACCGGTCTATTCATAAACATTAGGTCTACTTGTGACGGGTAGACCGCTTTAGTGAACTCACCAGCCTTGGCTGACACTTGATTGTTGAATGCTTTTCAGGTTGCTTGGAGGATTATGGATGGCGCGGGCGTTGGCAATACTTACCTTTTGTAAAACCCTTTTGGAAATTTTATTTCAGATACTTTAGTAATCACTTTTACTAAACGACAACCTTGTAAACTTTTAATGCTTCCGTTGATTTTGGTGAAATGTAAACTCTGATTTATTAAATGAAATACATGACTGGTTTACCCCTTTAACTATGGCTTGGTTGTAACTAAAGACTTGGATCCTGGTCTGGATCACACCCCACACGGTTATACTCCGTTAGTGAAAATTTGGGGTGTGATAGATTGGTATCAGAGCCCTTGGTTACAGTGAATCAGAACATTTTAAAAGTAAAATTTCTGAACTGTAACTGTTTTTGAAAATTTGCTTACAACCCATTCCCAAAAGTATTGCCCCGCGTGCTGAAGATGATCCTCACTTAGAATTCCTTGTTTATGACGGCGTAGGAATTGGATTTTGGGTAGAAATTTTTCTTTCCCGAGACTTAGAAATTTGGGAGATTTTGAGCCAGAAAATTTTACTAAGTATAAGGTTAGCGAACTTGGACTTTACACTTAGCGAACTTCGTTGCACTGTTAGCGAACTTGATTTTCCTCCTTAGCGAACTTGATTGGATTTTGTTCTTAGCGAACTTAGTTTGGTTCCTAGCAAACTTAAATCCTTCTTAGCGAACTTCTATTAGCGAACTTGAACCTTTGTTCTTAGCGAACTTGTGCTGTTCTTAGCGAACTTCCAGCTAGTAAACTTGACATTCTCCTTAGCGAACTTGGTATGCCCTTAGCGAACTTGTTGGCTTCTTAGCGAACTTGATGAGGCCTTAGCGAACTTGTATGGTGCTTAGCGAACTTGTGCTTAGCGAACTTAAGTTGTTCTTAGCGAACTTGTTCCTAGCGAACTTGTTCTTAGCGGACTTGAAACACTCCTTAGCGAACTTGAGTTGCTCTTAGCGAACTTGAACATAATTTAGCAGACTTAAAGAGTTCTTAGCGAACTTCAAGGGGACACTTAGAAGAATCTACGAGAATTGGTGTAGCATTGTTTGTACCACATGTTAGAGTGCACATTGCCTTCTGTGTAGTGTATACAGGACCATCAAGAACCCTATTGGGGTAAGACCCACATAAGATGCAATCAGAGAGGATTTCCTTTTAAGCATGTATTCACCATCTTTTACCTGGTTACATCAACAAAACTTGAATGATTAATCGTAAGTGCTTATAGTTATGCACTAGCTTCACGAATAGGGCAAGATCCATTGTTTAGGATCCTGATATCTTTACGGACTTGTTTAACCCATAACAGAATTGTTTATTCTTAACAACCTTGGTAGGTTTACTTTTAGGCCTAGATCATGGTAATCTAGACTCTAAGACAATGATCCAACATATCCTCAGCTTAACTGATCATACTCTCTTATAACATAAATAGGAATCGTAGTAGATCCTATTCGGGTAGGACACCCATTAACACACCGAGAGTACCTTTATCGTAGTGCGTTAGTAAAGAACGTTGTTTAGCCTCGTATAGGGCAGTATTGTATAGAATCAGATTAATTCTCATGGGATGCTTGTAACTGCGTCTGCTACCCCAAAATGTTGAGACTATTTTCCTTGGTCAGTTTAGACCTTACACTTTAATCGCATAGTTGTTGTGTGGTAATTCAGCGTGAATGTGACTCTAGTAACGTATACGAAATCAGGCTGGTGATGATTAAGAATAATGTGATATTCTCTCTGTATATATATATACTTATGTGTGTATAACGGATTCGTGATCAATTCGGACAATAACTACTCTATATCTTTAAGTTAAGTCGGGGACATTGTAGCATGCCCTGCCCATACTCCTACTGAACCATTTGCTTACCAAATCGTACCTACGGTAAACTTAAAATTGAATGAGCTGTTTATTCTCAAAACTTGTCTCCCTGGCAAATCTCGGTCAGTTACCTATGATTTAATAACACCTTCTTGGTACTTTACCCCCCTTGGAAACCACATACTACCCCACCGAACCTGGTAGCTAAAGTAAGAGGAACCAGCGTGACCATACAAGGTAAATTACCGTTACGGGTGCACATGTAAATGTAATTCATAGTGTATGGAAGCTCTGGGGAAATCCTACTCGGCAAACCATCAGTTATAAGGAATACGACCTTTCATTTCAAAATCTCATGACATCCATTTTCAAGCTTATGGGACTCAACCGTATGGTTGAGGACATCTAGCAAAGTTCATTTCGCCATCACACCCGTTCTCGTCTCTCTTAGCTATGGCTTCCAACCTATCAGCTCCTTTAAAAATGCTTGTGCGAATGTTAACATAATATGACATCCCATCACTCACATCATCCGACGATAAAGATCTCCCCTCGCTGCGAGCGAGTCGTGGTTAAACTCTTTACTGACTCTAATTTATCCGCGATGCTAAATCTACCCCTATGACGTTAACTACTACAACCCTTCTTCAAGCTCTCTCAATTGTACAACAACTCCATAAACCCTAATTTGATGGAAATTCAGACCTCCTCAATGGACAATTACACCTCAACCATTGGAACTAACCTTTCGGCAGGAAAATCTTGTGAAGTTCTCCTCTCTTGACTAGTAATCTCGTCACGATTTTAAGCACTTTATAGCCTCACTACAAATAAAGTTTCACCAAACGGAGCGATGTAGGTTACTTCTCGAACCCGTACGATCTGCTTTATCTTCAAACACACGATTCGTCTGTGAACTTGGCTACCAAGGAACCTTCTACTCTGACATTCTTGTGTGACTTGGAAGGTCTTCAAGCCTTGAACCATCACGGCTAGTTAACCTCATCAATGACATTGTCCATGCACTTCTTTTATCAGAAGCTCCCGTACGACAAACAATGACAACCAGCAATAGGTGGCAGCATGCTAGGAAAGCTCCACAACATCATACATTGATTCCCATTGTCCTCATTCCTCCTTCTCTAGAAAAACTTTCTTTGGTAACCTATGTTTCATAACCAATGGTGACTGAGCCGAATGAATGACTCGAACTCTTGATAACACGCATAAGGAAGTAGATTGACTCAAGAATAGACGAAGGCGCGCTTAAATCTATTGTATATGCGGCTTTTCGATACGCACTAGACCCCGCGAAACCTTAGCTACAACTCGTATTTACACTCATTGAAAGTCAGGTAGTATTTTGGAAGTCGTCAGCACTTGGTGTTTCGGGAACCCACTCTTATTACACGTTTGCACCTTTACTTAATCTTGAGGACCGACAAAAACTGATGTTCTTACATGAAATCTATCCTGTTGTACTAGTACAATCGTTGACACACTCGCATTTATATCGGTCGACCCAAATCGTTTTCTCCGGATTCGCGTCAATTGTACCAGATGACTTTCTTCGAAACGTGTAGTTGCAACTACCCTACACTAGCTACCCCGCCCTTCATCCTAAATCTGCATTCCCATACTTGATATCATTCATTCTTCTACAAGGAACCTTTCGGTCATTAGAACGTCACCTTTATTTAGAATCTTTACCAGAGGGTAATAGGCGCAACGATATGTCCCATGTTGGCGAACCTCATTTTTAACCTAAACGTGAAGGACTACCTTATCTTTTGAATCCCCTTCAGAAACTCAAATTGTATACGCGTTGCGTCTGCTAAACTCTTAACAATCCTCACCATAGACGAAGACTCCACCGACCGAAAACGTGGAAAAACCATTTTTGTCGTGAAATTCAAAATTTTCACATGATTGCATGGTTTCAAATCTTTTCACTCCCATTCAACTCAAAAGCATTGGGGAAAAACATAAGATACCTTATTTTTCAATTATATTATCTAACAAGATTTGTCAAATAGCCCGGAATGGCAAGGAAACTGGTACACCCTTAACGTGCTGGCAGTGTGGTGGGTTAGCTGTGGTACACCCTATATATAAGCACTATCGGCATGTGGAAGATGGGATCAGTGCTGAACCACAGATTTACATTGAAATCATAGACAAAAACCTTATTTTGAGAAACTTCACTTAATGGGACAGTGCCCACAATAAAGCAAAATCTATGTTATTTCCGTTGTGATTTCCCATGTCCCTCATGCATATTTTCACTAGAAGGGACATACACAGTTTAATCAAATAAAACTTATTGTTTTCCAACCCTCTAGATTGAAAGGAAACATCCTGATATAAATTTCCTACTAAGGGTCAAATATAGACTACGACCCAGATGAACAACAACGTTTTAACAACTCAAGTTTTGTATTATAAAAGGGCAAATCACATGTTCTTTGGAGCAACCCCGTGACTTTTTCAGGACCCTTATCAACGTTTACTCGTCCCAGATCCATACTCGTCTTGGTTTACCATGAAAATTGGTGAAATATTTCAATTGGTCCTCTAGTTATTGCATTTCTAACATACCACGACTTGTTAACCTCGTGTACGCCTAAATTGTCACCGGCTTGGTGAAGCAGATCACTTCTTAATGAGATTACCGTGCTTACTCGCTATGCTATCGGTACTACGACACCTTGCAGCGTCTTCTGCCTATACCTTTTCCGCGAACTGTAAGAACCACCCGATCTTAGCCAAATTCAAGGATGCATACCCGCCCTCCAGATACGTTAACATTCGAACCTTTTTGCAGCACTTTTTGCCTTTACCATGTCATTTGATACAATACTTTCTATTATCTATTTGGATACTATAGCTGAAGGCTACTCGGACATATGGTCACTTCGTCATATTAAATACTTCGATTTCGGATATGGTGTCATCGTGACACTTGCGATGCGATTTAACTCACTCATGGAAACGTTTGTTATAGAAAAAAAAATCACTCTTTATACGATCATGCAAAATGTTCACTCGATACTTTTTAATCATATACCAACCATCATTCCCCTTAGAGCAGAGAACTTGGACTGTCTCATAACGATCCGTAAAATAGTTAGCACTACGACAATTTTCGGGACGAAAATTCTTTAACATGGGGAGGCTGTGACAATTGCCACTTCCTGAGTTAATGTCGTTAAGTTTTTTCGTTAGTTCCGTTAGCAAAACCCGTGACCCGTTATTTGAATGATTGCATATGTGTTAATGTTTATTTGCTAATTAATTTTAACAACTTGTTTCGTGAACTTATTTCGTGACCTTATGTGTTATTTGTAGAAATTTGCATTTTTATGCGAAACCGAGCTTCGCGCGAAATTTAGATTTTTATGTGTAAATGTTAAAATTATGTAACCCGACTAAATCTTGTATGTTAAATAAGTTAAAAACACTTAGAAACATTCTTAGAATGTTTACTTTTCAAATTTTAGTAAAAACCCACTTACTTGTGTTTGGGTGTTTTATGCTTGAAAATAGAACTTAGAGGAGCCACATATGTAAATTTCCTTAAATCAAAATCTGCCCAAACCCCCCTCCCGTCCTTATTCACGCATCACTCTCTTCTCCCTCTCCTCTTCACGGCTCAAGAACACACACACACACACACACTCGCGAATTTGGGAAATCAAGCATCAAGGAGGTGAATTTCAAGTATCCTAAGCTCCTACAAGCATCAAGAACACCAAAGGAAGCTCCCTGTTCACTTCATCTTCTCCATCTCGCGATTTTTCTTCCAAGCTTGTAAGCCCTAAAATCTCATAACTCGAAATTTGTAGGTTGCATGTGTTAATCTAGTGTTTATGTGAAATTTGATGTGTGCAAATGCTCATGGAACATGATTTAGGTTAAGTTATGTTAACTCATGTTTTGGGTCAGATTTTAGAATGAGTTTAAAGCTGGAAATTCGAGTTCAAAAACTGCCATGTATGTTCTTGTATGAATGTTGGATGTTTGGACATGGAAATAGGGCATGTGAGCTTGTATGCTAGTTCCTATGTTGAGATTTTGTTATGATTTTAGTATGAACATTTTAGGGATAGAAATTACATGTTGAAATGGTTATAATTATGTTAATGGGTGTTGGATGACCAAGTTGTTGCTCAAAATTAGAAAACCCAAACTTTCACAAACTCTAAAACTTGGCCAGATTCGGCCAGATTTTTAGGCCACTTTGCAAAGGTCATAACTTACACAATTTTGCTCGAAATTGATTGATTCTTTTTCCCTAGTAAATTAGAATGTCTTAGCTTTACAACGGCTACTCGCACACTTTCTAAAACCTCCGTTTGCTCATCCAAAACACTACTGCAAGTTAGGTGCGCAGAGCTGTATTTTTCTGTGAAAAGTAGACTCTTCTTTTTGGTTGAGCATGATAACCTCATTTTAACGAGGGGTTTGTTAAATGAAAATGAGTCTTATATATTAAAAGTAAGATCTGGAAGGTTTCATGTTCAAAATCTAAGTTTTGAATGAGTTATGAAAATTTTAAACCTACTGTGACTATTTTGCAAAAAGCTAAAATTTTCAAATTCCGACGCGCATAACTTTCTCAATACTTATCCGATTGAGTTGATTCTTTTTGCAACATTCTCTAAATCTTGAGTAGTTAGTTCCTGCCAAAGTTTAGGAGTTAACTCCAAGAAATGAGCAATTTAGCTATGTCACCAAATGGTGTGTTAATGTTTGACAAAGGTGATTTTTAGCCAACTTCGTACGCGCATAACTTCCCCAATTCTTAACCTTTTTAGTTGATTATTTTTGCAACAAGTCCTAAATGATATTTAGTATATGTCTGTAGAATTTATGGAGTTAATTCAAAGTATTGTGGATTTTAGCTATGTCACTAGTTAGGTGCTTAAAGTTTGACTTTCTAGGTCAATTTGACTTAAGTTGCAATTTCTTGTTTTTCTCCCAAATTGGGACTTGTATGTGCATTGTGTGGCTTGTATGATTGTATGAAAGATGTTTAGGTGTTTATGTGCTATTTTCGTCCTAGCAACACATACTAATTTGATTAGGCCATATTTTACCCGAATAGGTTAATTTTGACCAACCGGTGGAACCAAGTGCTGAGTACCAGTGCACCCTCAGGTGAGTTCACTCTCTATATTGTTATGTCCAGTTAGGGATGATAACGCGCAGGTGGTTGCATCCGGTAAGGATGGTAACCCAAACGGTAAGATATTTCTTACTGAGTAAATTTCTGACATAAATATCATATGCTACACTGAATTGAACTCATTTATTAAAAAGTCCTTACATTCGAGCCGTTAATATACAGTAGCGAGGTAATGTTGAGTAGTACTACTGGGGATTGACACCCCCGCTCAGCGGTGCACGGGATGCACCCTCCTGACTGGCGGTCGGACTGAGATCAATGTTAGCCTACCCACCGTGATCTGTCAAGACACGGGAAGGCAAATTCATAGGTACCCCCTATCAAAGCATTATCAGCTTCGGTTATGAACAATTCAGGTGTACATAACTATAGGCTAGCTACCTACGATATAGAATTTACTGGTCTTATGATATTGATTATGTTTTACCGGTCTTTATTCATAAACATTAGGTCTACTTGTGACGGGTAGACCGCTTTAGTGAACTCACCAGCCTTGGCTGACACTTGATTGTTGAATGCTTTTCAGGTTGCTTGGAGGATCATGGATGGCGCAGGCGTTGGCAATACTTACCTTTTGTAAAACCCTTTTGGAAATTGTATTTCAGATACTTTAGTAATCACTTTTACTAAACGACAACCTTGTAAACTTTTAATGCTTCCTTGATTTCTTCTTGATTACTATGGATCTATTATCCTAATACCCATTTGGTACCAATTGTTTCCTTGTAATCCTATCCCATACCTTCTTTTGTTGATCTGAAACAGTTTTCCTGCATGGATATTACCCAACTGTTATCTTTTAATGCTTCAGTTACCTTGGTAGGAACTTGTTGTGACAGAAATGCAGCATGCAAGCAAATGTTTGTATCAACAGATTTATTTCTTGTCAGCACAGGAGCTGACATATCTCCAATAATATTCTCCAAAGGATGATACTTGCTGATTCTTCTATCATGAAACATTAGGAACTCATGGCTTCTTCTATTTGTTGGAAAGTTGAGTTGAGGGAGTATGACATCAACTTGTGAGATGGGATCACGTATTGTGTTTAACTCTTGAGAACTAGGCATTGACTCATATGATTCATGTTCAAAATTGAGTTCATTTGATGTAAAATCATTTGAACTTGAGGGCTCAGTAAATCTAGAGTCTGAATTTACCAAAAAATCTGAAATGCCATTTTCCAGTTGAACTTGAGCCGGAGATTCAATTGAAACAATTTTTCGTTTATACTTTAGCTGGAGATGCTTCTGTTTGAACTTGAACCGAAACTGCATTCCCTTCAACAGAGATGACTCTAGTAGAGTTGTTCACAACAGTTGGCTTCAAAGGCTTGGTGCTGAGTGAAGAGAAGAATGGAGGGTAGATTGAGAAATTCTTTGTATTCGTCCTCCAATGTTCATCAGCTAAAGATTTAATTTCATGTTCCTGCACTAAATTACTCACAGGCTTCTCAACAGTTATGTTGAAAGCAGATGTTAGAGCACTAATATCATATAACCAGGTGGGCTGAGAGGTAAAGTTGTTCTTTGATTTTTCATTAAAGAAAACATTTAGAGTTTCTTCAACAACCTTAGTTCTCTTGTTGTATACTCTGTATGCCTTTGACACACCAGAATACCCAACAAAATATCCCCCGTCTGCCTTTTCAACAAAACTTTGGCAATAGCTCATTGGTTATAAGAATAGTAACAGGACACCCAAACGATTTAAAGAAATAAATGTTTCATTTTCTATTTCTCCAACGCTCATATGGTGTTTGTTTTTGTCGTTAACAATTAGAATCATGTTTTAGACATAGCAAGCAGTTCTCACTACTTCTGCCTCAAATTTCACAGGTAATTTACAATCCGCCAACATTGCCCTGGAAGCTTCAATCAAGGTTCTATTTCTCCTTTCAGCAACTCCATTCTATTGTGGAGTTCTCGGAGCACTAAACTGCCTTGTTATCCCTTTTTCTTCACAAAAAGAATTTAAAACATGATTTTTTAAATTATGTGCCATTGTCACACCTAATTGTTTTGACTTTAAACTTTGAGTGATTTTCCAATTTGATCACAAGAGTTTTTAACAATTCAGTTATTTCATCTTTTATTTTTAAGAAGAAAACCCAAGTATATCTGGTAAATCATTAGTTATTACAAAACAGTATGTCCTTTTTCCCAAACTCATTACCCTTGTTGGCCCAAAAAGGTCCATGTGTAGCAATTCCAAGGGTTGTGAGATAGAACTTTCAGATTTTGGCTTGAAGGATGACTTGTGTTGCTTACCCTTGAGGCAAGGCATACAGTGCTCAGAACAAGTAAATTGTATAACAGGAAGACCCTTGACTAAACCAAGATTAACAATTCTATTAATATTCTAATAATTTACATGTCCTAGCCTTCTATGCCAAAGATCAGACTCATCAACTGAGGCTTTGGATATAAAGCAAGTAGTGCAACTGGTGGGTGCAACATTTGACATATCCAATACATACAAACCTTCTTTCCTGGGTGCTCTAAGCAAAATCATTTCCTCAGGAAATTTGATTTCAAATTTTAGTTAATTGTCTCTCTCTCATTAAACAAAACATTTAACTTCTTATCACACATTTGTGAGACACTAAGCAAGTTGAAATTTAGAGTACCAACAAGATTGACTCTATCAAAGCTTACCAAACCATTTGTAACATCTCCTTGTGCTGAGATGTTGTGTACTTTTGTATTTTTCTAGAATATTTTTATTCCCTATCATGTGGCAGCCGGTGCATCCACTGTTAACAATCCATAGTCGATCTTGACTTTTATTTTGCACCTGCACGCATCAGATATTGATTAGTTCTTGTAAGGGACCCAAGCCTTTGTTGTCTTGGGTCTTCCCAAAGCATTGTTATACTTGTACTCTTTGAGTACTAAAGTATTCAGAATACGTTGCTCAATGACCAAGTCATCATTCTCAAAGTCTGTATTTTGATGTGAACTTTGTTGATGAAATCTCCCACTTCCTATTTTTTGTAACATCCCACATTGGTGGGGGGAGAACTAAGCATTTCTTTATAAGGGTGTGGATACCTCCCCTACCAAGACGCGTTTTAAATCCGTGAGGGGCGGATGCCTGAGGGCATGCCGGCTGCCAAAGCGTACAATATCTTGGTTGCGACGGGTTTGGGCTGTTACAGATGGTATCAGAGCCAGTCGTCGGCCAGTGTGCCAGCGAGGACGCTGGTCCCCTAACGGGGGAGGATTGTAATATCCCACATTGGTGGGGAGGAGAACTAAGCATTGCTTTATAAGGGTGTGGATACCTCCCCTTCCAAGACGCGTTTTAAATCCGTGAGGGGCGGATGCCTGAGGGCATGCCGGCTGCCAAAGCGAATAATATCTTGGTTGTGACGGGCTTGGACTGTTACATTTTTTTACTTTCTTTCTAATGCCTTTCTCTCTCTAAATTCCCTGAACTTTCTCTGTTTGTTAGACTCAGGTTTTGCAAAATTACTGGTTAGGATTGAATTTTGACTTGAAACTCTAGTTCTTTCTGGTGAAGCAACATACTTTTGTGATACAAAGGTATTTTTGACAAATTTTTCACCTTGAAAAGGAAAAGATGAACTTCCGTTTGAACTAGGTTAAACTCATTTTGACCAGAATTTCTTTTCGTTTGAAAAAAGTTACAAGGATTGACTTTTCCTCTTGAAGGATTTCTTCTTCCTTGACTTTCAAACACTTTATAATTTTCACTGAATCTCACAGATAGTCTTTGTTTCAAAGCAGTAACTGACCTGAAATTTTTCTTGTTTTCCGGTTGAACCAGAGTTCGAGCGGAAAATTGCTCCGCTGGAAGTTCAGCCGGAAAATTATTTTGCTTAAAAACAGAAAAACTGTCATTTCTTTCATTTCCAATAAGAACTTTGTTTGAATCAGACTCAAAATACTTAACTGTATGACTCTTAAAAGGTGAAAAATTTTCCTGTTAGTTTCTTTACCAAATTTTGACCTTTCACAGTTTTAGCTTTTGAGGATTGATTTATATTCAGAGGATTGTAATAGCAAACAGCTGCCAAATGACTCATTTTTCCACAAGCTGTACACTCAGGAACTTTAGAAGAGTCATAAGATTGAGTGTACCTGGGTGACCTTTCACTTGTTTCTTGACTAAAAATTGTTTTACCAAAAATTTGGCCTTTGCTTGTTTTGAAATTTCAACATGTTTTCCTCAAACTTTTGAATCCTTAGGTTCATAAAAAGTGGCTGGAGGAACATCAAATGTAGGTTTCAAAATTTTTGATTGATCAGCTGATGCAGAGGTGCTTGCATCACTGATTTCAGTTACAACAGATTCTTTTGTTGCTGTTGTTGTTTTGATGATAGCTTCCCTGTGATTTGGCTTGAGCTTGGTTTTGGAACTGATTTTTTCTTGGACTTGGGCATTCTCTTGTAAAGTGTCCCAGTTGGTGACAGTTATAACACTTGACCTTGCTTTTGTCAAGACCAATAGGGGCATTTTTGGCTCCTTTATAAGGTCCAGTAGGTCTTGAAGTCTGGGTAGCGCTGCTTGCAAGGTCCAGTAGGTCTTCAAGTCTGGCTCAAGCAACTTGTGGTAATGTCAGTGAATTTATCAAGTGGTTTTGGAATTTGAACATTTTCATCATCAGCGGATGGTACAGTTACAATGCTCGGACCTACAGTTAGTGACTTCCAAATACAGTGGTCTAAACTTCGAACAAACCCCTCCATATGGAGCTTCCATGTGTTAAAATCATCAGGCATGAACATGGGTAGTTTGTTTGTGCTACCCTTTGAAAAAACAAGACTAAGATCGTTCATTTTGAAAGTTTTTAGAAAGAGAAAAGCTTAAAGCAGTTGAGTAAACAAGTAAATATCAACTTTGAAGCACTTAGAGTCTTCAAAGTGAGAGCCAAAATTCTGATACCACTTGTATGTTCGAGATATTTAACACTTAGTTTAATTACAAGATTTACTTGTAAGATTAACCTTGTGGAATTAAGTTAATATCCACTCTACTTAATCGGTTAACACTTGTGAATAATAGTTGTTTTCATAAATATAGTAACACACGAAGTAAAATTTACTCGGCATTATTTGCATTAACTCAACAATATTACACAGCGTCTTGCATACATTCATGCTTACAAATGTTGAGAACTGACTATGCTATATATAGTGCTAAGGGAAATCAATGATAGCCATTGATTTCCATACGGTCATCTAGACCGTTGATTACAAAATTTAAACTATACTACCAAAAGAATAATCTTCGATTGATGGACTTGATGGCGTGTGATCAGCAACATACTACTTTAGGAGAGCGGATTTGACACAAAAGGAAGCAACCAGAAAGCTTTTGTAGGGATTGGACTACTAAAAAGACTATGCAGGAAAAGTCCAGTTGAACTCTTTATCTGGTGGATAAAGGAGTTCACCCGGAATATTCGCGTCTGGAAAAAATTGCTTCTTCCAGTTGAATGGTGGCGGACACGACTGTCCAAAGCCCTACAATAGATGATCTACCTGTGGTGCGGGAGTCTAAAGATGTGTTTCCGGATGACTTACCGGGGATACCACCCAACCGAGAGGTGGAATTCAAAATCCACCTAGTGCCAAATGCTAAGCCAATGGCCAAGGCTCCTTATAGGTTGGCGCCAAAAGAGCTACAAGAGTTGATGACCCAAATCCAGAAGCTATTGGATAAAGGGTTCATTCGGTCGAGTGTTTCCCCATGGGGAGCCCCGATGTTATTTGTAAGGAAGTAAGATGGTAGCATGCGGATATGCATCGACTACTGGGAGTTGAACAAAGTCAGAGTAAAGAATAGGTACCCTCTACCCAGAATTGATGATCTTTTCAATCAGCTCCAAGGGGCGAATTGGTTATCAAAGATAGATCTATGTTCGGGGTACCATCAACTGAAGGTGAGAGAGGAAGATGATAACGGCCTTCAGAATTAGATATTGGCATTATGAATTCTTGGAGATGTCCTTTGGACTCACAAATGCACCCGCGGCCTTCATGGATCTTATGAACCGGGTGTGCAAGCCTATGTTGGATAGGTTGGTGATAGTGTTCATCGATGATATACTAGTATACTCTCGGAATGAGGTGGAGCATGCTAAACACTTGAGGGAGGTACTAGAGAAGTTAAGGGAGGAAAAGCTATATGCTAAATTCTCCCAATGTGCATGTTGGCTAAAGGAAGTGCAATTCCTAGGCCATGTATTCGGTGCCGAAGGGATCATGGTGGATCCGGCAAAGATAGAAGCGGTCACTAAGTGGGAACCGCCAAAGAATCCGACAGAAGTGCGGAGTTTTCTCGAGTTGGCGGGCTACTATCAGAGATTTATTCAAGACTTCTCGAAGACAGCCCTACCCATGACCAAATTAACCCGTAAAGACACCAAGTTTATGTGGGGTGCCAGGCAAGAAGACGCTTTCTAAAGCCTTAAACAGAAACTGACGCGAGCATAGGTGTTGACCCTCCCTGAGGGAACAGAAGATATGGTGGTATATTCGGATGCATTGAAGATGGGCCTTGGTTGCGTCTTAATGCAACGGGGCAAGGTGATTGCGTATGCATCTAGGCAATTAAAGGTGCACGAGCAAAATTACCCGACTCACGATTTGTAGTTAGTGGTGGTGGTGTTCACCTTGAAAATATGCAACACTATCTTCATGGGGCGAAATTGCACAATTTTCATCGATCACAAGAGCCTCAAATACTTCTTCAACCAAAAAGGGTCAAATATGAGGCAATGAAGATGGCTCAAGACCATAAAGGATTATGATTGTGAAATTCACTACCACCCGGCAAGGCCGATGTGGTGGCAGATGCCCTCATGATTTTGTCCCGTACCCAGAAATCAATTCTGCATATGACCAGCTTAAGCCAGTTCAGCGGGAGTACATTTTAACCACAAAGCCCCACGGTAAAACCCATTGGATCCACAAAAATTGTTCAAAACCAACTTGGATTTCCACTGGGCATAACCAACCACAGGCTCCCGCATACCCAAAGAAACAATCTTGCCATGTCTGCAGTAGACCAGGACACGTGGCAAGAAACTGTTTATACCGGCCTTATGAACCCTATTATCCCAAAAGGGTTCATCAGAGACCCAGTCCAAGGACCCAAAAACAAAGTGACCCAACTCCAAGGCCCGGTCCATCAAAACCCAAGGTGCAGAAACAAGCACCTCAGAGTCACAAAGTTCAGCAGAAACCCAAGGCTCCTAAGCAACGGCCAAAGACCATTTTTAAAGAAAACAAAGCATCTCAGAAATCTGTCAAAACAGCTTGGAGACCAAAATCTGTTGAATCCCCAACACCAGTTTTAAGATCTGTTTTCAAAACTGTTTCAAAATCACCCATCCATCCAAATCCAGTTGGTTCAGCTAAATCAAATGGTTGGAGGAAGGACGACAGGTGGAATGTTTCAAAAGTTGTGAACTTGACTTTCAAGCCTACTGGAGTGTACAAGAAACACTCCAAACAATTTCAAGAAATAAGAGTTCAAAATTCTAATAAGAATCCACCGAGAAAACCACAGGTTTTTGGGAAAGAAAATCACAAACCCAGAGATGTCAACAAAAAGGACATTCTCAGTCCAACCAAGGCAGCCACACCCCCAATCCCTGATGTTACCAAGGGAATGTTTTTAAAAGAAATTTCTTTCACTGACTCTTCAGGTATACCCAGAACCACAATGGCCTGGGTACTTATGGCTAATTGATCTCTCACCTTGTGCAGGAACAGTCAAGGAGGACTTCCATTAACTTATTTGTTTATAAAAGTGATTGTTCCAGGCACATGATAGAAGGCATCTCACAACTACATGACATGCAGATTCTCAATAGTAGGGATGTTCTTCTGGTAAGAGGTAAATCTGGCAAAATCAGCAAGGTACTGTCTTGATTGTTCGTTTCTTGGCTAATTTGATGTGAAGTCTGGTAGTGCATTAAACAAAACCCATTTCTGAAATTTTTTTAAAAAGATAAACTTTGAAGGTTAACTTGGCCAATTGTGTTTAGTGAGTCGATGTTTAGTGATGTGTCAGTGTGTTCAAGTTATAAAAAAAAAAGGAAAAGAAAAAAATGTGTGTTGTTATTAAAAATCAAAAAGCAAGGGGAAGAATAGAAAAGATGAAATTGTTGACCCCTCAAAATTCCATTGTGCTTTTTAATTTTTAATCTTTTGTTTGCGTTTGAGAAGGCAGGGAAGTGAAATATTTCCGTTCTCAGAATGACTGACACGCGTAAGGCAAAAGTGAAATACATGATCCAAGGTGATGTGCTCGGTAGGCTCAGTTTCGAAAACAAAGGTATGGGTCACAACACTTAAAGATAAAGTATGTCATTTGACAGGATACACACACTTAGGTTAAGTGCTTGTTCTATTTGACTGCGAAATTGTTCCCGATACACACGCCGGACTCCAAAGTGTTGAATCGAAAATCTCAAAAAGTCGGCGTCCCCTCTGTTTTGTGTGAGCAAAGATCTGGGGATGTCAAAGCCGTCAGTCAAGTCTTGCCTCTGCTTTGCGTGAGCAATGACCTGGTGTAGAATGGTTGACGTGTTAATCAGATTTTCCTCTGTTTTGCGTGAGCAAAGACCTGGTTAGTCTGGATTAACGTGCTTGCAGATCACTGTATATAATTTACACCCCAAAAGATGCCAATGTGCACAACAAAAGAGACCCTCTAGCGTCCAAAACCCTTTAGCCCTGACTTTGTGACTAGGCTTATGTGTTTGATGAAAGGCTACCACATGACTGATAAACGCCTCTGAGTTGAAATCATACAAGTCTTTGTATATTATTCCTATATCTTTTTTGATCTGTTCTTTCTCTTCTCAACCATGTCTCGAGAAAAGATTCAAAACTCTGGATATGGGAATGTGAAAATATGTGGTAGGGAATGATCAAGCTTGATAGACTGCACATATTAATTACCTAGGATTTGTGTGTGACTGTCGGATGTTCATAATTAATGCACCTAAAAGATAAATAAGTGACAAACAGCCGGGAAAATGAGGAACATGGGTTTAAGAAGGACCAATATACTAACAATCACCTAGACGTGTTCAAGTAACAGATGCTGAAAAGGGTTCCTCAGTTCAGACAAAGACGGTTTGATCCCAAAATAAAACCTTCTCGTTTAGAAATTTGGTATGTTTGTTTTTAATTTTATTTTTCTTTTGTGTTATCTTAAGTTTATGAATTGGCCAGGTTGATTTGAGAAGTTTAAATAAATTTTTTTATGGGTTTTATGTAAGAAAGTTTGACCCTCCCTCAGAACCTCAGGGGGAGATAATGCGAAGAGTCCTCGGGTTTAGGGGAAGTTGTTTGGTTAAATAATGCTAACTCAATAACCAGTCATCATTTTCTGGTTAGTGTTTGTTCCATGTTGTGCATGACAGGTTAAATGGGATGTCATGGAGAAGAAAAGTCAATGAGTGTTGCTACTGTTCGTGTTGAAGAACCAGCCGGAAAAGGACTTACCCTATGCTCAGGCGAAGTTTGTTGGTTGTTCAAGTAAAGCTTCCAAAGACACCGTTCTCAAGTTTAGGGGAAGCTAATTGAAGAAAAGATGCAGAGCACTCACAACAAGAAATTCAAGAATGCCAAGACAGAGGTTTTCAAAATTTGCCCTCTGAAGACACATGCAAGTCAAGATAGTTACTGATGATTCAGCAAGGACTCAACGGTTTTCAAGAAGAAGCAAGTATTTGAGAATCCTCCTCTCATTACGAGTTTAACATTTGAAGTTCAAGCTGATGCTGATAAAGAGAGAGAGCCATCTAACATCCCATATGCTGCCCATTGAAGATTGTTAAAGAGAAGAATCTTCATCAACCCATGCTCAAGCTAAGGAGAAGACTGTAAGTCTGACGATTGAAAGTAGAAGACATTTAATATCACAAGCCAAGGGGAAGATTGTAAGGGAATAATTTGTGGCTTGTGTATTAAATCACCTATTGGCGGACTATTTTGAAGACCTATGTGATAGAATAGGTGTAAAATAGTTGGGTTATGGTTATATTCGGTCATTGGGCCAGTTTAAGCATGTTTGGGCTCATTTAGAAAGTGTTTAGGGGATGTTTAGTGGGCCTTTAAAGATAAATCCGGAAATTAGGTGTTATCTAGGGTTTTAGGGTGACTTGTTCTCCAAGATGGAGAATCCCTATATAAGGGAAGCCCTCCCCTCATTAATAGGTTGCTAGTTTTTTGGTGTTTTGTTTGGTGTTGATCTCGAAATTCTCCAAGAATTTCGATCAAGGTGTAGCAAGCAATCAGTAATCAATCTAAAGTGTGTTCATCGAATTGGTTTGTGTTTACTATTTATTGTTTTAAGTACTTTTCGATTACTGTCTTTCATTGTTTTCTTGAATCAACTAGTTAAACCGGATTCCGCACGGTTTCACTAGTCTAGATATTGCGTGAGGGTTTATATTGATCCTTACACTTAGTCGAAAACGGAATTATGCTCCTACTAAATGCGATCGATGAAATTGATGATGACTTCTGATTCAATAACCAAGATCAAGGAAGCTTAAGTAGAAGCTATAAAAGAAGAATTTTTAAAGAAGGAGACCTATAGAGTTTTTAAAAAAAGGAATATGGTGTTGTTAAAAGTATCCCCACGGATAGGTATAATCCGTTTTCGTTAACGGGGAAAGTTGAGTCCTAGGCATACTGGACCTTTCAAAATTTTAGCCCGGGTTGATTAAGTGGCTTATCTATTGGAACTGCCTCTACGATGATTTGGTTTTGGGTAACAAGCTCAATTATGTGGAAAAGCCCATTGCGATTCTTGATCTTAAAGTGAAGAGGCGAAGAACAAAGAAGTGAACCAAGTATTAGTTAATGGGAGCATAGAAAGGGCTCTGAATTAACATGGGAAGCTGAGGAAGAGATGCAAAGCTACTATCCTCACTTTTTCGGTGTGTAAATCGTTTTAGGGATGAAACCCCTTTAAGAGAGGTGTCGTTGTAACATCCCAATTTATAAAATATAAACTCGATTAAATTTTCTGTTAACTATGGCATGAAGTCATGAAAACTCCTAAATTGGTTAAAATATGTGATCATGCAAAGTTAGGGGTTTTTATCATGTAAAATAAAAGCTTGGAACAAATGGGGTAATATTTTGAAAGGTTAGGGGCCAGATTTGCCAAATGGTCAAACTTTATTTAGCAAAAGAAAGGAGGATAGGAGAAGAGAACGTATTTTCATCCCTAGTGTCCGATCTCCACTTCCCAAGCCCTAGATTCTTCAAATTATACAATCAAGGGGCTATAGGCTGCGATTTTTGTTAGCAACAGTGAATTGGAAGTATATTTCTTCCTTTAAGCACATCCTTTCATCAAGTAAGTCAACCCCCCCCCCCCCCATCTTGTTGCATGCTTAGGTTTTGAAAACCTTGCTCATAGAGCTGAAAATTGTTGATGTTACTTGAATCCTTTGATGCTAGGATCATATTTGTGTATTTAGAACCTTGTGTTTCAATTAATTGGTGATCTAGTCACCAAACCCCTAAGATAAACACTTGAGTTAGTGACTACCTATAAGTTATGTATAATGGTAGTGTTGTAACATCCCGATTCTTATATGGTTAAAATTCTGTTAAACTCGCGTTAAACATGAATAAAAATTTTGGTACGCTAAAATTATGTGTCAACTATATTAGATATGAAAGCTTGAGGACTTTAATTGTTAAAATGGTCTTTGGGTTTTAAATAACCTAAACTTAGAACTAGAGGGACCTAGGGAGTAATTTAGTGGAAACTAATTTAAATAAAAAATGACGTAGGGAGTAATTTAGTGGAAACTAACTTAAATAAAAAATGATAGGAAAGGCAGAAGAAGCATCAAGCGTTGTTTTCTTCCCCATCACAAGCCCTAGTTCGAAATTGTTGGAATCCAGAGATCAAGATGCTGCGATTTTGAGGATTGAGACAAAAAATTGAGAGGGTTAAGCATGGCTACACTCTTGGAGGTCATTATGTAAGTAAACCTTATTTTCAAGCATGTCTAGGGTCCGAAATTTATGACCCAATTGAGTTTAAGGGTTGTGATTTCATGCCTAATGTGTTATAGTATGTTTATGTGAGATCATGGATACTTACATGCTAAGAATTTGATCTAAAACACTAAGTTTTGGGTACTTGAACCCTTAAATACGAATTTGATATATGATATTGAGAAATCTTGAAATTTATAGTGCATATGGATGAAACCATGAAGGTTATAACTTTAAACTTGCATTACGATTGTTGGTAATGTGGAAAAGTTCCATTATGTTCATGTATACAAGTAATGGGTATGGAACCTAACTCAAATTGGGTTAAAATGAGTTGTAGTGTTTTATGCACACCAAGTGTTCGACTAAATGCTTAAGTGAACACTTAATTAGTAAAGTTGAGATAAAAGATGAAATTTGGGATGTATGATAGTATATTTTGATTATGCACTAAAACATGTAAGATATATTATGTGGAAACATGTTAGATATCTTAGAAGCTAAATTGTTTCACGGCTTACTAAGATGTAAATTTTGAATCTTGAAATGGGCATATTGTATATTTTAATAATGATATTGTATGATCCTAACTTGATTGACAACCTCATTAGGCAATCAAGCGAAGGAAACACCAACGAAAACCTGGTGGTAATGGTTAAAGCTCACGAGGTAACATCTATTCTATGTTACATACCTTACTATTGACTCATCGATGCAGTAATTGTTATAGCATATTCCTATGCTATAGAGTGTCTCGTGTATTGTATCTAAGTGAGCATGTGTTAGTGAGTCTGAGTGTCAACATACCAAGCGCCGTACCAATTGGTACGCCGTACCGATTGGTACGGCGGACCATAATGGTATGCTGGCTAGTTCACCTATAAATAGGTTTGGTGTGTTGATCATCTTCAAGTTTGTTCATTTCATTCTGTGTGATCTTAGTGAGAGCGGAGGTTCTATCTAAACCTCATCCAGAGCTTCAATGATTTATACTCCATTCGGTTTGTAATCATTTGACTATAATTGAATGACAAACTTCCGTCTTGATTCTTTCTAAGATCTGGAAACGATCCCTATATGCTTTTACATCAGGTATCAGAGCAATCCAGGTTACTCTACTGTTGTGTTTTGATCAATTTTTAGATTTCTAGTGAGAGAAAGTTTGGGTTTCATTGGTTTTTCATCAATTTTCTTCAATCCCGAGTGATTCTGATGTCAAACTTAATTTTAAAACGTTCCTAGTGTGTTTTCGTTGGCTACTGCTGCAAATTACAGTCCAAAACGTCCAAATTCTCAACAATCAGTCGAAACAGTGATGGTATGCCGGTTGAATGTCGTGGTACGCTGGATGAACTGCTGATACGCTGCTGGTACGTTCATTGGTACGTAAGGCAATCTTCATCGGTGGTCCGGAGCAGTTACGACGTACCAAGGTGGTACGTTACTATTCATTGGTGTTACTGTTCACTGGTACGCTGAGTTCACTGGTACGTCGCTGGTTTGGTACACTGAGAATTGTGGTACGCTGAGTTTTTGGTATGTTGGTCAACAATTTGGTCCGCTGAATTTGACTGGTACGCTGGTTTTCTTGGTCCGTTGCTTGGTCCACTGGCAGAAAAAGTGGTGTTCACTAAAACTAATGTAACTTGACAACCGTTAAGAGTTACGGGAGCTAATACCAGCCAAAACGACCGTCTCGACCTCCATTTTTGCATCCAAAGTTTTCGATATCTAAAGTTTATCGCAAGATGTCTGATTTCTAAGTGTTTGCGGTCATGCAAAACACGGTGCAAGTTATGCTTAACTTTGATAACGAAATTGGAACAAGCCAGAAAGTTCCCAAGTTGCTGAAATTGGAAAATTATCACAATTGGAAACAAAGAATTTCCGCTTAC
Organism: Deinandra increscens subsp. villosa; assembly: GCA_039602395.1. Taxonomy (NCBI): domain Eukaryota; kingdom Viridiplantae; phylum Streptophyta; class Magnoliopsida; order Asterales; family Asteraceae; genus Deinandra; species Deinandra increscens. The sequence goes on along the minus strand of JBCNJP010000007.1, from coordinate 83,321,220 downwards.
ATTAGCACAAATGATATCGATTTATGGATTCCAATTCGGAAACCCTACATGCATCCAACCGATCAAGGAGATTTTAAAGAAATTCACAATTTTGATGCTGCTAAAAGAAAAAGCTATGAGCTTGACCAAAAGGTGTATGGTTATCTTACGATGGCTTTACCTACTGAATTGTTACATCAATTCAGTACTTGCTGGAAAAGTAAGCAATTATGGGATGCGCTGTCTGCGAGATGTGAAGGCAATGATCAATACAAGAAAAGTAGACGAAAATTGCTGAATAAAGAATTTGAAAACTTTCAACACTATAATAAAGAAAACATCACTGCTCTTGTATCTAGATTTTCACATTTGATTAGTGAAATAAAAGTGGTTAACATTGAGAAGACTGAGGAGGAATTGAAAGAGAAATTGATGGAAGCTACATTACCAGAAAAGTGGGAGAATTATGTGTCGTTGCTTACTCATGACAAAGAGTATTATGCATTATCATTTCATGATTTAACATGAAAGCTTCATGCTAGAGAAATGGAAATGATGACTTCACATAAATCAACTGCTCAACTACAAAATACTGAGTTGTATCATGGTCAAAATTCTGCGAGTATCAATGCAAAGTCTAAATCATTTGGTTTTGATTCATCAAATCCAGCTCCAACAGCATTTGTTGCTAGCCATGGTTTAGGAAATTCTGAAAAATACATCAAGAGGGTGTAGTTTTACTATTCCAGATCATTCAAGTCAGACTTCATTTTCTGCAAAAACACCTGATGAACATTTGGCATTGATTTCTGCATTGTTATCTTCATACTATGGGTTGTTGAATGGTGGTTTGCCAAATGCTAATCTGATTGGAGAAGATTTTGATCAGATCGATCCAGATAACTTGAACAAATGGATATCAATTGGCAACTTGCTATGCTAGCCTAAAGAGCTAAACGGTTCAGGAAGAAAACAGGATTCAAAAGTTTGTATCCAGATGGTAAAGTTGGATTAGACAGATCAAAGGTAAAATGTTTCAAATGTTTCAATTTTGGACATTTTGCTCGTGAATGTTCAAACTCAAACGCTTCTTCATCAAATACTCCAACAAATAATTCAGATTCAAAGGCATTAGTCTCACAATCTAATCAAGGATATGACTGGTCAAACGATATTAAACATTTTGAAAGTCCTGTTGCTTTGACTGCAATTCGTAACAATCCTGCAGGTTCATTTGATTTTGAGTTCGCTGAAATGCAACATGCATTTATGGTTCAAATTGATCAGAGTGATTCTGATTCTGAAATAAGTGGTTCTGAATCAAGTAGTTATGAATCTGGTTGGAGTTTTGTTCTCAAAAAGACAAGAAGATTCAAGGATTGATAAAAGAAAATGAGTTGTTGGTTGCTGAAAATAAAAGGAAGATAGAAGAGTTGACAGGTGAACAGAAAAATTTGGAGGTGTAATTCAAGAATTCTCATCTCAAAAAGAAAACTTTCAATGCGTTAAAAAAGATCTTGAGCAAATCTTAGAAAGTTTTCTGAAGAAAATGCTAAATTAGTCAAGGAAGTTGAAAAAATGGAAGGCTGAAGCTGAGGATGTTGCCAATGATTTCAGTATTTGTTTGAAAAGTCCAAGATTAAGCTTGATATGCTTACCAAGACTTTTGATGACTATGTTGCTAAAATTGAGTCATATCAGATTGATATGGAAAAGTTGCTAGATGAAAAGAGAGAGTTGGTAAGGGTGAATAAGTTGCAAAATGCGAATCTTGATATTCAAAAGAGAAATGAAGATAAGTTGAAGAAAGAGTTATTTGCTGAGCTTGATAATTTGAGATTATAAAAGTATGAAACGCACAAAGTTGCTAAGAGATTGATTGAAACAGAAAAGGAATTGGCCGAAGCTCAACAAAAGATTTCAGATTTGTAGATTCAAGTAATTGATGCAAATCGTCTGTTGAACAATGTCACCAATTCGCAATCTTTCACAAGTTTTCTAGCAAATGATTAAAATTTTGAGAAGATGTTTGATAACATAGTTTCACCTCCTGCAAATATCAAAGAAGCTGTCAACATTGTCAAAGAAATAGTTAAAGATTGTGATTATTCAAAGTTTTCTAATTCTAAGTCTGAAGAAACAAAGAAAACAAAGAATCACAAGGATGGTAAGCAAGCTGAACAAAAATCTGAGATTCCTAAAACTTCAAAGTTTGTGCCTGGATCTTCGTCCTCTGAAGAAGAGAAATCAGCTAGTTTAACTGAGAAGTTTCGTTCCAATACTGACATTGATGAAACAATTTTCTATGCTCCAAAATATGTTAATAAAGTGAAAGCTGAGTTTACTCGTCTTGCGAAGAACAGGCATCAATCATCTAGTTCTGAAGAAAAGATTTCAGGAAAACATGTTGGTTTGGGTTTCAATCAGAAATTTGCTAAAGATGATGCTTCTAAGGTTCAATCACAACAGAATTTGAAGAAAGTTAATATGAAGCAAGTTCAGAAAGATGTCTTTAAAGCTGAAAAAGTTCAACCTGAGAGGTTTTATAAGCTCAAAGGTTTGGAACAAATATTTTCTGACAAGCAATTCCCGGTTCACTGTGTGGATGCTCAGAAAAAATCTGAAGTTTTTTAGAAGAATGCTGATCCAAAGAACAAGAAGAAGCAAACTGCTAAATATTCTTCTAGAGGATCTAATTCTACTCCAAAAAGCCCAACATCTAAATGGGTTCATGATCATCGATTTCAGGTATTTGATTCATTTTATGATCATTTTGGAGATGCTAATTTTTGTGAAGCTTTACAGAGACAAAAGAGGAAAAATATCAACACTCGCTTGTGTTATAATTGCCGCCAAAAAGGGCATATGGCACAAGATTGTCATGTCACTGCTGCTTCTACTCCAAGAAAAGGAAAAGTTCCTTTTGTTGGTAAATCTGCCAAATACAAATTCATTGATGAATATGGCAGAGTATTTGATAAATTTCAACCGATATTTTTTAAACGTCAAGGACGGTTTTTACCTAAATTTCAAAATGATTCATCCATCGGTTGTTCGTCACAATCAACTGTGACCGGTTCATCAAAAACTGAATTACCAACACAACAAATTTGGAAACCTAAAGTGGTTTCAAAGGGTAATCAAGACACTGGTCGACCAGAAGCGATTCGCTTCGGGTCATTTATAAACTGATGTGTTTGACCAGTGTGCAGGTACTTCTAGAAGACCTATCGGTGATTGAAAAGTTACTGGTGGAGGAGTATTATGATGATTTAATTTAAATTCCAAATGATATCAAATTTCAAAAATTGAAATTTTTCTGAAAGTTAAAACTGAAAGGTATCCATGTCGAAAGGTCAATTTTCTTTCTTTAGTGCATTTAGTTTGTCGTTTAGGGGAAGAAAATTGAACAATACCAAAATTAGTGTTTTTGTGTTTTGTTAAAATGAAAAATCCAAAAATAGAGTTTTCATTTTAAGGGGGGAGAAAAACAGAAAAATACAAAAACATAAAAAAAAACAGAAAAATACAAAAACATTGAATAATGAGAAATTGATCTGACATAATTAGGAAATGATGGTACATTGGCTTACGTATCTGACACATGGATAAATTAGATGAAAAGCCATAAGATTATTGTTTGATGTGCTTGGTAGACTCGGCATTAAATCAGAAAGTATTCAAATTTGATATACATTATATACTAATGCCTGACCAAGTGGACAACATCTTGAAGCGTATATCAAGATATCAAGAAAAAGATATGTGGAAAAGTAAATGAGAAGTCATTGTGTATACATGTGTTCCTTTTGCATTCAAGATATTGAAAAAGAAGAAAATGAGAAGTCATTGTATAAACATGTGTTCATTTTGCAAAGATTTAAACTTGTTTGATTTTCTTTATTTTCTCAAATGATCGGACTTTCTCTGCGTATCGAAAGATTAACCTGATTGTTGTTCGTTTGAGGTTCTGCTTTATTTTCTTGGTGTTTCGTATAATTCATCGGACTTTCTCTACGTGTCCACAAGACCAACCTGATTGTTGTTGAATTATACAATTTCAACTTGTTTTTATTTTCTTATTTTGTTAAATCTGAGGCCTTATCTGCGTATCGAAAGATCGACCTTAAGGTAGACGATTTAACGTTCTTATTTCTTTTTGCATGGAACATAGTTGACGATATCATGAATTTAATCGCAAAAGATAAAAATAGTGTCTGATTCTGTATTGCATTTATATTTCATATCTGATAAATACAAAAAGATTTTAGGTGTGTTTTAGCATAAAATTAGAAAAAATCAAAAAGATTTTCGGTGTGTTTTGACTTAAAGTTTCAAAATTCCAATAAGATTTTGTTTCTTATTTGTTTTCGACCGATCAACATGTGTTACGAAATCAAATTATCAAATTTATATCTTGGATTCTCAAAGAGAAGTTTTGCACCAAGATCAAATTAATTTTCAAAAGAAAAAAGAAAGTTGCGTTTCTTTCTTCTGAAATTGCAGGTTTTGTGCTGTCAAGACTCAAGCATGGTGGAAGGGGGAGTTTGTAGTATCTTTCACAAATGGATCTTGAAGTTCAAAGATTATTCAAGAGTGATCCAGCCATGCAAGCTCTATTGCTGACAAGAAATTTCAAATTAAAGATCAGATGCAGCAATGTTGAAAGACTGAAGTTTAGTTAGCATAGATACACTACACGTTAAGTGGGAGTTTGTTAGAGCATATTCCTATGCTATAGAGTGTCTCGTGTATTGTATCTAAGTGAGCGTGTGTTAGTGAGTCTGAGTGTCAACATACCAACGCCCGTACCAATTGGGACGGCGGACCAATGGTACACTGGCTGGTTCACCAATAAATAGGTTTGCTATGTTGATCATCTTTAAGTTTGTTTATTTCATTCTGTGTGATCTTAGTGAGAGAGGAGGTTCTGTCCAAACCTCATCTAGAGCTTCAATGATGTATACTCCATTCGGTTTGTGTTAATACCTGATTTATGCGTCGTGTGAAGTATCGAGGTGCATCAAGTCAAGAACAAGTTCAAGCCAAGGTGTGACTGTCCGAAGCTGGTCCGAACCTGGAGTTTGGATCAGGGCGAACCTCAGGTTCAGCTGAGGTTCAGCGAGTCAGTATAAATATGAGTTTGTTCTTTGATTTTTAGAAGTTCTGAGCATGAGAGATATTCATAAGTGTGTGTTTCTTTGGTGTATTCTCTGTGTCTGTTCTCTGTGATTCTAATTGTAATTGTTCTTCTCTAGATCAATAAAACAATCATTATAATTACTCGTTTCGTATCCGAATAGCTAGATTGAGTAGACGATCCGATGCTCATGACTTTTCAAGTGGTATCAGAGCTTTCTGGTTCATTCTACTGATCTGTGGTTGCTATTATCGGATTTTTGAAACGGTTTTGGTGTTTCTCAAGTGTGTTTACGTGAATTCAATCAAATCTGTCAAGTTTTATGTGTCAATTTTGTTCCTAAATTGTTCTTCATCATTTTTTTTATCAACTGCTGCGAGTCTCGTCAAAATTCATCCAAATTCGAACTTTTTGAGAAAACAATGTTGATGTTCGGACTAACCGTCGTCCGAACTTGAGGTTCGGCAGAATAACCACTCCGAACTTAGAGTTCGTCTAGGGTTCGTTGAGTATCCTCTGGTTCGTTTTAGGTTCGTTCGAAGTTCGGCGTGTTTTCTATTCGGAAGAGGTTCAGGCCTTGTTCGGTGAGAGTTCGGTGAGAGTTCGGTGAGAGTTCGTTGAGGGTTCGGTGGTATTTCATTCGGAAAGGGTTCGATCAAGGTTCGGTTAAGGCTTGGAACATTATTAAGGTTCAGGAAGAGTTCGGGCAATCAGATTTTTGAATTTTTCTACGATGTCGGAATTTCAAGCTTTTTCCGCGATGCAGAGTGCGATGCAGACTATGATGAATTTTGATAATGAAATTGGAACAAGTCAAAAAGTTCCCAAGTTGTTGAAGTTGGAAAATTATCAGATTTGGAAGCAACGATTTTCTGCTTACATAAGCACGAATGATATCGATTTGTGGATTCCAATCAAGAAGCTTTATCAACATCCGACTGATCAAGGAGATTTCAAGGAAGTTCATACCTTCGACATGCTGAAAGGAAATCATACGAGCTTGAATAAAAGGCTTTTGGTTATCTTACAATGGCATTACCCACTGAGTTATTACATCAATTTAGTACGTGCAAGAAATCAAAACAATTGTGGGATGCTTTATCAGCAAGATGTGAGGGGAATGATGAATACAAGAAGAGTCAAAGAAAGGTGTTGAATAAAAAATTTGATAACTTTCAACATTATGACAGTGAAAACAATACTACTCTTGTTTCACGGTTTTCACATCTGATTAGTGAATTAAAAGTAGTTGGAATTGAGAAAACCGATGCAGATTTGAAAGAAAACATTATGGAAGCTTTGCATGAAAAGTGGGAAAAATATGTTTTGTTACTCACTCATGATAAAGAATACTCTACATTGACATTTCATGAGCTTACTGGAAAACTTCATGCTTGGGAAATGGAAATGTTAAATTCCAAGAAGTCAACTGCAACGTTACAAAATCTTGAGTTGTATCATGGAGAGAATACTGCTAGCATGAATGCTAAAGCTAAACCAAATCTGAGTTCTGCACCAAGTGTTGCTTTTATGGCTAGAGCTTCTGGAAACTCTGATTCTTCAAAAGGTTGCACTTTTACAATTCTCGATTCATCAAGTCAAAGTGCGTTTTCTGTTTAATCGGTGGATGAATATGCTAAACTGATTGCTGCTCTCATTTCTTCATCTTTTGGAATGATTATAAATGATGTTGGGAAGGCACAATTGATTAAAAAAGATTTGAATGAGCTTGATGATGATCAAATGAATGAGTTAGATATGGCCTGGAAACTTGCTATGTTAACTCAAAGGTCACAGCGATATTATAAGAAGACTGGAAAACAAGCTTTTAGTGGCAAATTGGGTTTTGATAAATCAACAATCAAGTGTTACAAGTGTTCGAAGCTTGGATATTTTGCTAGAGAATGTCAACAAGCACATGTTAGAAAACTCGGGTTTACACAACTATCATCAAGTAATGCAATCAAGACAACTTTAACGAGTAAAAATTATGGTGTTTAAGATTGGGGTAAACATTTTGATTCATCTGCTTTGATTGTCACTCATGATCAACAAGCAGATTATTGTTCAGATACAAGTTCCGCACCGAGTTCCTATGAATCTGCTGAAAACATGGAACGTTTGTTGAAAGAAAATGTTTAGTTATTGAATAACATTCAAAATCTTTCTGAGGAATTCAAGTTGGTTAGTTCAGATTTGGTGGTTTCTAAGGAATATGAGAAGGAATTAGTTTTGAAAAATGAATGTTTGATTACTGAGATCAAGTTGCTAAATGAAGTTTTAGAAATATCAAAACAAGATAAAAAGAATGTTGAAGCTGCAAATGCAAAGATCTGTGAAGAGAGGGATGAATTGGTTAATAAAGTCCAGAAATGGAAGGATGAAACAAAAGACGCTGCAAATGATTTTCAAAATTTGTTTGAAGAATCAAAAATCAAGCTTGATTTGCTTATAAAGAATGCTGAAGAATCTGCTGCTAAGATTGAAAATTATCAAGCTATTATGGAGAAGTATTTGGATGAGAAGCGGGTTTTGGTTAGTGTTAATAAAGTTCAAACTGCAAATTTGGAGATACAGAAGCGGAATGAAGATAAATTGAAGAAAGAGTTATTTGAAGGGCTGGAAAATCTCCGAATGCAGAAATTTGAAACACATAAAGTTACAAAAAGATTGATAGCTACTTAGAAGGAATTGGCCTAAGCTCAACAGCAAATTTCAGATTTAAGGATTCAAGTAAATGATGCCAATCGATTGCTGAATAATGTCTCCAATTCTCAATTATCAGAAGCTTTCTAGCTAAAGATGAAAATTTTGAAAAGATGTTTGATAAAAGAGGTGCAAGAAAAGGTGGAAGAGTATGATTATTCAAAGGTTTCATCATCAAATTCAGAAGAAGAGAAGATTGTGCAGAAGAAGAAATTCAAGAAGCCTAAAAAGAAAACTGGAAAGAAATCTGAGATTCCTCCTGCTCCAAAGTTTGTTTCTGGTTCATCTTCAGCTGACAATGAGAAGTCCGCTACATCAAGTGAGAAAATTCGGTCTCAACCTGAATTTGATGAGACAATTTTCTATGAGCAAAAAAATATTACAGAAATCAAAGCTGAATTTTCAAAGTTAGCAAAGGATGGACACCAGAATTCGAATTCTGAGGAAAAAGTTTTTGGAAAAAATGTTGGTTTGGGTTTTAGAGCACAGCATGATAAAGCTGAGGAGGTTCCAGCATCCACATCACAAGATTTGAAGAAACTTAAAATGAGCAAGTGAAGAAGGAAGTTTTCAAAGCTGAGAAGGTTCAACCTGAGCGGTTCTACAAGCTCAAAGGTTCAGGACAGATTTTCTCCGACAAAGAGTTTCTTCTTCATTGCGTGGATGCTAGGAAAATTTCTGAAGTTTTTTAGAAGAAAGATGCATCAAGAACCTTGAAGAATCAAACAGCAAAATTTTCTTCTGATGGTTCTCATTCTCGAAGCCCAACATCTAAATGGGTTCATGGTCATCGCCGACAGGTATTTGATTCTTTTTCTGATCATGTTCGAGATATTCATGTTTGTAATTCTGTGCAGGCACCTAAAAGGTGGGACAAATCTGAACATCTATGTTATGTTTGCCGCCAAAAAGGGCATATGGCTAAAGATTGTCCACTTCCTGCTGAATCAAACCAAAGGTTTCAACAGAAACCAGTTTTTGGTAAACCTGACAAACCAAAGTTCTTTGATGAACAAGGCAGAGTTTTTTATAAATATGAACCTACATTCTTTCTAAAACAAAAACGTTTTGTTCCTAGGTTTCAAAAGGTTCAAAATGTAGGTTCTTCATCACAGCATCCTGTGATTGATTCATCAAAAACTGAGTTACCAAAACAATCACAATTTTGGAAACCAAAGGTGGTTTCAAAGCAAAACCAGGACACTGGTCGACCGAAAGCAGTTGCTTCGGGTCAAGTTAAAAACTAATGAGTTTGACCAGTGTGCAGGTACTTCTAGAAGACATATCGACGATTGCAAAGTTATTGATGGATGAGTATTCTGCTTAACTTAAATTTCATGATAAATTTTTCTAACCTGCAAAATTTTCTGAAAAGGAAGGCTGGAATGCCAACAGGCGTCTATTATTGAATTCACCCGACCCGACAGTACCCGTTTGGGGAACGTCCAGTGCCAAAGTCACTAAATGTCGCCAATCCCTAAAACGGACTATGTAATGCTATGTAATGTACTTTATCTGCTGGGTTACGGGCAGTCATCTTTTTTTTTTCAACTCATTTATATTTAATCCATTGATATCGACACATCTGACAAATGTTCGGGAGTTTAAAACTGCAAGGTATCCGTGTTGATTGATCAATTTTTCTTTCTTTCTGCATTTTTCATTAAAAATCCAAAAATAGAGTCTTGTTTTTGTAAAATGAAAATACAAAAATAGAGTTTTCATTTTAAGGGGGAGAAATGCATGTAAGGGGGAGAAATTATGAAATTGCATGTTATGGGAAGAAGGTGAATACATGCAAAATATATATTGAGAAATTGATCATTAGGAAATGATGGTACATTGGCTTACGTATCTGACACGTGAATAGAGTAGATGAAAGAGCCATAAGATCATTATTTGATATGTTTGGTAGGCTCGGCAAATCAGAAAGTATTCAGTTGTGATATACACTAAATATTATTGCTTGACCATGTGGATAACATCTTGATGCGTATTTCATGACAAAAAGAAAAATAAGTGTGAAAATCAAAATGAGAAGTCGATGTGTATTACATGTGTTCTTTTTGCAAAGATTTAAGCTTGTTTGATTTTCTTTATTTTGTCAGACGATCGAACTTTCTCTGCGTGTCCACAAGACCGACCTGATTGTTGTTCATTTGACGTTCTGCTTTATTTTCTTTGGTGTTTCGTATAACTCATCGGACTTTCTCTGCGTGTACGGGAGTACCGACCTGATTGTTATTGGGTTATACAATTTTAACTTGTTTTATTTTTCTTATTGTGTTAAATCAAAGGCCTTATCTGCGTATCGAAAGATCGACCTTAAGGTAGACGATTTAACGTTCTTATTTCTTTGTGCATGGAACACAGTTGATGATATCATGACAATACTATACTTTGTGAAAATTCACAAGTGTAATCACACAAAAAGAAAAAGCAAAAGAAAAAGAAAAAGAGAAAACGTCTGAATATGTCTGATAGTGTGGGATACACTGGTCAAAGCAAATCAAACAATACCTTAACATATCCAGATGTTATGAGTATGATTCTGCCTGAGATTAAGATGGACAAATTATACCCGCAATCAGCATGACTTATGTGCTTCAATTAGTTGAAATTGAAGTGTAGTTCAGTGCGTCATGACCAATATGATCCCATAATAGTGATATTTCTCATACCAAATATAGTGTCTGATTCTGTATTACATTTACATTTCATTTCAAGAAAAGTACAAAAAGATTTTTGGTGTGTTTTAGCATAAGTTTTGAAAAATCAAAAAGATTTTAGGTTTATTTTGATGTAAACTTTCTAAAAGCCAAAAAGATTTTGTTTCTGCTTTATTTTCGATCTGTTCAACACGTGATACAAAATCAAATTCTCAAAATCATATCTTGGAGTCTCGAAGAGACGTTTTGCGCCAAGATTATTTAAATTTTGAGCAGGTTGCTAAAGTGAAAGAAATCACAACTTCGAGTCTTCTAAAGTTGTTGATAAAGACCAGAGAATCACCAGACATCGTCAAATTTTCAAGATCAAGCTACGATCAAGTTGAGGAGGAGTTTGTTCGAAGATTTATTTCATTGGACAAACGGATTCTACACTTGAGGGGGAGTTTGATTGAAGATATTTTTGTGATGATGTTGAAGAGATACTGCACACGACGAGGGGGAGTTTGTTAATACCTGATCTATGCGTCGTGTGAAGTATCGAGGTGCATCAAGTCAAGAAAAAGTTCAAGCCAAGGTGTGACTGGCCGAACCTGGTCCGAACTTGGAGTTCGGATCAGGGTGAACCTAAGGTTCGGCTGAGTTTCGGCGAGTTAGTATAAATATGAGTTTGTTCTTTGATTTTTAGAAGTTCTGAGCGTGAGAGATATTCATAAGTGTGTGTTTCTGTGGTGCATTCTCTGTGTCTGTTCTCTATGATTCCGATTGTAATTGTTCTTCTCTAGATCAATAAAACAATCATTATAATTACTCGTTTCGTATCCGAATAACTAGATTGAGTAGACGATCTGATGCTCACGACTTTTCAGTTTGTAATCATTTGACTATAATTGAATAACAAACTTCCGTCTCGATTCTTTCTGTGAGCTGGAAAAGATCCCTATATGCTTTTACAGTAATTATGTGAAATGCATATTGTTTAGAAACGTGATGGACTTGATAATTGTGACAAGTCAAGAAGTTGAATATATATCTATGTAGTCTAACAATTAGAGTCAAGCTCTAAGAAATTAATAATGAATGGAAACGAGGTTACATTATGACATCATAGATGTCTAATGTTGAACCTTGTAGGTAAACATACATGAATGCTAAATGCTTTATAGGAACCACTAGCCGTGTGCCCGCGCGTTGCGGCGGCGACAGTGTATAGCGTGTTATTCGTCTTTTGTTCGCTTGTTATGGCGGCACGACAATTTACATCGAGGTATTCGTTTTTTAGAACTAAAACAAATAACAACAAACAATCGAATTGAAATATATGTTGGTCACAAACATAGTAATTTAAAACCAAATGAGTTGTAAGATAGAAGTCGTCAACATAATTTTAAGATATCAGTAATAACAATTTTTAGTGTCCCAGGTAACTGCAATTAATTCAGACTGTCGATTTGGGCACCCCATCTTTTCAAGCTTTTTATGGAACACTTTATGCTCAGACTTCTTATATAAATAATTATAGTGTCACATATGTTTAAATAACCAGTGGCAAAAATAGATAACTTAAAATTATTACAAGGATAGAAATTGTTACAGTAGCAATAAACAGATAACTCTAAATTATGAAAACTTAATAAAAATGACGGCAAGATGAGTTTGATATCAACCAAATCCATGAACACAGCAGCCTTTGTTCCATCTTTAAAAAAAATTGATGCATCATCATCATCAGTTTGCAAACCACATCTCATGGTCATCTTCATCTCCGTCATCATCATTATCCTCAAGCACTTCCTTCTCAGATTCTGTCAATTTATTTTTAGATAACAAACAGAAAAACATGTTACAAAGCATATAGTTTGTCTATAACTTGTAATCTAATATAAAACATCAATTTGACATAAAATAAACTGGATTAGAACATGAAGTGATTGTAGTTAGAACATGATCAGCAAGCATCTCACTACCTGTAATGCATGACACATAGACCACAAATTCACAATAACATCTAAAAACAAAACAAAGGTTGTGTTTGGCATTTCAGCTTTTTTATAGTCCTTATATTTTCCTATTGCATCCAAAATATATAAAGAAAAGTCAGGTCCCTAGTAATATATTATTTCAAAAGATTAGCATTATTTCAAAATAAGATCCAAAATGAAGGTAATACTTAATAGAAAGCTAACAATATTGTGGCTAGAAACAAGTTGCTAATACTTGATGATGAAACTTGAAGGCCTATTTGTAATATTAAACAGATTGCACCAACTTATATTAACCAACATGACATTACAAAAAAGTATTCTTGCCATCTCAATGAAGTGGAAAAGTTACCTGATTATGTCCTTCAGAAAAGAATGGATTAGCCTTCCTTAAAGAAAAGATCAATAACTCTTACTATAGTTCCAGAGCTATTAATTCCTTCTCTGTCATTTCATTCCCAGTTCCAATACAACTGCAATGAACTTTACAATCTACACCCGTAAGTGACAGTTAAGTAGAATTTCATGAACATAACTTCAAAAAAAAATATCAACTTATAAAACCCAATCAAATCCATTATCTTAGAAAACAAACACTCCTTCATTCTTGGGCTATAGTTAGTGCGTCATATGAAAGCTATATCAAGAACCCAACGAACAAATTAGGTTTGTTACTTAGCCGATTTTTAAGAATGTGGTACTTTGGACTCTAAACTATGATGCTCAAAACAATAGGCACAATATGAAATTGTAAAAGAGTTAAACATCAAAAAAGGGCAAAAAATGTGGACCGACCTCGATTGGTAATGAATGTGCTAAAAATTGAGGAAGTAACACAATGATAATGTGGTTCAAAAACTTACTCATATTTCAAATTCGAGGATCCTAGAGTGATAATAATGTGACCTAAAAACGTATAACTCCAAACCATATGAACCATTTAGTAAAGAAAAAAATATATTCCTTGCACTCTCAAACCATATACAAAACTTTGAACTTGGTCAGAAGTATTCTTTGCACTATTAACGGTAACAACAGGATGTCGGGGGTGAAATTTTAAATTTATTTATCATACATTTTTCTTTGAAACATTATATGTTTTCAATAGTTTAGAAGAACCTTAATTCTATATGAACTTAGTAGATGATTTGAAAAAACAGATACACCAAATCTCACATTTAAACAGATTGGTTCACAGGTTACATGAAAACATGATCATAAGAACATACCTGCTACATATGTTACTGTGGATTCATATGAGTTTGAGCTTATGAAGAACTCAACTTGTCTTGTTGTGGATTAATATCATTTAGAGTGCCCATATGATAATCCATCGAATGGTACATAGAAGCAAATTAACAGAAACTTTCAGCTGTCTATAGCAAACAAAATATTGTTAGGGCTAACTAACTCCAAATCGAACAAAAGAATAAAAACTTAAGAGAGAACACAAACCTGAAAAGAAAAGCAAACAACAATTGGGAGACCAGAGTTAGAGTCGCGAGCTTGGCACCTAAAGCATGTTATGAGAGTGAGCATGTAAATAGTCTTTAGTGCACTCAAGAACATTTCAATTTTCTAATCAAAGAACTATTTTATTATTTTGTGCTTCTGTTCAGTGTCAAAATCAACAAATAAACATGACAATAATGTAATATACCTTCAAGTCCAAAATCTTCAAAACATTCCCTAAATCATCTCGGGTGGTACATCAGAAGCATAAGTCCATTGTCCGACAGCAACAATAATGGGAAACACCAACATTTGGCACCTTAACGATAGAGAAATCGCTACCTGAACATGCTAATAATTCTCTGATCGAACAAAAAACTCAAAAACTGTGATAAAAAGGCACAAAAACTATAACAAGAAAAGATAAATATTATTTTTATAAACTTTGTCCTCCATCATTAAGGCCAACTAATCTCCTACAGAATACATGATACTGCTTCCCTTCCTCCACTCTCCTATAATAAAACCTAAATTCCACCTCCAAATTGCAATAGACAAACTAATTATTCGAATTCATATAAAAAATCTAATCATCAAAGATAAAATGTCGTGATAGTGTGATACTGTGATTAGGTCAGTCACGTAACAAATATACAATAAGCTAGAAAATATATGATTCTCATAATCAATTTAGAAGACAATTATAATGGATATTAAATAAAAATGGAAACTGAAGGTACCAACTACCAAGGGCCTAAGCTAGTTGTAAATGTCATTTCACTTCTCAATCTTCAGCTCTTACTGAAAGTGAATGGAACAAAACCCATAAACCACAACTGAATATCACAATTTTTGTCAATATTCTAGTGTTTTTCTGTAAAAAGTGTAGCAAATCAAATTTGAAGCAGAGAAATTGTTAAGTGTACATAGACTAATATACCTCAAACCTCTAGTATCATTTTCAATCTGAAGATAAAGGTTAATGTGATTGACATCAGATGTGCTTAGGTAAGAAAATCCAGATTCCAAAATGAGGAATGGTATACCTCAACGAAATTTGTGAATTTGGAATCTCTATTCACCACCAATCGATGAACTTGTTTTTTTTTTAACGGCAAATTTGGATCACTGACGGGGGCATTACCCACCCACCCGATCATCTCCAAAATAAACGTGAAGAAGGGTCGAACTCTGGACCTCTTGCACCTAGGGAAAATCGATGAACTTGTTGAGCAAGTGAATATCCATAAACTTCAGATTCTACAAAATACAGTCAAAATTCACAAAATTATATTGCATTGAAATTATGTAAAGATGAAAATCTAAAATCCTTGTGCTAGTTACCTCATATTCAACCTTGTGCTTATCTGATTCTTCAAGAGGAATCTAATACTCATGAAAGCGAGTCTTTCCTTGCCAGTTCTGATGAATAATGAACCTGATCTAGCTCGTTTATATCAACAATCTAAAGACAAAATTAGAAATAACTGAAAATCAAGTCAACGAATCGAGAAAGTAGGATAGAGTACCTGCGTCAGTAGTCAAACGATGACAACATAATCTACAACAAAAAGGAACCCAACAACCAATTGAAGAGACGGAAAACTTACAGCCTTAAACTATCGGAATCGCCTTTCAAGATGCAAGTCCTAAAAAGGATCCATGTGAAATCTAAAATCGAGCAACATAATCAACAAATGGAACAAAAAATTAAGCTGAGAATTTTAGATTAAGGGCGCTGATATTCGGTATCAACACCTAAACCGGCAGACAAAATCAATCCCTAACCATGAAAAATCGAACACAG
Source organism: Deinandra increscens subsp. villosa (assembly GCA_039602395.1). Classification (NCBI taxonomy): domain Eukaryota; kingdom Viridiplantae; phylum Streptophyta; class Magnoliopsida; order Asterales; family Asteraceae; genus Deinandra; species Deinandra increscens. The sequence continues at coordinate 83,305,485 of JBCNJP010000007.1, read as the reverse complement.
AAAACCAGAATTGAGGGAGACGGAAAAGAAAGAGGACTACCTGGGCGACAAACCTTTCGATTGAAATCAAACTCGATGAATAACCAGATATGAGAGAGAATTTGTGAGGGAGGATTCAACTTTCAAATTTGAGAGAGAGGGGGTTTGAAATTCAAATCGATGGTTCTCTATGGTCTGATATCTCTGTTTCAATGCTTCAAATGGGTGAAATTTCTGGAACAAAAGAAAAAGAAAGGAAGAATGTCTCCCAAAAAAGACCACCCCTCTCTCAAATCGGTGAAATAGATACCTGTGTTGCGTGAAAGAAAAGTGATATCACCCCTCTTTGAGAAGATTGGAGTCTGAGAGTGAGAGATGGAGTTTATCCAGATTAGGGTTCGTAGATTCAAAGATAAGAAAAGCAATTGTGAAGACTTACTCAAATAGGAGATTCTCTGATAAAAAGCGTCTGTGTCCCATTAAACTCTGGTTCAAAAATCGTCTGCGATGAAGATTTTCTAGTTTCTTCTTGATTTCTGGTTGCGATGAAGGATGGATCAGGAAATAAAGGTTGGAGAAGCATGGATCGATAATCAGACTGAAGTCAAGAAGGGAAAGCGATGAAGATTGTCTGGTTTCTTCCTGAATTCTGGTTACGATGAAGGATGAATCAAGAAATAAAGGGTGGATGAGCAGGGATCGATAATCAGACCATGTCAAGAAAGGGAAAGCGTCTTAATTTTAAGACGCCCTTATTTACGAAAATGCCATTATGTTCAATATGTA
>JBCNJP010000007.1:83178918-83304220 GCA_039602395.1 Deinandra increscens subsp. villosa | reverse complement strand
TGCAAATAGTACCAAGAAATTTATTATCTTGTGTTCACTAGTTTATGCAATCAATACAATCAAACTACAAGTATAAGTAAAACAAAGCTTAACTATAAACAAGTATGATACAACTTTATTCCGCATGGTTGTGATCTTCAAGTAAAGAGTTCTTGTTTTGATTATTTCTCTGAGTAATCAACGGTCCTACACTAGTTTACTTGGGTTTACTATTGGGCTTGGGGTTTAAGATTGGGTTTACCATTAGGGTTTAAGGGCCCAACTGTAAACTCATGGGGTGGCTATATAAACCCCATGAGTTTACCATCATGAGGGTTGCTGGTTTATGATTTTGGAGCAGCCAAGTGATTACGATCGTAAACCCGAGAGAAGCTGAGTTTACGATTACAAAATTTGTACCCGACAAGTTCATCTTGTGTGCAATATCAGGTTTTTATCCTTTATGTTCATCGTATTCTTAGTTTTCTTCTCATCTCTTTCTTGAATCACTAATCTAAACGGATTCCGCACGTTTAGACTAGATAATATCGTGAACGGTTGTTGTTTCTGGACCAACAATTGGTATCAGAGCCAAGAAACGAGTGTTTCATGGTTCTCACGATATTGATTCAAGAAGATCTAACAGTTTTTGTGAGTTTTTCTTGAGTTTTTCAGGTTTACGATCGAGTTTGCTGCTGTTTCTTGGCTGTTCGTCGTGTTTACGATCGTTGTTCTTGCTGTTCTTGGTGTTTACGACTGTTTCTGGGCTGATCTTGGAGTTTATGATCAGTGTTCTTCATCAGATTTGAGTTTACGATCAAGAAAAAAGTGTTTACGACTTCAAGATCGGATTTTTGAGTGTTTACGACCGTGTTTACGACTTTGTATTGTGTTTACGACTGAAGGTGATCGGAAACAGGGTTTACGACTGAAGGTGATCGGAAACAGGTTTACGATCAGGAGTTTACGATCCAGCTGTCTGACTAAATCATAAACTGGTGTTTACGATCGGAAACGGGGTTTACGATCGGAAACGGAGTTTACGATCAGAAACTCTTCTTTGGCGGCAAAAAGTCACTATTTCACACTTTCACAGAAACGGATGTAACTTTTGACTCATTTGGAGTTAGAAGCCCAAATTTTTACACGACGTCCGTGAGAACGAGCCCCAGAATTACCCTTGACTAACGTCCAGGGGAGCTCGTTTGGACCCCCAAATTCCACTCCGAAGGCCTCTGTTTTCGCGTTTTAAGTTTTTGACACTATTCTTTGAATAGTACTTTTGCCGTTTTTGGCGATTTTTCAAAATTTTCAAAGGCTGCATATGTAAAGAAAGAAAATGAGTTCAGTGGTTGAAGAAAAGAATATGGTTGAGGACAAGGATGCTTTCGCAGATGAAGTTGACAAAACTAAGATATACCCCAATCCTACTTGTGCTCGTTTAATTCCTGGCCTTAGACAACTGTGGAAAAATAGTGAGATAGAATTATTTGATATGCAATGTTCTAGAAGCTCAAAAATTAGACATTGAGAAATATCAAAAGCTAGCAACGGAGAAGACTATTTTATATGATCAGGCTGGGATTGAGATATCTGAGCTGACACAGAAATTAACTGAACTGCAGCAAAAATATGATGAGATGCAGGTCAAGTATGATTGCAATCAGGAAAGAAATCAGCGAATGCTCGATGCTGGAAAGGAATTGTCACATGCTGTTGTAACTGGTCAAGTTGGGAAAGATAAAACTGGGTTTGGGTCGGAAAGTCTGATAAGTCTCTGTCTGCAAACAGCATTATTCCTCCACCAGTTCCCAGCGACATTATAGGAATACTTCTTAGTGAGGATCAAGTTGACAGAACCAAGTCTGACTATAAAGAAGTTGATCCTCCTATTGATAATGTCTTGGTTGGAACTACACCATTGACTCAAGAAGAAATTGATAATGAGGCTAACATGACTTATGGTGAAAGGAGAGTAGAGGATATATCAGAAAATGATGCTGAGTTCCAGAAATACAACAGGTTTCATAACTCTAAGTCTGATGATGCTGGGATAGAGTTGAAACCATACCCTAAAATTGAAACCCCATACTTCAAAGTAATTGACGAAGTCAAAAGGGAAAAGGTGATCTTAACGACACGGCCTGAGGGGAAGATCCTTATGACATCTGGATCAATGTTTGACCAAGAACCAGATGTTGGATATGACTTACCATCCTTCTCCTCCAAGTTCAAGGGAATAACTGATGGAGTAATAAGTAAAGCTGAAGTTGAGAGGCCAAAGATCACAATCAAGCATCCGAGTATGAAACCAACAGCTGGGGTGAAGAATGAAAAACTCAAGGGAGTAGCTGTGTCTCCCATTTCTTCAGTTGGATCATGCAGTTGCCGTTGTAATTGCAAGAATGGTGCTTCAACATCAAAGAATCAAGGAAGCACAAAGACAGAAAGGACAGGTTCGACACAGGCTTCGACAAACCAGCAGAAAGTCAAATCTGAAGCTGCAGTCAAAGCAAAGAAGCAGACACAAGGCAAACCAGCTCCATATCAGCCACCAAAGACTTGCTTTAATTGTGGCATCGCTTGTCATATTGCTAGAAACTGTCTTTATCGCCCCTATGAACCATATTATCCGAAAACTCAAAGGGTTTCATCTGAGGAGTCTGTGAAGTCTAAGCTGATGATGGTGCAGAAACCTAAGGCAATGAAGACTGTTACTCCTAAGGTTAAACCCTCTGATCAACATTGGGGCGCTGCCAAAGCTGAAAGAAAATCTTTAAATCAAAACAACAGCTTTCCAAGTTACCAAAATTTCCACAAACAGGTGAAGAAACCATTTTCAAAATAACCAAAGTGTGAAAAACCCATAGTTACCCCTCCCAAGGTAACTAAAACTGTTTTGAAAAATGATTCTAAAACGAAGAAGGTTGAAAAACCTAAAGTCACAACTCCAAAGGTGACTAAAACAAAAACTGTTTTGAAAATGAATCTAAAACGAAGAAGGTTGAAATACCTAAAGTCATAACTCCAAAAGTGACTAAAATAAATTTTGACTCACCTGGAACATGGAAACCAAAAATCAAGGCAGCTCCATCCCAACTTCCTGATTTCTCAAAGTTGATGTTCTTACAAGAAGTGTCTTTTATTGATTCCTCAGGTGTACCCAGAAAAAACAATGGCCTGGGTACCAATGGCTAACTAATCTCTCACTATGTGCAGGAACAGTCAAGGAGGATTATCACTAACATTTTTATTATTAATTTGTTTGTTGATAAGTGATTGTTCTAGGCACAGTTTAGGAGACGTATCTTCATGTCATGACAAGCATTTTTTTATGGAGGATATGTTTCCTTGAGAGGTAAAATATCAAATTCGGCATGAAAGGTACTATTCTTAACTTGGTTTATTGTTTGATAAAGCTCTAAAGGGTGTTTGTGTCAAACCAAACTCCTTAAAACTTTCAGTTGGTGCATGGTTGTTCATCTAAAAAAAATGAGGTATGCATGCTATAAAACCCATTTTTCTAAAAATTTCAAATCCATACTTTGAAGGTTAGCTTGGCCAGATGTGTGTCAAGTAATTTGCTTTGCTTATGTGTTCGTGTTTAAAAAAAATATAAAAAAAATGAATGATGTTTACAAAAGTTGTGACATTAAAAATCAAAAAGTAAGGGGAAGAAATGTAAAGATGAAGAAAAAGTTGACCCCTCAAATATATTGTGCTTTTCAATTTTTAATTGTTTGTGTTTGTTTCTGAGAAGGGAGGGAAGCCCAGATTGGAGATGACTGACACGTGTAAGGCGAAAGTGAAAAGCAAGCTCCACGGTGATATGCTCGGTAGGCTCGACCTAATCTTATGACCACCAATGTAAGTGCAATGAACTTAAAATATATATATGTTTAGTTTCTCATCTCAGTTTGCATGGTTTAAAAAACTGAGTCCCAGCAAAAAAGGGTTGAGAGTGGTAATTATACCTAGTATTCACTCTCTCACACGCCATGTTTATGCTGTCAAGACTACACCACATAATGAAAAGAAAAAGAAAAAGAAATGAAAAAGAAATGAAAAAGAAAAGAAAAAGAAAAGGAAAATGAAAAATAATCATTCAGTTTGGTCTTCTTTGCGTGCTTATGCGGCCGGCCTGATCACTAACTGATGATTAATGAAATAAGTGGTAGTCATAACGGTGTTGCACGGTTCCTCAAGTTGGGGATTTGTGAATCCTCAATAAACTCTGAGGTTGGGTAGGTTTTGCTATGTATAATTGGGTGTGGGGACGATTAAACATGCTGGTAATTAGTAATCTTTTAAGCATGATGCATTTGGTTGGGTTTAAACGGGTCTGAGTTTAAAACGGACAAACATACCGGCAATCGCCTGGACTAGTCGAGTAACTAAAGCTGAAAAGGGTTCCTCAGTCAGATTCATACGGTTTGATCCCTTGTAAACTTTCTCATGTTTGATATTTGTAAGTATTTGTTTATTTTTATCTTTCGTGTGTGAGTCTTTAAGTTCTTTTTGGTTGTGTTTACGTCTTGGCCAGGTTAATTTGAGAAGTCAAAATGTGTTTTCATGGGTTTTGATGCATGAAAGTATGCGCCCTGCAGATCTTGACAAATGTTTAGGGGAAGGAGAGGGGATAATAAGTATTATCCGAAGGGAACCCGAGGATGATACTTATTATCTAATGAAAAGACTTCCATAATACATAGTATCTGAAGGGAACTCAAAGATAATATGTATTATATCATGGGAAGTCCTTAGCTGAGGGGAAGTTATCAGCTAAGGGGAAGTCTTTAGAGGTCTTGGTTCAGGGGAAGTTTTATAGAAAACCCGTAATCTATATTAGGGTTTTTGGTTAAAATTATGTTAATTTGAATCAACTGAACAGATGATAATTAACTTCGGATTTTTGGTTAAAATACATATTATCATCAACTGAACAAATGATAATTGGGTTTTTACAATGTTAATTATCCTCTTACCCAAAGACCAAACATCAAATATCTGGTGGAGTATATTTTTTCAAATGTGTGTCAGACAGGTTGATGATAGAAAGGTGTTGCTATTGTTCAAGTTAAAGAACCAGCCGGACAAGACTTCCAAGCAACTGTTCAGGGGAAGTTTTTGGTGTCTTTACAAGTTTTCAAAAGCTTCAAAAGAACTTCAAAGAAGATGTTCACATGTTTAGGGGAAGCTGAAGATTTCAAGTCGATCTTTGATGAAGAAAATGATGCAGATAGCAGTTAGAGATCATGAAGATCCAAGACAACAATCAAGTTCTCCAAAGTTAGGGGTTTCAAGTTCATATTTACCCTCTAATTTTTGGAGATTCAAGACAGTTACCGAGGATTCAGCAAGAACCAGTTCTTTCAAGAAAAGCAAGTCAATGAGAGTCCTCCATTTCATTGCTTGTTCATTTTAAGAAGTTCAAGCTGATGCTGATCAAGAGGAAGTCCCAAGTGCCCGTCATGAAACCATTGAAGATTTCTGCGGAAAGAATCTTTATCAACATCTATGCCCGCCTGTCAAGAAGAAGAATTTCAAAAATTGAAGACATTTAATATCACAAGCTTAGGGGAAGATTGTTGAGGCTAGATTATGAGGCTTGTAATATTAAATAGTTTGGGCTAGGCTTAGAGGGTTTATTTAGTTTAGTAGACTAGTTTACTTGGGTTTACTATTGGGCTTGGGGTTTAAGATTGGGTTTACCATTAGGGTTTAAGGGCCCAATTGTAAACTCATGGGGTGGCTATATAAACCCCATGAGTTCACCATCATGAGGGTTGCTGGTTTATGATTTTGGAGCAGCCAAGTGATTACGATCGTAAACCCGAGAGAAGCTGAGTTTACAATTACAAGATTTGTACACGAAAAGTTCATCTTGTGTGCAATATTAGGTTTTTATCCTTTATGTTCATCGTATTCTTAGTTTTCTTCTCATCTCTTTCTTGAATCACTGATCTAAACGGATTCCGCACATTTAGACTAGATAATATCGTGAACGGTTGTTGTTTCTGGACCAACAGAGTCCTACTATTTGCTACTGATGTCAATGGTGCTAATATGGTTGGTTAATTTTGTTTTGTAAATTTATAATTAGAATTTTATATTAAATACATATTCTGTTTTAGAACATTCGCGGACCGCTAACCCCTTTTTCTTTTGAACTTGCGGTCCGCGAGTTTCGTTTGTTCAGTTTCCAGAAAAGGTGCAGTCGCTGACCGCCACTGCTGCTCTTTAAAACTGGCGGTCCGCGAGTTTTGTTCTGCTGGTTTTTCAAAAAGAGACATTCGCGGACAACCAGTCTTACACATCACTCAGTCGCGGTTTGCGACTACTGGATTTACACTCTGTGTAGTTTTTCTTTTAGATTTTGTTCTGTTCGTTCCAGGGGTCGATTCCATTGGTCTAAACTTTTTCTAACTCGGTATTATTTAGATGTTAATTACTAGTATATTCATGTATTTCTATTCTTTGTTACATAAATGTTTGGAACGAAATCGAAGCCATTCTTAGTATGTTTATCACATCCTTCCTATTCCCATTTCTTGAATCTCTTATCAGAATCCTTGTTGTTGGTGAAACTCGTTAATAACCATTTTTCTTATAAAAACTACCATTCATTACATAAGATTGCTAGTATGCATAGTAAGGTTGTACCTCGTGTAGTAAAACTTGTACAATCGAGTTCCTTGTTTGCAAAAGAAAAAAAACTTATGATCAGTAGTCTTCTCCTCCATTTGCAGCTTTAATCCTCTATTAGTCAAGTACTTTTTTATGAGCACATGAAACCCATAACACTTCATAGTTACCATAGAATGATTTGGTTTGGTATGTTATACCTTGTATAGAGTTTTCTAATGCTCAATCCACTCTTGGGAGCCTCAAGAACACTTTCCCCACTTCTGGAAAGTTGCTACATATTAGTTCTTCACACCTTTAGTGTACTAGAGCACCATAGCTTTCAAGTTTAACAAGTTGGAACATTTACCTTAATGTTATAATGGAAGAACAAGTCTTGAGAAGCCCACTTCCCTATTCACGTGCTCTAGAGCTCCGCTTGCCGAGTTGAGTGTTGAATGGAGTGCAGAAACAGAAAGTGATGGATGCTATACAGGAGCAAAAATGCCAAAAACTTTGTTTTTGCCATCTAGACGAAGTTGCGGACCGCCAGAAGTTGTGTGTGAGGGCGTGCAGTCCGTAACCCTTACTTTTTGAATTTGCACGCGGATCCTCCATAACCCAGATCCGGTTCACTTGTTTTAATGGGTCGCTGACTGCTAGACTTTGTTTCTTAGAGTCGCGGTCTGCGACTCTTCCTGCTATGCAATTCTTTTTTTATATATAAATTTGAACTTAAAATTCCCCCCCCCCCCCCCACCCCTAAAAGAATTTCATCCCGGAATTCATTGTTGTCTCGGTTCGAATAATTGTGGGTATTTTCGTTGCATGTTTGCTTCGGATTCCCATGTGATCTCTGGGCCATGTCGGGAATTCCACCTAACTTTGATCATAGGAATCCGCTTTCTTCGTAATTTCCTTTCAATTCTTTCCAATATTTCAACTGGTTGCTCTGTATAATTTAATTTATCATCCATACTTATATCTTGGATAGGTATTGCAAGATTTTCATCTACTAAAGAATTTCAAAGATTCGAGACGTGAAACACGTCATGAATTCCGCTAAGTTCTTCAGGTAATTCTAATTGATAGGCTCCAGTTCCGACCTTGGAAATTACCTTGATTGGTCATATGTATCGCGGACTTAGCTTTCTGCGTTTTCCAAACCTTATGATTCCCTTCCAGGGAGACACCTTTAACATTACTAGATCTCATTTTGCAAATTTCAGTGGTCTTCGTCTTTTGTCAGCATAACTCTTTTGCCTATCCTTGGCAGCCTTGAGTTTGTCACGAATTTGTTTGATCTTCTCAGTAGTTTCCAATACTAACTCAGGGCCTGTCCATTGCCTTTCACCTATTTCTGACCAACACAATGGTGTACAGCACTTACGACCATATAATGCTTCAAACGGCGCTGCCTTAATACTGGTATGATGGCTGTTATTGTAAGCGAATTCTATCAATGGCAAATGGCTATTGTTGAGGCTAGATTATGAGGCTTGTAATATTAAATAGTTTGGGCTAGGCTTAGAGGGTTTATTTAGTTTAGTAGACTAGTTTATTTGGGTTTACTATTGGGCTTGGGGTTTAAGATTGGGTTTACCATTAGGGTTTAAGGGCCCAATTGTAAACTCATGGGGTGGCTATATAAACCCCATGAGTTCACCATCATAGGGGGTGGCTTGTTTACTATTTTAGGAGAGCAACCTCAAGGAGATTACGATCGTAAACTAGAGAGAGATCAGTTTACGATTACGAGTTGTACCCGACAAGTTCATCTTGTGTGCAAGTTCAGGTTTTTATTGTTTTGATCATCGTATTCTTGTGTTCTCTTCATCTCTATTCTTGAATCACTAATCTAAACGGTTTCCGCAGGTCTAGATTAGATAATATCGTGAACGGTTGTTGATTCTGGACCAACAATTGGTATCAGAGCCAAGAATCACTGATTCGAGGTTCTCACTGTATTGGATTAAAGTATTTTCCAGAAAAAGTTTGAGTTTTTTAAGGTTTCGAAGCTGTTTTTCGAGTTTACGACCAGATCTGCTGCTGTTCCTGCGTTTCCGATCAGTTTCTGGGCATTTTCGAGTGTTTACGAGTCAGTGTTCTTGGTGATCTTCATCGGAATCGTTGTTTACGACTTCAAGAAATGATTTTTGACAGTTTACGATCTGCAAAATCGAGATTACGACTTCAAGATAGGTGCTTTGGGTGTTTACGATCAAGTTCAACCAGAATCAGCGTTTACGATTTTTCAAACCGGGATCAGCATTTACGATTTCTTTCTATCGGAATCAGAGTTTACGATCAAGTGATTACGGTCCACAGGTGATTACGATCGTAAACAGGTGATTATGATCGTAAACGGGGTTTACGATCGGAAACTCTTCTTTTGCGGCAAAAAGTCACTATTTCACACTTTCACGGAAACGGACGTAACTTTTGACTCGTTTGGAATTAGAAGCTCAAATATTTACACGACGTCCATGAGAACGAGCCCCAGAATTACCCTCGGCTAACGTTTAGGGGAGCTCGTTTGGACCCCCGAATTCCACTCCAAAGGCCTCTATTTTCGCGTTTTAAGTTTTTGACACTATTCTTTGAATAGTGATTTTGCCGTTTTTGCCGATTTTTCAAAATTTTCAGAAGCTGCATATCTAAAGAAAGAAAATGAGTTCAGTGGTTGAAGAAAAGATTATGGTTGAGGAAAAGGATGCTTTCGCAGATGAAGTTGACAAAACTAAGATATGCCCCAATCCTACTTGTGCTCGTTTAATTCCTGGCCTTAGACAACTTTGGAAAAATAGTGAGATAGAATTATTTGATATGCAATGTTCTAGAAGTTCATTTAAGGGCAGATGGGAGAAGAGTGAAGATAAGGTGAAAGCTCAAAAATTAGACATCGAGAAATATCAAAATCTAGCAACGGAGAAGACTATTTTATATGATCAAGCTAGGATTGAGATATCTGAGCTGACAGAGAAATTAACTGAACTGCAACAAAAATATGATGAGCTGCAGGTCAAGTATGATTGCAATCAGGAAACAAATCAGCAAATGCTCGATGCAGGGAAGGAATTGTCACGTGCTGTTGTGACCGACCAAGTTGGGAAAGACACATCTGGGTTTGGGTCAGAGAAAACTGATAAATCTTTGGCAATGAACAGCATCATTCCTCCATCAGTTCCCAGAGACATTATAGGAATACTTCTTAGTGAGGATCAAGTTGAACGAACCAAGTCTGATTATAAAGAAGCTGCTCCTCCTATTGATAGTGTCTTGGTTGGAACTACACCATTGACTCAAGAAGAAATTGATAATGAAGCAAACATGACTTATGGTGAAGGGAGAGTAGAGGATATATCAGACAATGATGCTAAGTGCCAGAAATATGACAGGTGTCATAACTCTAAGTCTGAAGATGCTGGGATAGAGTTGAAACCATACCCTAAAATTGAAACCCCATACTTCAAAGTAATTGATGAAGTCAAAAGGGAAAAGGTGATCTTGACGACACGGCCTGAGGGGAAGATCCTTATGACATCTGGATCAATGTTTGACCAAGAACCAGATGTTGGATATGACTTACCATCCTTCTCCTCCAAGTCAAGGGAATAACTGATGGAGAGATAAGTGAACCTAAAGTTGAGAGGCCAAAGATCACCATCAAGCATCCGAATATGAAACCAACAGCTGGAGTGAAGAATGAAAAACTCAAGGGAGTAGCTGTGTCTCCCATTTCTTCAGTTGGATCATGCTGTTGCCGTTGTAATTGCAAGAATGATGCTTCAACGTCACAGAATCAAGGAAGCACAAAGACAGTAAAGACAAGTTTAACACAGGCTTCAAGGAACCAGCAGAAAGTCAAATCTGAAGCTGTAGAGAAACCAAAGAAACAGACACAAGGCAAACCAGCTCCATATCAGGCACCAAAGACGAATGGGTACACGTCTGACTTCTATCTAAAGAAGCAGACTTGCTTTAATTGTGGTAATGCTGGTCATATTGCTAGAAACTGTCTTTATCGCCCCTATGAACCCTATTATCCGAACACTCAAAGGGTTTCTTTTCAGGAGTTTGTAAATTCTAAGCCGATGATGGTGCAAAAACCTAAGGCAACGAAGATTGTTACTCCTAAGGTTAAACCCTCTGATCAACATTGGGGTGCTGCCAAAGCTGAAAGAAAATCTTTAAATCAAAACAACAGTTTTCCAAGTTACCAAAATTTCCAAAAACAGGTCAAGAAACCGTTTTCAAAACAACCAAAGTCTGAAAAAACCAAAGTTACCCCTCCCAAGGTAACTAAAACTGTTTTGAAAAATGAATCTAAAACGATGAAGGTTGAAATACCTAAAGTCACAACTCCAAAGGTGACTAAAACAAAAACTGTTTTGAAAAATGAATCTAAAACGAAGAAGGTTGAAATACCTAAAGTCACCACTCCAAAAGTGACTAAAACAAATGTTAAATCATATGGAACTTGGAAACCAAAAATCAAGGCAACTCCATCCCAACTTCCTGATTTCTCAAAGGGGATGTTCTTACAAGAAGTATCTTTTATTAATTCCTCAAGTGTACCCAGAAAAACAATGGCCTGGGTACCATTGGCTAACTAATCTCTCACTATGTGCAGGAACAGTCAAGGAGGTTTATCACTAACATTTTTATTATTAATTTGTTTGGTGATAAGTGATTGTTCCAGGCACAGTTTAGGAGACGTATCTTCATTTCATGACAAGCAATTTTTTATGGAGGATATGTTTCCTTGAGAGGTAAAAGGTAAAATTCAGCATGAAAGGTACTGTTCTTAACTTGGTTGTTTGTTTGATGAAGCGGTAAAGGGTGTATTTTGTCAAACCAAATTTTCACTTGGTGCTTGATTGTTGAAGTGTTTGACTTCTAATGCAATTTTGTGTGCATGTCATGAAACCCATTTCTCAAAATTTTCAAATTCATACTTTGAAGATTAGCTTGGCCTGATGTGTGTGTCTTTATTTGTTCTGTTTGTGTGTGTCCGTGTTTAAAAAAAATGAATGAAATGAATGATGTTCACAAAAGTTGTGACATTAAAAAATCATAAAGCAAGGGGAAGAAATGTAAAGATGAAGAAAAAGTTGACCCTCAAAAATAGTGTGCTTTTCAATTTTAAATAGTTTGTTTGTGTTTGTTTCTGAGAAAGGTAGGGGAAGTTAAATATGTCAGGATTGGAGATGACTGACACGTGTAAAGCGGAAGTGAAAAGCAAGCTCCACGGACCACGGTGATATGCTCGGTTGGCTCGACCTAATCTTATGACCACCAATGTAAGTGCAATGAACTTAAAGTATATATATGTTTAGTTTCCCATCTCAGTTTGCATGGTTTAAAAAACTGATTCCCAGCAAAAACGGATTGAGAGTGGTAATTATACCTAGTATTCACTCTCCCACACGCCATGTTTCTACTGTCATGACTACACCACATAATGAAAATAAAAGAAAAGAAAAAGAAATGAAAAAGAAATGAAAAAGAAATGAGAAAGAAAAGAAAAAGAAGAGAAAATGAAAAATAATCATTCAGTTTGGTCTTCTTTGTGTGCTTATTCGGCCGACCTGATCACCGACTGATGATTAATGAAATAAGTGGTAGTCATAACGGTGTTGCATGGTTCCTCAAGTTGGGGGTTTGTGAATCCTCAATAATCTCTAAGATTGGGTAGTTTTTGCTATGTACAAATGGGTGTGGGGACGATTAAACATTCTGGTAATTAGTAATCTTTTAAGCATGATGCATTTGGTTGGGTTTGAACGGGTCTGAGTTTAAAGTGGACAAACATACTAGCAATCACCTGGATTAGTCGAGTAACTGAAGCTGAAAAGGGTTCCTCAGTCAGATTCATACGGTTTGATCCCTTGTAAACTTTCTCATGTTTCATATTGGTAAGTATTTGTTTATTTTTACCTTTCGTGTGTGAGTCTTTAAGTTCTTTTTGGTTGTGTTTACGTCTTGGTCAGGTTAATTTGACAAGTCAAAATGTGTTTTCATGGGTTTTGATGCATGATAGTATGCCCCCTGCAGATCTTGACAAATTTTTAGGGGAAGGAGAGGGGATAATAAGTATTATCCGAAGAGAACTCGAGGATGATACTTATTATCTAATTAAAAGACTTTCATAATACATAGTATCTGAAGGGAACTCGAAGATAATATGTATTATCTCAGGGGAAGTCCTTAGCTGAGGGGAAGTTATCAGCTAAGGGGAAGTCTTTAGAGGTCTTGGGTTCAGGGGAAGTTTTATAGAAAACCCGTAATCTATATTAGGGTTTTCGGTTAAAATAATGTTAATTTGAATCAACTGAATAAATGATAATTACCTTCTAACCCAAAGACCAGTCATCAAATGTCTGGTGGAGTATTTTTTTTTCAAATGAGTGTCAGACAGGTTGATGATAGAAAGATGCTGCTGATGCTACTGCTGCTCAAAGTTAAAAAACCAGCCGGACAAGACTTCCATCTGGAAAAGCAACTGTTCAGGGGAAGTTGTTGGTGTCTTTACAAGTTTTCAAAAGCATCAAAGAGCTTCAAAGAAGATGTTCACATATTTAGGGGAAGCTGAAGATTTCAAGTCAATCTTTGATAAAGAAAATGATATAGAGAGCAGTCGGAGATCATGAGGATCCAAGATCAACAATCAAGTTCTTCACAGTTAGAGGTTTTCAAAATTTTACCCTCTAATTTTTGAAGATTCAAAGACATTTACCGAAGATTCAGCAAGAACCAGTTCTTTCAAAAGAAGCAAGTCAATGAGAATCCTCCATCTCATTAACTTGTTCATTTCAAGAAGTTCGAGCTAATGCTGATCAAGAGGAAGTCCCAAGTGCCCGTCATGAAACCCATTGAAGATTTCTGCGGAAAGAATATTCATCAACATCTATGTAAGCCAGTCAAGAAGAAGATTTTTAAAGATCAAATACATTCAATATCACAAGCCTAGGGGAAGATTGTTGAGGCTAGATTATGAGGCTTGTAATATTAAATAGTTTGGGCTAGGCTTAGAGGGTTTATTTAGTTTAGTATACTAGTTTATTTGGGTTTACTATTGGGCTTGGGGTTTAAGATTGGGTTTACCATTAGGGTTCAAGGGCCCAATTGTAAACTCATGATGTGGCTATATAAACCCCATGAGTTCACCATCATAGGGGGTGGCTTGTTTACTATTTTAGGAGAGCAACCTCAAGGAGATTACGATCGTAAACTAGAGAGAGATCAGTTTACGATTACGAGTTGTACCCGACAAGTTCATCTTGTGTGCAAGTTCAGGTTTTTATTGTTTTGGTCATCGTATTCTTGTGTTCTCTTCATCTCTATTTTTGAATCACTAATCTAAACGGTTTTCGCACGTCTAGATTAGATAATATCGTGAACGGTTGTTGATTCTTGACCAACAGCTATCCCAATTACCACCAAACTCAATAACACATGCCCTCAGCATGTCTTCCATGTCTGAATTGTTCGTTCGCTTTGCCCATCAATCTGAGGTAGGCAGTGCTGAAGTGTAACTTAGTTCCCAAGGCTGATTAAAATGCCTTCCAGAATCAAGAAGTATAACGACTATCTCGATCCGAGATAATGGACAGTGGGACTCCATGTCTTGAAACAACTTCTTTCACATATAACTTTGTCAGTTGTTATAATGGACATGTTTCCTTTATAGGTAGGAAGTGAGATGACTTGGTTAGTCGATATACAATAACCCAAATTCTGTCATTCCCACCACTCATCCTTGGCAGTTTGGTTACAAGATCCATAGTCACTAAATCCCATTTTCACTCAGGGATCTTTAACTGTTGTAAGTATCATGTCGGCTTCTGGTGCTCAGCTTTTACTTGTAGGCACAGAAGACATTTCCCTATGTATCTGGCGGTATCCTTTTTCATTCCCGGCCACCAGTAGTGGGGATTTAAATCTTGATAAATCTTGTCTCCACCTGGATGCATTGTATGTTTTGATTTGTGGGCTTCTTGTAGGACTACTTCCTGGAATCCTCCTTCTTCTCGTACCTAGATTCTGTTTCCCAACAACAAGATTCCATCTGAACCAGGGTCAAGTTGTTTGACCTTGGTCAACATTTCTTCCTTTTCTTGGTTTGGCTTTTCGAGTTGCTTCTTCTGAGCTTCTCTGATTTCATATATTAAACTTACTCCGACATTTATTCTCATGGCCCTTACTCGTAACGGCTTAGGCCTATTCTTTCGACTTAGTGCGTCTGCCACTACGTTGGCCTTCCGTAGGTGATATTTGATCTCAGAATCGTAATCACTTAACACCTCCATCCAACGTCTCTGTCTCATGTTCAATTCTTTCTGATTGAACAAATGTTGGAGACTTTTATGATCAGAATAGACCACAAATCTAGTTCCGTACAGATATTGTCTTCAGATCTTCAAGGCAAATACCACCGCTCCCAATTCAAGGTCGTGAGTTGTATAGTTCTTCTCATGTGGTTTCAGTTGTCTGGATGCGTAAGAAATTACTTTATCCCTTTGCATAAGCACACAACCAAGACCGTTAATGGACGCATCACAGTAAACCACGAAATCCTTCGTTCCATCTGGCAAAGATAGTATAGGTGCAGAGCACAGCTTTTGTTTCAGCAATTCGAATGCATCGGTGTGTTTCTGCTTCCAATCAAACTTAGCATTTTTCTGGGTCAATGCCGTTAATGGCGTAGCAATCTTTGAAAAGTCTTGGATAAATCTTCGGTAGTATCCTGCCAAACCGAGGAAACGTCGAATTTATGTAGGAAACTTTGGTTGTTCCCACTTCATGATAGATTCTATTTTTGCAGGATCTACCTGTATTCCTGAATCATTCATCACATGTCCAAGGAATTAAACTTCTCTCAACCATAAGTCACACTTAGAAAACTTGGCGTAAAGTTTCTCCTTTCTCAATATCTCCAACATTTTCCTTAAGTGTTCTTCATGCTCCTTCTTTGTACGCGAGTAAATTAGTATATCATCAATGAAGACAATTACGAACTTGTCAAGAGGGCTTGCACACTCTATTCATTAGATCCATGAATATTGTTGGTGTATTAGTTAGCCCAAAGGGCATAAGAGTAAATTCGTAATGCCCATACCTTGTGCGGAAAGCAGTTTTGGGTATATCTTCTTCTCGCACTTTTATCTGATGATATCCAGATTTTAAGTCAATCTTGGAAAAATAGCTTGCTCCTTGGAGTTGATCGAATAGGTCATCAATTCTTGGAAATGGATATTTGTTTTTTATTGGTATCTTGTTCAGATCTTGATAATCAATACACATCCTCAGCAATCCGTCTTTCTTTTTAACAAAGAGTACTGGTGCTCCCCACGGGGAAGAACTGGGCCTTATGAACCCCTTGACCAAAAGCTCTTGTAGTTGACTTTTTAACTCTTGCATTTCCGATGGTGCTAATCTATAAGGTGCTTTTGCAACGGGGGTTTCTCCTGGAACTAGGTCTATTCGGAACTCCACTTGTCTGTCTGGTGGTAGACCAGGAAAGTCATCTGAAAACACTTCAGCGTATTCTGAGACAACAGGTACTTCTTCCAGTTTCTTCTTCCTTGGTGTTTCCACCACGTTTACCAGAAAGGCGTGACATCCTTTTCTCAGACACCTATTTGCTTGGAGTAACGATAAGAATTTTTTAGGTTTGGTTGACTTTTCTCCTACAATGGTGTGGATTTTACCATCCGTAGACTCCATCGTTTTTGTTTTCGAATCATAGTGAATCTTTGCACGATGATGGGTTAACCAGTCCATAACCAACACAATATCAAAAACACTTAACATCATAGGCAATAGATCTAATTCAAACTTAGTGTTATAAATTTCTAACTGGCAGTTTCTAATTATTTCAGATATATTGATTTCCTGTCCATTAGTTGTTTCTACTATATACGGACTATCAAGTTTATGTGTAGTGCAATTCAGTTTAGGTATGCATGTAGCAGATATAAAGCTCCTAATTGCAACAGAATCAAATAATATGCTGAGAAAATGATTGTTAACAGGAAACATACCAGTTACGACATTGTCGTCCTTGCGGGAAACATCTACATTCATTACAAACACACGAGCATTCCCTCGAGGTGCTCCGCCTTTTCTTCCCTTTCCCTTTCTCTGCTTCTTTCAGTTTTGGGAACTCAGGTTGTCTATGTCCTCCTTCTTTGCAGTAATAACAAATAACTGGGCCCTGACACTGCTCTGCACTATGTCCCTTTCGATGACATTTTTGACATTTCACATCTCTCCTGCATTGGTCTGTATAGTGCCCCTTTTCTGACACTTCCTACATTCAACTTCACTCCTACAGTTCGATGTTTTATGTCCCATTCTTCCACACTTCTGGCATGACTCTTCCCTTACCTTCTTTGAATATTTGTCACTGTTACCTCTCCAACCTCCTTCCCTTTTCTTATTATCCAATTTTCTTTTATGTCCTTCCAGTTCAGCTTTTTGCTCTACTTGCCTCAACCATTCCTCACTTAGAATTGTTACTAGGTCCATTGCGAACTCCAGCGTATGAGGTCTGGTTGTCCTTATATTAGCACGAATTTTGGGGCTCACTCCCCATACAAATCTTCTTACTTTCCTGTATTTTGTTTCTGCCATATAAGGAACCAAGGTTAACAACTCATTGAAACGGTTGATATATGCTTTGTAATCACTTATATCCATCCTTAAGTTGGTAAACTCGTTCTCTAGTTTTTCCGACTCACTTTCTTATATGAACTTTCTCATCACAATCTTTCTGAACCAACTCCACCTTTTCTGATAAACCCGATCCTTTCCTTTTGCATTTCTAATCGTCTTCCACCAGACTAGTGCACTTCCTTTAAACGACTCAGATGCAAATCTTATTTTGTCTTCTTCTGCACAGTTACTGATTTCTAGCATTTCTTTCATTTCCTCCAGCCAGTTTAGAGTGTCAGTTGCACTCTTTTCCCCCTTGAAGATACTAGGCTTACAAGCCATGAAAGCCTTGTAGGTGCAACCTCTTTTCTTTGCACGTATTATGTCTTCTCTGTCACTTTCCTCCTCGTCAGATGAGTAGTCTTCGTAATGTCGAAGATTTCTTTTGTGTCTAGGTGCAGAATCGTTCCTGGAGCTAACGGGTGACTTCGATCGCATGTCTTCCGTCAGTTCGGTTGTGCTGACTTTCTTCTAATTTTGTAGGCATGCTCTTATCTTGCTTCTATTTAGCCAAGCGCTCAGATAATGCAGCTGCTACTTCAATAGCAACTATATCTCTTATTCTTCTTTTAGTATCATTATTTTGTGACTCTTGACGAATTGGTGGGTTATCATGTTTATTGGAGTGATGGGTCTGATCATCTTCTTGATTGGTTTCCATATTCTTGATCTGAAATAAATGTTTTCCAGGGGGATAGTTTATGATTAGGAATGTGGTATTCTTGAAAGTTTATGATTTTTTTCTTTTTAATGGATATTTGTTTTAGTATCTGTGACTAATTTTGAGAATTTTCTTTTGATCTGTCTCCATCATCAGATGACTGTTTGAATCTTTCTTTTAGGCGTAAGCCCAATCTTGCTTTTCATTTATGTGTCTGTACTTTTTCTTTAATGGTGTATATACATCTAATATATGTATCATTTGAGTACTATTAGTAACACAAAAGGCACATTTTATTCCTAACACATTGCACACATCAGGTTCACAGGCTGCTACACAGCCCAACTTAGGTCTTAAGTTACATAACAGAAGCAAGTTTAATAAAAAAAACAAACAGACAGCTCAAACTTTATTCAAAACAAACACAAACATCACTCTTGATTCCATCGACCACATTCTTTTTCTTTTTCATCCTTCGGTGCTTCTTGTGCCTTCCTATGGATGCCATCTTTCCAAAAATAGACACTGCCTTCTTACAAGCATGTGCCAGTCCCTCCTCTGTCTTCTCGTGCTTCCTCACACTTTCTGCTAGCTTACGGTTCTCCTCTCTTAAATCATTCACCTCAGGTGATCCCATGCTTGACCCTGCTGAGTTTTGATGCGCCAGATAAGGATACTAATAGCTCGGTCCAGAGTAGGACATACGGTATGGGTCATATCCAGGTGAGTATGGAGGGTACTGGTAGGGATTTGGCTGATATGGTACCATGGATTGAGGGTGAAATGGGGGCGACTGCTGAAATAGTGGTGAGGGATGAAATGGGGGTGATGGGTGATACCGATAAGCTGGAGGCTGATACATCTGTAGAGGGTAGGATGGCAGTCATGAAGGGATCATTATAGACAGGGTAAGTAGGGTTCTGCAAGCTGTTAGATCAAGTCATTTACGGGTAACTGTATTGGTCAACGACTGCCTGTCCAAATTGTCCCTGTAACATGGCGGCATAATAGGGATCCCGACGATCATTAGCCAAAGTGGCTATCGGATCTGTCACCTGAACCAAGTTTTTGGCTGGTGGCATTGGGTTAACTGGCTCATGCTGCATCAATACTGATTCATTCGGTCCTTCTTCCACATCTGCTTGGTAAACTAGGGAGGCAAACACATGATGGGAATGGTGTTCGGAGTGGTGACTCACGGTGTGTCCTACAGAAACAGCTATAACAACTTATGGTGGTGGATTGGCTTCTTGTTCCTCTTCTTCTTCTGGCTCTTCTTCTTCATTGGGTTGAGCATCGAGAGCGGATCTTGTGGCTTCCCATTCTTCATCTGTAACCATAATAGCCTGTGGTTGGTGTACCCTTATGCGTGCGTTTGTTCCTTTCTTCTTTGGTGGCTTTGGCATATCACTAGCAGATGCCGCAGGTGATGGTGCCTTCTTTTTGAAGAAAGCGGATGAAGACATCATGTAACTAGAAAGGTTAGGGCTATATGTCACTACGGGCTGACTCGGCCCCTCATCAGCTTTCTTCCATTTGCTTGACTTAATGGACTTTTCGGTCTTTCTTTCCCGACTTGCTGATTTTGATGATGATGATCTTCCACGTCTGAACATTTTGATAGGTACCTGTCCATATTTATACATATTTATTTAGTATAAATAATACATACATATATATATATATATATATATATATATATAAACATTGTTTGTGGCTTATTCTCTAATTTCCTAGAGTTGTAGCCTAAGATTAGGAGACTCAAGGTTCTTAAATTCGTCTGTTAGGTTTCATCAAGTCTTAGTGTACCTCTAGATAGGAATTGCAGTTAGCTAGGCTGAAACTACTATCGACCTTACACTAACCATCCATATCTGCCCAACAGACAAATTCCTTCACCCAAGTCATAATCCCTTAATGTATGTGTTAATCTTATGATCGAGTTTAGGTTCGAGCTTAGGGTCTTTAAGGACTCCTAATCTGCTAGAACCTATGGCTCTGATACCATTATGTCACACCTCGCCTGCACGATTGCCACGTGCGGGGGAGGTGTTGGGGAAAATAGGCTGTCAATATTAAACACACGCGGAAGCAACATATAATATATATATATATATATATATATATATATATATATATATATTAAACAACCATTAGCTTAGTTACAGACAGCCTAATAAGTTTTAAAATCTTGAAAGTCATAATAATAATAATAATAAGTCTCGTCTTAGCATCTAACAGAATGCTAATCACTAGGCCCGGAGGTTCTGGGAATCTTATTGAACATATTCACTTGTTACCCGGTAAGTCACTTACTTGCAAGTATCTACTGATTCCCTACAAAATTTATAAATTCAACTGTATCAACAACAATGAATGTTGTTGGTGAGCCGTACCTGTTAACTTTTTGTCACATTGCATTTATTGCTACATAAAACTGTCACGCATGGTAATGACTAGTAATCAACCAGTAATCATATATATAGGTCACGGGGTACAAGACATGCACCAAAAGATTTCTAGCATACTATCCGTAGTATTTTTCACGTACCAGCCATCTTTCACTATGTAGACAATAATGCAATTAATTTATAGCATAGATCTTAACTATGCATTCTTTCTTTGAAGCTCAAAGAGCTCTTAAAAACAGTAAAGGCAAGGTAAACGGAACTCACAGTGTTTAATTGCTGAACTTTTGTAAAGATCACTTATGTTCGTTAGACGTCACTGATGTAACGAACCTATATTTAATTTATCTAATGTGGTTATAATCATGCTTTTGAGTCCTATTATTTGCTACTGATGTCAATGGTGCTAATATGGTTGGTTAATTTTGTTTTGTAAATTTATAATTAGAATTTTATATAAAATACATATTCTGTTTTAGAACATTCGCGGACCGCTAACCCCTTTTTCTTTTGAACTCGCGGTCTGCGAGTTTCGTTTGTTTAGTTTCCAGAAAAGGTGCAGTCGCGGACCGCCACTGCAGCTCTTTAAAACTGGCGGTCTGCGAGTTTTGTTTTGCTGGATTTTCAAAAAGGACAGTCGCGGACAGCAAGTCTTACACATCACTTAGTCGCGGTCCGTGACTACTAGGTTAACTGTCTGTCCAGCTTTTCTTTTAGATTTTCTTCCGTTCATTCCAGGGGTCGATTCCACTGGTCTCATATTTTTTATAACTCAGTATTATTTAGATGTTAATTACTAGTATATTCATGTATTTCTATTCTTTGTTACATAAATGTTAGGAACGAAACCGAAACCGTTCTTAGTATGTTTATCACATCCTTCCTATTCCCATTTCTTGATATAACTCCTAATAGGTCTGAATCTCTTATCAGAATCCTTGTTATTGGTGAAACTCGTAAATAACCATTTTTCTTATCAAAACTACCATTCATTACATAAGATTGCTAGTATGCATAGTAAGGTTGTACCTCGTGTAGTGAAGCTTGTACAATCGAGTTCCTTGTTTGCAAAAAAAAAAACTTATGATCAGTAGTCTTCTCGTCCACTTGCATCTTTAATCCTCTATCAGTCAAGTACTTTTTATAAGCACATGAAACCCATAACACTTCATAGTTACCATAGAAAGATTTGGTTTGGTATGTCATACCTTGTATAGAGTTTTCTAATGCTCAATCCACTCTTGGCAGCCTCAAGAACACTTTCCCCACTTCTGGAAAGTTGCTACAGATTAGTTCTTCACAGCTTTTTTTTGGTCCCGAAACAACAATCTTTCACGATATCGTAAACACAAACAAATGCGGAATCCTTGTTTGTGAGTGATTCAAGAAGAAGATGATGAAAGAGACTTGATATGAGATGAAGAACAAAGCAACACAATCAAATCTTAAATGAAACTTGATCAATCTTCTATTAGATGAGTTCACGATCGTAAATACAATAGGGAGGCTCAAATAGTAATCAAGAACTAGTGCTAATCATAAACTACTTGGGTATTTATACTACCCATTACAAAAACCCTAAACATAATCGTAAACCCTTTAGATGACCGGCCCATTAAGCCTAATCGGAAACACCTTAAGCCCATAC
Source organism: Deinandra increscens subsp. villosa (assembly GCA_039602395.1). Taxonomy (NCBI): domain Eukaryota; kingdom Viridiplantae; phylum Streptophyta; class Magnoliopsida; order Asterales; family Asteraceae; genus Deinandra; species Deinandra increscens. The sequence continues at coordinate 83,282,181 of JBCNJP010000007.1, read as the reverse complement.
CAATGTAAGCCCACTCCTCTAATGTTCATGCCTCGCAATTTATAGCCCAATAATCTTCCCCTAGGCATGAACCATTAGAGCGGATAAAGAAGCATCAAATCAAATCGGAAGGTGTGAGACTCCTTCCTAGACCACCATTCACGCTCTACAATCCGGTTTGATGTATCATGAAAGATTCCCACCCTTATAGCATTCTCAAAGTCAAGCTCATCACCTAGGATAGGTTGGGTGGCTAGGAGTTTGATATCACGCTTTCCAAACCTTAGCAAATCAACCGGATCATAGAACCGAAATTCTCGCATCTTCTTTCAGACCACCACCACCTCATGAGTTGTTGGATCATAAAACCAATTGTCAAAATTCTTCACAAGCGTACCATCTTCAAACTCGTCCAACATGTTGATCACTCGAGTTCTTTTAGTGGGTGGTCGCCTCACTTCTTCTACAGGCTCATCTGTAACAGGTTCAGTTCCAGTCTGAACCCATCTTGTTTGCTTGAGCTCAAAGTTTTCTTCAAGGTGGCTCATCAGATTGTTACGAACGAGGTCTCCATGTGTATTCATCCATCTGTTAATAAATGGAGCCCTCAGCAAATTTCTCATCTTTGGTTCAGTCCAGGAGTAAATTTACCGCGAGTTCTGTAATACTCCACTGGACTATAGCCATCTCTGATCACAGCAAACAGTTTCTTCTCTGCATCGTAGTGCCAGCACAGGATAGGTTCACGGCTCCCCCTTTTGTCAATTTCACTTTCTCCCACATCAATCGAGTACAGCTTAGGGGGAGGTCCCTGGAAGAAATCCTTGAACCAATTTTCATGACCTTCTGGTGCTTTTGAGATGAATCTTCCTCCCCGAATATAGTCAGACATCTCAATGGTGTCATCACCTTCATCTTCTTGCATTGCATCAGCAGTTTGAGCAACTTGAGAAGAACTCTGAATGTTTGAACTATTAGCTCCCTTCAAATCTTCGAACTTCTTCCTCAGTTTAAGATATCCCGCATACAAAAATCCAATACTGGCTTCATTTTTGCTCTCCTTCTCCTTCAACCTCTTGTTTTCTTCCTTTAGTTCTTTAATCTCTCCCTCTCTCCTTCTGTTTTGAGATAAGAGGAGGTTGATCTGAGGATCGGCACTTATCCGTAGATCTACAGGGAGATCACTAGCTTGAGCAAGTTCTTCAAGAAGTGCTTGGTACGGACGAAAGCTTGGAGTGGTTGAATGCTGGCTAGGTTCAGTAGAAATGTTTATCCTTACCGGGCTGGGCTCAACAAACGAGCTGTCAACTTCAAGGAATTGCCTTTCCTCATGAACTGGGCTTTGTTCATTCAGAATAGGACTCTCAGTTTGCATTGGAGTTGGATCTTGAACATCAACTTGGTTATTTGCCTGAAGTGTACTCTCCACATTTGCGGGTTCAGACATGTCATCATTGTGCACATTTGCACCCGTATGTTCAAACACCATCAGGCTTGATCTTGTCTTTTGAAACTTGAATCTGATAGTTCTTGGATCAGATTTCTTTCTCGGTGAAGGTTCACGTACTGGAATGGGTTCTGTAAGCACATCATCAACAGGAAAATTAGCATCCAACTCTTGTGGAATTGAACCACTGCTTGAAGAAGAGTTCAAGTCATCCCTCATTCTCTTGTGACTGATTGGCCCTAGATCCCCATAAATATCGTCTGTTAGATTCTCATTTTCCGGGAAAATGTCATCCATCACATTTTCTTCATCCGAAGGTATGTTCTCAGGTTCTTCTTGAACATTCAAAGGAACAGTTGTTGACACATCATGATCTTCAGCCACAGATACATTGACTGGAGGTAATTCAGGTTCAGAATCTTCTTCTTGTTCTTGTTCTCATGCAACCTCAGGGAAAGCACCTCTTTTAGTCCACTCGAGTCTTCCTTGAAAAGTGCTCTTTCCCCTTCTATCTTGGGTTTGTAGACCGAAAACACTGTCATCCATGAATGTTATATCCAGCTTCTCTACCCTTTCTTGAATCATTGGATACTTCTTCAAAACCGCCATGTGCACAAACCGTGGAGTCATGAGAAATTGCTCTCTTGCACTCATATCAGCATTACTAACCCAATCCAACAGCATCATCTTTCAAAAATTAAACTCCCAGTCCAAGGCCAGTGCAACAAATACTGTGCCATGCACCTTATTCAGCTGATCAAAGCTTGTTCTCTTCCCCAAGAAAGATTTCTGCATGTAGTGTGCCAAACACCTCCAGTAGTGTGGCAAAAGCTTCTTGAAGATCGGCGAGAAGTTTCCTTCATAACCCAAAAGACGTGCACCCTCTAACACAGCAGCCTTGGAATAATCCATTGTGTCTTCAGCTTTATCATTTATATTCAGCCCTTGGCGGATATCTTCTTCTTCAATCTCGATTTTGTGGTTTTGAACCGTTGCTGTGATCCTTGTTTTATCGAGATTTTCCCTTGCAGTTCCCCAGAATTCTCTCACAAGTTGTTCATCTATCAGCACGCTTGTCCTGAGAGCATGATTTATCTTGCATACGTTCATCCCTGCAACAAGTGAGTAAAATATTTGCATGTGTCTCTCTGGAGGGTCATCAAGATAAGCAGGCATGCAGTGATCTCTTTCAAAGTGAATTTCCTCATCAATCAGTTCTTCTGCCATTTGAAAAACCGAGACAAGTGCATCAGGCTTAATCACATCAATGAGCAATTATGTTTGTTAAAAACCATCTCGAAGTTCAATTGATTATCACATTACACCGTTAAGTTCAAAAATCCTAATTGAAACTTTTAAAAGAAAGAATTGAATTTTTGTTCAACAATTTTAACAAACCACACTTTTAAAATCATTTTAAAATCAACTTAGTTCAATTTTATCTTTATAAACAATTAAGTTTGACGTGATTTTAAAACATTTTGGGTTTATTTAAGTGTTTATGATTTAATATCAAACTTTAAACGGGTTTACGATCCACAATCCGGGTTCACGATCCAATTATGGGTTCACGATCGGGTTAAAAGAAGTCCGGTATAGGTCCAGTCGTAAACGCGTAGCCCAATCATAAACAACAATAATTCGAAAACATCGGAGTCGTGAACCCCCATCAATCGTAAACGTCGATGATCGTAATCATGGATGATCGTAAACACAACCCATCGTAAACGCTGATCGTGAACGACATCGGAAACTCGGATCATAATCGTGAATCGTCGTCTTCTTCCTCGCGATAATCGTAAACATCGAGGTCCGCCATTTTTGAACCTGCAAAAGCTTCGAAAACACATAAAAACACAACATTGATGTAAAATAAACATCAATCACTACCTTTTATGAATAACAACCACAAAAACGGCTTCTAATCTCGAGTATTTGACACTAAACACGAAGAAGAGGAGATGATCACCGAGAGAAGAAAATAAAACTGTGATTAGAGCTTGTGAATCGAAGAGGAACAGTCGATTGAGGTGTGGTTTATGGTCGGAAAGTGATGGCGAGGACAGTGGTGTGCTCGGAATCCACTGTAGATGGTTGGAGGTGGCCGGAAAGTGATTTTCCGGTGAAAGAGGGAGGTGGTTAGGGTTTCGAATGGCTGGATCGTAAACGCAGAGAGAAATCGTAAATAGAATGAGGAGGGGGATCGGAAATGAGGAGATTTGAAGGTTTTGTTAAGTAAAATTTTCATAAAACCCCCCTCAAGTTTTGAAAACATTTTAAATACTCCCAAACCTCATTTAAATGAAAATTCTCTTGAAAAATGTTAATTTTGAAAAATTTGAGAATTTCAAAACTTCCCCTCAGACTCATACCCCGGGTATCTGATCTTGATCATAAAAATTTAAATTTAAATATTCAAAGACTTAAAAAATGAATATAAAAAGCATAAAATTAAGATAACCTAAAGCCGAGATAAAAACATACTTGCCTTGAAGCTGATGTTTTTCATGGATCAAACCAGACTTATCTTTGACTGAGGAACCCTTTTTGGCTTCTGTTACTCGACGCTCTAGACAATTTTCAGAACTTTGACCACACAAACTCACATCAAGTCATTTTGAAGTGCTTAATTATGGTACAATATTACTGTCATGTTTAACCGTCCCCACACCCAATTCTTCATAGCAAAACCTACCCAACATCAGAGTTTATTGAGGATTCACAAACCCCCAACTTGAGGAACCATGCAACACTGTCATGATAAACACTTATTTCCTTAATTATCAGTTGGTGATCAGGTCGGCCGTATAAGCACGCAAAGAAGACCAAACAAAATATTTATTTTATTATTTTCTCTTTCTTTTTATTTTTCCTTTTTGTTTTCATTTTTCTTTTCTTTGGTGTTGTCATAACAGCAGAACATGGCGTGTGAGAGAGTGAATACTAGGCTAATACCACTCTCAACCCATTTTTGCTGGGACTCAGTTTTTAAACCATGTAAACTAGGACGGGAAACTAAACATATATAGAAGTTAAGTTTACTGCACTTACATTGATGATCATAGTTTTGGGTTAAGCTTACCGACATATCATCTTTAAGCAATCTTTCACTTCAGCCTTACACGTGTCAGTCTCCGATTGTCTTGGACATTTATATCACTTCCTATCAATTCAAGACAAACACAAAAGACTTCATAAAAACCTCAAACAGATTTTCAGATTTTCTGAAACTATAGCATTTCTTCCCCTATTTTTATGAGGCTTTTGAAACATAAACACTTTTTTTTAATATATATTTTTTTAAATGAAACTTAAACCAAAAGTAAGCAAACATAAAAGCAAAACTATGTACAAACAATTTTGATCAGATCATTCCTCGAAGGCAATCATCCTTAGACCTTCAACACACATTTCAAAGTTTGGACGAGGAAGGGGTTTTGTGAAAAGGTCAGAGACATTTTGATCGGAGTTTACCTTTTCAAGCTGAATCAACTTCCTATCATAGCAATCATGAATGAAATGTACCTTGATATCTATGTGCTTTGTTTTGGAATGTTGAACAGGATTCTTGACAATTTGCAGAGCAGCAGCATTATCACAAAAAATTGGAGTATTAAGAAATTCCATACCGTAGTCAGTGAGCTGATTCTAAATCCATACTACCTGCGAGCATCCAGTTGATGCTGCCACATATTCAGCTTCGGCAGTTGACTTGGAAACGGTATGCTGCTTCTTGCTCTGCCACGAGATGAGTTTGTCTCCCAAATACTGACACCCACCAGTTGTGGATTTCCCGTCAAGGTCACTACCTCCATAATCACTGTCAGTAAACACAAATAATTGAAAATCAGTATTCTTTGGATACCAAAGTCTAAGCCGAGGCCTGCCCTTCAAATACCTAAAAATACGTTTAACAGCAGCTAAATGAGAGAATTTAGGATTAGCCTGGTAACGTGCACACACACACACTGCATGCATGATATTTGTCCTGCTTGCTGTCAAATACATGAGTGAACCGATCATTGAACGATACATGAATTCACTCACTGATTCTCCATCTGCATCTGCTGTCAGTAGTGGTCTGGATGCCATGGGAGTGGAGATGGGCTTGGAGTCCTGCATCTTGTACTTTTCCAGAATCTCATTCACATATTTTGCTTAATGAATGAGAATCCTAGATTCATCTTGTTTAACTTGCAGTGCCAGGAAAAAGTTCATCTCCCCTTGATCGCTCATCTCAAATTTCTTTCTCATGATATCCTCAAACTCGGTGCATAATTCTTCCTTCGCTGACCCATAGATGATGTCATCCACATACACTTGCACCATAATGATATCATCTTTCACCTTCTTTCTAAACAGGGTTTGATCAACCACTCCCCTTGTATAACCATTTTCCACCAAATGCTTTGATAGAGTCTCATACCACGTGCGGGGTGCTTGATGCAAACCATACAAAGCTTTATCCAGTAGATACACATGATCTGGATGCTCTTCATCCACGAACCCTGGTGGTTGAGCCACATAGACCTCTTCATTCATTTTAGCGTAGAGGAAGGTTGTCTTCACATCCATTTGATGCAATGTGAAGTTGAGATATGTTGCTACAGCAAGGAATATTCGAATTGCTTCCAACCTGGCCACTGGTGCGTACACCTCATCATAATCAATCCCGTAAACCTGTCTGTGGCCTTGAACAATCAACCTGGCTTTGTTTCTCACACTCACACCCGTGTCATCTTTCTTGTTCTTATACAACCATCTCGTGGGTATAACCTTTTTATCTTCTGGTCTTTTCACCAGACGTCACACTCCCAATTTTGAGAATTGATTCAGTTTATTGTGCATAGCCTCCATCCAACTTGGATCTTTAAGTGCTACCATCACATTTGGAGGCTCTATTTGGGAGATAAAGCATGAGTACATGCAGAAGTTGATGTCACCCACGCGGCTTCTAGTAGTAACACCTGCTGACACTGGTCCAACCACATTGCTGAGAGGATGATCTCTGTTGATTCTTGTGGCTTGTACATCTAGTACTGAAACAGAAACAGGCAGGTTAGTATCATTAACATTATCATTCGTACCTTGGATTTCTGACTCCTTCTGATCATCATGAGTTCTTGAAGATTCTGGAACATCCACATTATCATCCTTAGGAGTTGCTGCTGATACACTGTCACTAACATTTTCCACAGATGGCCTTACTTCAGGAGCTGGGGCAATGATGTCTTCTTCTTCTCCCAGACTAGGAAACATATTTGAGAAGTTGAAACCTTCAAACAATGACCCATAATCAAAGATCCAGTCTGGCCCAGTTGCAGCATCAGTTGGATTGTCTTCCAACCAGTCAGCATTGAATGCCTCAATTATCATTTTGGTGGTTTTGTTGTAGACTCGATAAGCACACTATTTGCAGAATACCCAACAAAGTAGCATTCATCAGCCTTTGCTTCGAATTTCCCCACATCAGACTGAATTAGAACTGTGCAAGGACACCGGAAAGTCTTGAAGTACCCCACCTTTGGCTTTTCTCCATAAATAATCTGATAAGGCGTCTTCTCATGCCGCTTGTTCAAAAGTACCCGATTTTGCACATAACAAGCAGTGTTGACTGCTTTGGCCCAAAAGAAATTTGGCAATCTTGCTTCACCCAACATTGTTCTTGCAGCTTCAATGAGTGTTATGTTTCTTCTTTCAGCAACACCATTCTGTTGAGGCGTGTACGGTGCACAGTATTGCCTTTCTATACCTTTATCTCCACAGAACATATTCAATTCAGTATTCTTAAACTCTGTTTCGTTGTCTGATCTTATTGCCTTCACTTTCTTGCTCATCTGATTCTCTATGAGAGTAACAAACTGTTTCACAAGTGCTGGAGTTTCATACTTGTTTGACAAAAAGAACACCCACGTAAATCGAGAGAAGTCATCCACTATCACCAGGAAATATGAGAACTTGCTGATACTTAGTACTTGCATTGGGCCAAAGAGATCCATATGTAGTAGTTGCAACACAGACGAAATAGAGTTTGTCATTTTAGAACGATGTGGCAACTTGTGTTGCTTCCCCTTAGCACATGCAACACACTTCTCAATTGATGTGAAGTCCTTGATGGGAAGGTTTCTAACATGCTCTCCCTTTGCCAGTTTGGTCAGATTCTTCATATTGGCATGTCCCAGACAACGATGCCATAATAATGCCAGATTTTCATTTTACTTTGAAATAAGACAGGCCACATCAGAAGGCGGAGGATTACCCATGTTGATGAAGATAAGAATTTCCCCGCCTTGGTGTACGCATCAAGATACACTCCTCAGGAATCTTGACTCCAGGTTTGAGAATGATACATTCCTTGCTATTGAACAACACAGAATATTCTCGATCACAAATCTGTGAAACACTGAGCAGACTATGTGACAATTCCTCCACATAATGCACATCTGAGAACGTCAAGCTACCATTCTTCACCACACCTTTCTTGCTGATCCTGCCACCTACTCTACCAGCAAAAGATACACCTCCACCATTAAAATCTTGAACCTCTTCCAAAAGCGATAGATCTCTGGTCATATGTCGGGAGCAACCACTATCAACGTACCAGAGATTGTTGACAGTTCTTCTCGGTTGTACCTACATGAATCAAAGATCAGTTAGAGTCGGGTACCAAGGCCATAACAGATCTGGGCACACCCTTGGAGTCAATGTAGTTGACTAACTGAAAGGACATTCCTGATTTTGATTCAGTTACACTCAAACTTTGAGCGTTGACTTTTGGTTTCCATAAAGTGTGTTTCTGAGGTTTTGACACATTGGTTGAATTCTTAACAGTTGCAGGATTCTTCTGTGGAGATGTGACCTCTTTATCTGCATGTTTCTTGACAGGTGTCCACTCAAGTTTTAATTTTGTTTGAACAACTTGTTTTGTTTGAGAAACATCTTTTGATTTTGAAACCTGTTTCTTAACCTTTGTTTTACCTTTAGGTTGAGAAAAACCTTTTGTTTTGGGTACCTATTTTTCAACAAGTTCAGATTTCATCTTATATTTTCTTTCATAAACTCCTTTAGGTGTGTAGGTAGGTTTTGGAGTTTTGGCCACATTCCATTTTTCATTAACAGGCTTTGTCACTGGAGCTTTAGTGTTTAAAACCTTAGACTGTTGAGTCCACATTGGTTGCGAACTTTGCTTCCCCTGAGACAAAGCTTGTTGTTTCTGATTTTTGTTTCCACCTGTCATCATTTTCTGCAACATACTAGTCCGTGGGTTTTGCGGATAGTATGGTTGATAAGGTTTATTTAAACAATTTGCAGCAAAATGCCCTGGTTTTCCACACTGAAAACAATTCATAATTCTAGGCCCATTCACATGACTACAGACATATGAACGCCTTGGGTAAGATGACTCCCATTCAGGCTTATCATCCCATTTGTGTATCAAATGTTTTGGAACTTTCTCAGGTTGCGTAATTAAACAAAATTGTTCTGATTTTGCTTTGTTGGTTCTGTTAAAGGTAGACATAACCTGGGGATAAGGAACAAATTCCTTGGGTTTAGACTCACGACCAGCTTTAGTATTGGGCATGGCCATGCAAACATCTTAATTAGTCCAATGAGGGGCCCAGTGGTATCTGCTTCAGCACAAAGCTGAAGGAACAAATCCTCTTGACTACACGTGTCCAGTCACATACTTCACTACACTTACTGAAAATAGCCCTTTTGTACTACCTTATTCAGGATAGTTAGACCTATATCAAGTAGGTGCAATCCATACATGCATGACCTGCTTGTATCTCAAGTCTAAGGATAAGTAAAGCAACCATTTACGAATTTCACTTAATGACGCCGATCCATAAAGTGACAATCCGTTAGTGGGTCAGTCCAGTATGCATCCAATGAATACCATGTGAGTTTGGTGGGACCATCCTAACCAATCACTCAGATTTTGTCTTAGTTTAACTATGCTCCCACATAGTTAATCGACAATGGACAATTTAGAATACTTGATAAGTACTCAAGGATTAAACATGCAAATATAGGACACAATTTACTATTAAATGAAATCAAACATATCAAGTACTTTATTTCATTATATAAATAGAAATTGTTTAACATCCCTTATCCAAATACCGAACATCAGACATACATGATTTAACTAACTAATTTAAGTCCCATGCCCTCGGCATGCCTTTCAAGCTTCGGCCTCGACAAAGCTTTCGTGAAAGGATCAGCTAAGTTAATATCTGTGTGAACTTTGAGTAATCTGATTTCACCTAGTTCGATCTGCTCACGAACATAGTGATATCTCCTGGCATAGTGTCTGGCGCCCTTCTGAACTCCGGGTTCTTTGGCGATGATTAATGCACCCGAGTTATCGCAGTACATGTCGATAGGCAAGTTACTTGTGGGGATCACATCAAGCCCACAAATATACTTCCTTATCCAGACAGCCTCCATTGCAGCTTCCGAAGCAGCAATGTACTCAGACTCTGTTGCAGACATAGCAACTGTGGTTTGTTTCTTACTTTTCCAATCCACAGCGCCTCCATTCAGAACGAAGACGTACCCAGACTGAGACTTCGTGTCATCTCTATCAGTCTGAAATCCAGCATCGCAGTATCCGGTCACTTTGAGTTCTTGATCTGGATTTCCCCCATACACCAAAAACAAATCTCTAGTAGCCCGTAGGTACTTGAGAATGGTCTTAACAGCAGTCCAGTGACTTTCACCTGGATTCTGTTGAAATCGGCTAACGATATTTTGCGCAAACGCTATATCAGGTCTAGTGCATCTCACCGCATACATTATAGAGCCTACAGCCGAAGCATAAGGGACTCTCTGCATACGCTTCACCTCATCAGGTGTAGAAGCACCTTGTTTGACCGATAGACCAAGTCCTTCCTGCATAGGTACTATACCACGCTTGGAATTCTCCATCTTGAATCGCTTCAAGATCTTATCAATATAAGCACTTTGACTTAGTCCAATCAACCGCTTAGTTCTATCTCTATAGATCTTGATTCCAAGAATAAATGCTGCTTCTCCCAAGTCTTTCATGGCAAAACACTTCCCAAGATGGGATTTTACATCTTGCAACATTGGAATGTGTTTTCCTATGATCAATATGTCATCTACATATAAGACAAGGAAAGTAACATTACTCCCACTAGCTTTGCGATATACACATGGCTCATCGGGATTCTGAACGAAACCAAACTTTTTGATTTCTTCATCAAACCGTTTATTCCAACTCCTCGATGCTTGCTTTAGTCCATAAATGGACCTTTGAAGCTTGCATACTTGGTTGGGATGTTTTGGATCAATGAACCCTTCAGGTTGATCCATATAGACTTCTTCATCCAAGTAACCATTTAAGAAGGCAGTCTTAACATCCATTTGCCATATCTCAAAGTCATAGTACGCTGCTATGGCTAAGAGAATCCTAATAGCTCTTATGTCTGCTACTGGTGAAAAGGTCTCCTCATAGTCAACGCCAAAACGTTGAGTATAACCTTTCGCCACGAGACGAGCTTTATAGGTGTGTACATTTCCATCCATGTCGGTCTTCTTCTTGAAGAGCCATTTACTCCCAACGGTTCTTGCGTTAGGAGGAAGATCAACCAGGGTCCAAACGTGGTTATCTTGCATGGATTTCATTTCCACATTCGCCGCTTCAAGCCATTTGTCAGATTCCGGATCTGATAATGCAGCTTTGAAATTCGGAGGCTCATTGAGATCTCCTGATACGTTATCCTCGGATTCGACTAGACCAATCCATCTATCCGGATTACGTACGACCCTTTCGGATCTACGAAGTGGAATCGCAACATCATCGACTTGAGGTTCATCACTTTGAACATTTTCCCCCCCAAGTTGATGATTGCTAGTTGTTTCAGAAGGTGAAACATCTTCCAATAGTTCTACAATTCTCCCACTGTTCTCTTGAGCTATAAAATTCTTCTCAAAGAATTCAGCATATCGAGCAACACGAACAGTATTTTCGGAAGGATTGTAAAAGTAGTAACCCATTGTTTCCTTTGGGTATCCTACGAAGATGCACTTAGTGGTCCTGGGTTGTAGTTTGTCAGGCGTATCGCGCTTCACAAGTGCCTCACATCCCCAGACTCTTAAGTAAGACAACACAGGGACTTCTCCATGCCACAATTGATGCGGTGTCTTTTCAACCTTCTTGGTTGGAACCATATTTAGAATGCGCACAGCGGTTTCTAGAGCAAAATCCCAAAATGATAATGGGAGAGTTGTAAGGTTCATCATCGACCTCACCATTTCTAGTAGGGTTCGATTCCTCCTCTCAGATACACCATTATGCTGAGGTGTATAAGGAGGAGTAAGCTGTTGGACAATTCCACATGCTTTAAGATAATCCTTAAACTCTTGGCTTAAGTATTCTCCACCACGATCCGATCGAAGAATCTTGATGGTCTTACCGAGTTGATTTTCAACTTCATTCTTAAACTCTTTGAATGTTTCAAATACCTCATGTTTATGTTTAAGCAAGTAAACATAACCATAACGGCTGAAATCATCCGTGAAAGTCACGAAGTAGCTAGCACCTTTTCTTGACACATGTCTAAATGGGCCACATACATCCGTATGGATGAGTCCAAGTAGTTCTTTAGCCCTTTGCGGCTTGTTCGGAAAGGGTTTTCTAGTCATCTTTCCTGAGATACAGGAAACGCATTTATCAAATGATTCATCATTTGATTGTAAGATCCCTTCACGTTGAAGTCTTTCAATGCGATTTTTGCCAACATGGGCAAGACGACAGTGCCAAAGATAGGTAGAGTCCAAACTAGTTTTGGCTCGTTTGCTAACGGTGAACATTGAATTATTTGAAACACAACCACGCATATCAATTTCATAAATGCCATCACAAGGGATAGCATCAAAATAATGAACATTATTTTTAGAAACCGAAATACCGATATTATTAAAAACATTAATATATCCTTGGTTTTTCAACAATGAAACTGAAATAACACCTCTAGTAATAGAAGGTGCATAATGACAATTGTTTAAAACAATAATTAACCCAGAAGGAAGAACTAAATGAAATTCTCCTATAGCTTCCACAGCTGCTGGCAAACCATTTCCAACGAACAGCTGCAAAGCTCCAGGCTTCAGTTTCCTCCTGTTTCTAAGACCCTGCAACGTATTACAGATATGAGTTCCACAGCCGGTGTCATACACCCATGAATCACTCTTAGAAAAGGAAAATAATTCAATTGTGAAGATACCTGAAGTACTAGTCCCACTAGTATTCTTTCTTTTCTTCATCAACTCAGCTAGATAGGTAGGACAGTTCCTCTTCCAGTGTCCAACTTCACCACAATGGTGACAGATCTGGTCCTTAGCCGGATGCTCTTTAGGGGCCGGAGGGGTTTGCTTGGCTTTAGGGATATGGGCAACAGCCTTGCCTTTACCCTTGCCATCAATCTTGCCCTTCCCTTTTTGCGGTCGTTTAGCCTTTTGGATCTTACCCCCCTTGATCATAAGAACTTGGGGTGTTTCAGTGGCCTTTTTGGGAATCGTCTTTTCATACTCGACAAGCATAGCATGAAGCTCAGGTATAGTTTTAGTCATACTATGCATGTTGTAGTTGCGCACAAAACCCTCATAATCCTTCGTAAGAGACTTGAGAATCATGCCAACTGCAACAGCCCGATTATACCCATAATTGAGCGATTCCAATTTGTCAAAGTAGCTCTTCATCTTGAGTACATGACTACTGACCGATTTACCAGATTCAAGCTTCAAGTCGTGGAGTTCCACAACAAGGTCGAACAATTCAACACCAGCTTGTTTTTCATACATCTTTTTCAGCTCTTTGATCATATCACAAGGTGTATGAAGCTCGTACTGCTTCTGAAGATCAGGAGTCATACTCGAGAGCATCATGCAAGCAACCTCATCGTACCTGCTATACTCAGCATTATAGAACGCTTTCTCTTGCTCAGTAGCATTAGCAGCTGGCTCGGTCGGCCAATGATTTTCAAGGACATCGGTTCTCCATTCAACTCTAAGGACAATCCTCAGTTGACGGTACCAGTCATTGAAGTTAGATCCATTTAGCTTTTCTCTTTCAAACATTTGACGAAAAGCATGACCAATGGTGTTGTTTTGGGTGGTGTTTGATGTTGCCATCTACAAAACAGATTTAAAGTTCAAAAATCAGTATTTTCGATAATTAAGTCCTTAATAATTTAATTACCCAATGTTTAAATTATCTTTAAACAATTAAGCTTATTAAGGCTAGGATCCAATTGACATGCCATCATTTCATCAGTTGATCTGCTAGAAATGATGCATTCAGAAGGTAAGTGACGATCACTAATTGTATTCCAAATACAATTCCTAGATTTTATGGGACCTACAACTTGCACCAAGTGATTTGTAGTCATGTTTCATCCCATCTTTTGCCACGGGCTAAGGGTCTCACCGCCTAGCTCGCTTTAAGTCGTCCAACCAAGAACTCACAAATTGTCCACCATTGTGTACCAATGAGTGGGAAATGTGTCTTGCAGATGTTAATCTACCATTGTGTACCAATGAGTAGAGTAACACCCACAAGTGTCCTTTACGAGTTGGGTGGCAAAGACTTAAGTTTAATAGGGTCAAAACAATTTTGATGTGTGATCAAAAAGGTTATGTGTGAAGATTCATGCATATCTTCACCACATAATGTGTTTATAAAAATTCTTATTTTTGTCTTTCAAAACAAAAGAGCTCGGTAGCTCCATTCGCAACACACAAAGAAGCGTAGGGGTGAGGTTTGCAACTTTTGCAATTAAAAACCTACCCACTTTAGGGAAGCATGGCGACCCGACTTATACCTCTCTTAGAGTGTGTTCGAATGGGTGAGCCGGTGTTTCTTTTGAATTTTAGGACACAAATTTTATTTTATAAACAAAATCATATTTCAATAGTTATTTAAGCAAATTTCGATTTTCGTAAAACAAATTTGCAATAAAACCTTTTCATTTATGTCACAATTATCACAAATAATCACATAACCTTAGGGTTTCTAATTATCTAACATAATTTTAATTTATTACTTCTCTTTATATAAGTAATAACCATGAACGATTTGCATGAAACTTCATGGTTTTTACTTCCTTTTAACATTTTAAAATAAGGTACAACATGTTGTTAAACAACAAATAAAAACTTGGGTTCATGATTTTAGATCACAAGAATCGAATTTTAGACCTAAAACCAGGGTTTTCGATTCGGCTAGAGGTTTTTGATCCAATATTAGACTTCGAACACATTTAATAAACAATTTACGATATTGTTCGAAAACAAGTTTGATCGGAAACAGGTTTGCGATCAGAATTTTAGTTTGCGATCGGGAACAACGGTTTACGATTGGCATCAAATGGGTCGTAATCATGGATTTACGATCGGAACAACGGTTTACGATCCTGCATCAATATGAGTCGTAAATCAGGTTTACGATCGGAATCAAGTGTTTCCGATCGTAAACAGCCGCCATCCTGCTGTTTACGATTTAGCATCAAATGGGTCGTAATCATACGTTTTACGATCGGAATCACAGTGTTTCCGATCGTAAACAACCAGCAGATCGTGAACATTAAGATCGATTAGGGTTTTGCGATTTTTTTTTTTTACCAATTTTTCGAAATCAGATTTTGGCCAATTGTAAAATCTATTTTAGTGGATCGAAAAGCTAGAATCTAGATTACCCCCCTTCAAGTTTTTATTCCCGGTAATTAATTAAAAACATAGGTGGCTCGTGATACCACTGTTGGAATATATAACAATTATCAATTAAACACGAGTACGCAGCGGAATTAATCCTATGAATTAATCTAACTAACCGGATATTGAATGTGTACCTTTTTAGCTCGGCAAGAGAAGAATCCTTAGGATTTGAAGTAAATCCCTCTACGATCGCACACACGACACACCGATGCACGTATGCTAGTACTTGATCACGAACACCTCTCCTTGATAAAGCTTGGTCGAACCACAAGGAAAGTCGAATCCTTTGGATTCGGTTTCCTTCACCGAAATCGTAAAGGGAGAGAGAGAGAGATTTAGGGTTTTTCCTTTTATCAAATAAAAGCAGCAAAACAAACCTTAAACCCAGAGGGTCTATATATAGGTTTAGAGGAACTTGATAAGCAAGTTAGGGTTTAGGATAGGGCTTTACGATTTTTCGGCCCTAAGGCCTATCCTAAGCCTTTTCTCAATTGTAATCTAATTACAACTCTCTCTAATTACAACTAACACCCCTGTTAACAATTAACTGTTAGTTTTTAACGAAACCTCGTTAAATGTTCGTGATAAATATTAATTAACTCATTAATTAATACTAATACATTAGTGTCGAGACGTGTGACCCCGTAGGCTTAAATACTTTCCGGACATACGCTTACTATTACATGATCATATCCCTACAGTAAGTTCATCTACATGCTTCCTAAGCTCAGCAATTTCTAACTTACCGTTTTCATACAGGACTGACTTCTCAGAGGCAAGGGCTTGGTATTTCTTTATATCCAATTTTTGAGCTTTAACTTTCTCCTCACTCTTTTCCCATCTACCCTTAAACGAACTTCTAGAACATTGCATATCAAATAATTCTATCTCACTACTTTTCCAAAGTTGTCTAAGGCCAGGAATTAAACGTGCATAAGTGGGATTAGTACATACCTTTGTGTTGTCGACCTCGGCTGCAAATGCTTCCTTGTCTTCAACCAGGTTCTCTTCTTTCTCTTCTGACTTTTCCTCTGTGACCATAAATGCATGTTCCTTCTCATCATTATTCTCCATCTGAGCAATCATAGTACCTGTCAGACTGAGTTCCCTTACTTGCGAAGCCCATTGATACTCCCCACAATCCTGCACAACCAAAGCCTTTATCTCTGCTCTTCCTTTACCATCTCCAGCTTTCTTCTCTTCAGGTTTCTCCCTCTTTGGCTTGGTACACTCCCTAGCAAAATGTCCATACTCATCACAATTGAAACATCTAAGCTTGCTCTTATCAAAACCCATCCTTATCTTGTCCTGATCCTTCCAAACATTCCTTCCAGTTTTTGCCATAAACTTCTTAGCGCGAAAAACTGCGATAGCCATTTGCCAGGAAACATCAAGCATTTCCACATCTTCAGGATTAATCTGATTCAGCTCACCTGACAGCATGTCAGTAGGTACCAAAGTTCCAGCCATAAGAGCGTGATAACTATTCATAAATCCCATTCCAAGAGCAAAGTTGGGATCATTAGTAGCATTTGCTTCATCAGGGTTGACCATTCCACTAGAACCAGCTTGGGCACGAGACACGAATGCAGTTGACTTTGTGTTTGTACTTGTATCACGTCCAGATGAACTTCCACCCTGCTTTGACCCTACTTCTTCAGATAAGAGAGCCTGATTCAGTTTTCCTGCCAAACTAAGTGAACTTAGATGATTCAGCTCTCTCTGTTTATCATCAATCAGCTTTGACTTCAGTTTGTTAATTAGCTCATCAACAGTCAACTCATCCTGCTTGTTGTTATCTTTGATAATTGAAATGTTGGTATTCCAGGACTTGGGCAGACTGTTCAAGAGTTTCAGATTTTTATCCTCCTGTTCGGGTTCAACGTCGTAGCTTGACATCTCAGTAATTAAGGACACAAATCTTTGAACTTGAGCTTCAAAGGACTCTCCTTGAATGTGATTGAACAAGTTGAACTTCTGCTTCAGCATCTATTTACGGCTTTCCTTGATATCGGGATTTCCTTCATATGCAATCACCAGAGCATCCCAGAGCTTCTTTGCAGTCTTGTACTTCTTAAACCCTTGTGCAATCTCCGGAGTCAATGCCATTGTCATGATAGCATATGCTCTCTCATCCTTGTTACATTTTTCCCAATCATCATCCGAGTTTTCTGCTTCAGTTTTCACCACTCCAACATTTCCTGCTTCGTGTGAGTAGGTATGAATGGTCCATTGACAACTGATCTCCAAAGTCTCAGATCAACACTTTTCAAATGGTTCTGGAATCTATATTTCCATTTAAGGAAGTTATCAGCAGATGTGAGTCTGGGAGGACGGGTAGTCGATCCAATCTCAAAGTCTAGTTTTTGGTACATGCTCAGTTCAAAATCCATGACGAAAGCTTAGGAAAAATTAAAAAAAAATTGTCCAAAAGAGTTTCCGATCGTAAACACCAGTTTACGATAAAAACTGACAGTAGATCGTAAACACCACCGAGTCGTAAACTTAATTGAGAACGCAATGCTGTTCGTAAACGCATTCGTAATCAGCTCCGGATCGTAAACTGTGTCGTAAACTCAATTCCGATCGTGACACACAGTCGTAAATACCCAAAGCTTGGATCTTGAAGTCGTAAACTCCGTACTGAATCGTAAACAAGCTCGTAAACACTTAAAAAATCAATCTTGAAGTCGCAAACTCCTATTTGCAGCTCGTAAACTCGGACTTCATGAAGAACACTGGTCATAGTCTTCAAGAACAGCCCAGAAATGATCGTAAACACCAAAAACAGCAACAAGCTTCCAAATTTTTTAGCCAAACACTCGAATCTAATATCGTGGAACCTCAAATCAGATGATTCTTAGCTCTGATACCAATTTTTGGTCCCGAAACAACAATCGTTCACGATATCGTAAACACAAACAAGTGCGGAGTCCTTGTTTATGAGTGATTCAAGAAGAAGATGATGAAAAAGACTTGATATAAGATGAAGAACAAAGCAACTCAATCATATCTTGAATGAAACTTGATCAATCTTCTATTAGATGAGTTCACGATCGTAAATACAATAGGGAGGCTCAAAATCGTAATCAAGAACTAGTGGTAATCATAAACTACTTGGGTATTTATACTACCCATTACAAAAAACCTAAAGATAATCGTAAACCCATTAGATGACCGGCCCATTAAGCCCAATCGGAAACACTTTAAGCCCATACCAATGTAAGCCCACTCCTCTAATGTCCATGCCTCACAATGTATAGCCCAACAACTTTAGTGTACTAGAGCACCATAACTTTCAAGTTTAACAAGTTGGAACATTTACCTTAATGTTATAATGGAAGAACAAGTCTTGAGAAGCCCACTTCCCTATTTACGAGCTCTGGAGGTCCTCTGGCCGAGTTGAGTGTTGAATGGAGTGCAGGAACAGAGATTGATGGATGATATACAGTAGCAAAATGCCAAAAAACTTTGTTTTTGCCATTTGGACGAAGTCGCGGACCGCTAGAAGTTTTGTGTGAGGGCGTGGCGGTCCGTAACCCTTAATTTTTGAATTTCCACGCGGATCCTCCATAACCCAGATCCGGTTCACTGGTTTTAATGGGTCGCTGACCGCCAGATTTTGTTTCTTAGAGTCGCGGTCCGCGACTCTTCCTGCTATGCAATTTTTTTTATTTATAAGTTTGAACTCCGGTGTTACAATTTAGCGTTCTTATTTCTTTTTGCATGAAACACAGTTGACGGTATCATGAATTTAAACACTATGTGTTAATCACAAGTGTAGTCACATGAATAGAAAAATGTCTGAATATGTATGCTAGTATGGGTTCGCTGGTCAAAGCAAATTAATAATACCTTAACATATCCAGATGTTATGAGTATGGTTTTGTCAGAGTTAAAAATGGAAAAATTATACCAGCAATCGATATGGCTTGTGTGCTCAGTTAGTTGAAATTGAATTGTAGTTCGGTGCGTTATAACCAATATGATCCCAGATAGTGATCTTTCTTAAACCAAAAATAGAGTGTGATTCCGAATTGTATTTCATTTCATTTGAGAAAAATTCAAAAGGATTTTTGGTGTGTTTTAGTATAAGTTTAGAAAAGTTCAAAAAGATTTTTAGGTTTGTTTTGATATAAACTTTTTAAAACCCAAAAAGATCTTATTTCTTATTTGTTTTCAATCTGATCGACACAAGATACCAAATCATTTTCAAAAATTGATTTCAAATCATCTTGGTTCTCCGAAGGACATTTTTGCCCAAGATTAAAGTTATATTGGAAAAAAAGAAAACCACACTTCTGTCTTCTGAAGATGCATGTTAGAAAAAAAAACTCTAGCATGGTGAAAGGGGGAGTTTTATAGAATATTACATAAGTGGTTCAGTTGATAAAGTCCTGCCCCAGCCATGCAGTCTCTACAACTAATATGAAGCAGCTGAAAGTTGAAGCGGATACAACACATGATAAGGGGGAGTCTGTTAGAGCATAATCTGTGTGTCATGTGATGTATATAGAATAGTTGATAGAATGAGTGAATCATAATTTGTAATGTGCAACGAACTGATCTACGGACTGTTGGTTCGTTGCTTAGCCTAGTTTGTTGGGCAGCAACAATATAACTAGAGTGACTCTTAGTCATTTGTAAGGATCGGTCTATCTGAGTCTGTGCTAAGTGTGTGCTTTTGAATGTGAAACCAGAGAGAGTTTGTGTCTTTGTATTCTTTAAGTGAATCAATAAACAAACTTCTTATTTACCTCTTGTGTGTGTGAATCATCTTAGACTAGTAGACGATCCATACACTTAGCGACTTTACAATTTGAGCTTAAGATTATCTGTTTATAATGGTTGTGATGATCTTTCTTATTGATCTAAGCCTATAGTATAATTGATTTCTATATTACTGGGATTGACTACTGTTGTTATGATCATGAAATAAACCTGGTGGCTGTGATGATTTCCTAGTGATTATGAGCCTAGAAAGTTCAAAAATCAAACTGACTGTTTAAATTTGGGGTTGTAATGGTCCAAGAAATCTAATATAATCTTTTTTACTTATTTCAGCTTTTAAATCTATATGGGAATGGCTACCGCTATGATGATCTTGATATAAATTTGGGCAAGAAATGGCTGATGAAAACTGATCTTAGCATGACTCTCTGCCTACTTTTTAATAGCTTAAATCCAATTTAATTGAAAGGTAAACAGTTAAAGATTTAAAAATTCTGATTTAACTAAGTTCTAAAACGTTAAAGATATGGAGGTTGTGATGATGTAAACACTTATCCTAATTGTAAGTTATTCAAATCCATTGTTCAAATTCAAAATTAACTGACAAATAGTTAAATATTTCTATTTAATGTCTTTGTCTACAACAGAGTTTAACGTTTACTTTAACTAAGTTTATAGTGAACCCTGTCGCAAAGCGTGGAGTTTCAATCTAGTCTATGAACATTATACAAAGATCATATT
The DNA here is from genome assembly GCA_039602395.1 of Deinandra increscens subsp. villosa. NCBI lineage: Eukaryota > Viridiplantae > Streptophyta > Magnoliopsida > Asterales > Asteraceae > Deinandra > Deinandra increscens. Next base: position 83,261,540 of record JBCNJP010000007.1, on the reverse strand, counting down.
TAACTTTAAAATACATATCAAATACAAGTTACGTGATACATTTTGTTATGGTTAGGGATGTTTATGGTTCAATCTTTGCTTCTTAAATCCCGGACGTATAAACACGACCGGACTATAACTTTAATTTTAATATTTAATTTTAGAGTTTACTATTACTTAAAGTAAACAAATGAACATAAATATAGTCTCGTTCGTTTTCTCTTTGTTACATTAATATATGCATTTGCGAGACTGATTGCTCAGCATATGAAACTAGTGCTTAACGTGTAAAACTCTGGTCAAAATGATTCACATGTCGGGAGTAAAAAATGAGAACAAGTCAAAAGTCAGCTTCTCGATATGAGAAGCGGATCTTCTAAGATGGGTAGGGTGACCCAGACGGCCCACTTGGCCTCGAAAGACTGGGTCGGGTGCGCTAACCTCCGAGTTGGATGCACGTGTTTTTCAGAACATAATAAGCGGACCGTCAGGAGGTGAAGCAAGACCAGATGGTCCACTACAATGCCAGGTCGATAGATACAAGGTTTTTGACATTTTTCTTCCATTTGCACAATTTTTCTACAAGTATTCTATGCTCTGGAGCTCTCTCTAACCAAAGCAAGACTAGGGATGTTCCAGAGACCTTCAAGGATTGAGTAAGGGTGATCTAATTCCAAGTAATTTATTGGTTAGTGTTCTAATTTGGCAGCTTGTGGAAATTGGACACAAAGCGGACCGTCCATGCATGCCTAGATGAGGCAGGCGATCCGCATCGATAAAGTGTGTCATTTTGTTGTCTGAATTCCCAAGTGGCCCGTCTGGACTAGTGATGAATAGTAGACAGTCTGCATCGATGCTAGAAGACCAGATTGGCCATTTGATCAAGACGGACCGTCTGCCTGGGTGATAGATGACTCAGACGGTTCAGATTCGACTATTAGACAATTTACGAAAAATTGGTAAGTTGCCAATCCATTCACATTTAGTCTAGGTTTTAACCTAATAAAATTTTAATGTATAAGAAAGGTTTTACCGATCATTTTTAGGGCTGAGTACCCTCATGAAATTGTAATGGACTACGTGGCGAGCAACTGTCGAATATTGGGTATGGATGTCCGGGTTAGGACTAGCTAGGGTTTAAGTTAGTCATGTTATGTGATATTAGGTATCTTTGTGCTCAGGTACCTGATATGATCGACGATGTTATCTTGGATTTACTGCTTAGTCGATGTCAACTATTTTTATTTTCTTATTTGTTACAAAATGTGAGTCTCCTCCCCTTTTACACATGTTTTTGGGGTGCAACCGAGCAATGTCTTAAATGTTTTATAGCATGTGTGTAACGAGGTGTTAGATTGCATTTCTTGTTGTATGGCACAATGATGGGCGTGTCTACAAGTCATTAAGATCCGTTAAGTATGGGTGGGCTCGGGGCATATATATGGTTTGTTTCAGATCTTGCTAAATAGTGTCGTCTCATACAAAGGGTGACGTTGTTATGTTCTACGTGTTGTATGATATATATGCTAGCATACGTAGTGGGAGTGTCCGTGGTCATGGCACTGTTCCGAAGGATGAGACTTGACTTGCCTGTAAATATAGATACTAACACGCACACATGAAACTGTTATGTTTAGAGTCAAAGGCCACGACTCACCAACAACGTTGTTGTTGACGTTTTTAGCTCATGTTGTAGGTAACTAATTTGCAGGTAGCAGGTTACCAAGTGATAGCAGGATTGGGATTAATAAGGTCTAAGGCAGAAACACACGTGCTAGCTAGCTGACATGTAGTTAGACTAGTTAGACGTTAAGAACTGGGACCAATTATTCTAATGTATTTAAGCCTTTTGTACCCAAATCTTTAAGTATTTGAAAGTTTTAATTTTTTTTAAAATTTGGGTATTTAAGTTGCGTACACTTGCTTTTGTGGTGTTTGCTACGCACACGAGGACGACGGGGTGTGACACAAAGTCATTTATCTAAGGAACTTTAAAAAAACATTTTGGATAATCTACAAAAAGTTTTTTAAAATCCTAGTTCTAGTTAGTTTATACATGTTTCCTTTAACTATTTTTCTAAGAATAGTTTCATACATATTTTTATTTACTTAAGAATAGTTTTTATAAACATTTTCTAAATTAAATTAAGAGTAAATTATGGATTTCGTCCCTGTGTTTTACACGAATTTCATATATAGTCGTTAGTTTTTATTTATTACGAACATGGTCCCAACCTTTTGACAAATCGTAACACATTTCGTCCCTGAGATGGATGGCCGTTAAAAAACTCTCTTAAGTGAGTATTAAATGACTATTATGCCCCTCTTTTTAAAACAAAAAAATATAAATAAGAACTTATATATAAACTCTGTTAAGTGGGCCATTAAATAATCATCTTCAAAAGGACAAAACCAAACCAAGTATATATGCAGTGATCTCCGACGACCACCCCCAGCTCCAGTCATTGCCAACCACCACCCAGCTCCAATCGTCGCCGACCACTACCCAGCTCCAGAACCGGTCGTCGCAATTAAAAAACCCTTTCCATTCATCTTCGACCACAACATTCACGCCGCCGATATCGATTTCGATCCTATACTCGTAAATGGTCGGCGATTCGAGTGGTTGCGAGGCGTAAATGCTCCGGAGTGGTCGCTTTCACAAGAAGTTAATTAGCGATTTCATGATTGAATAGATCTTCCATCTCATAATCCTCTATATCTATATATATTTTTTGTTTTTTTATTTTTCAAGTAGTTAATAAACCGATCTAGATCTGTGCCCTTTCTGTTCGTAATTCGTAATTCGTAATTTGCAATTCGTATCGAATTAATTTTTTTTGTTGGATTAATTTTGCTATGGCTTCTTCAAGCGGAAATTCGTCTCAGATCCAAAACTCTGGATCCGAAATGGATTTGATGGATCAGAGGAAGCGGAAGAGGATGGAATCAAACCGTGAATCGGCACGAAGATCACGGATGACTAGGCTGTTTGATTTTGAAAATCACTATGATTTTGTGAACAATCCGTGGAACTTGATGTTCATCAACCAGCAACCAATCATGGCTGTTGCGAGAGGGTCGGAGGGTGGGGATGGTAGTTGTTGTGTTTCAACCGGAGGAGGTGTGAGGTGGAGCGGGTCGTCGGAGGGTGGAGATGGGCGCCGGTAGTTGGCCGAAGAAGAAGGTCGTCGGGGTTCGGGGTTAATCGAACGGAATGGGGGTCGGGTGTCCCCGGAATCAACAAAGGGGAGGGGGAGAGGAGCCAGTCTCCTCTTCTCTCTTCTTTCTTATTTTTTTTTTGTTTTATATTAAATAAAAATGCAGGGTATAGTGGTCATTTAACATCACCTTAACATATATTTTTAACAAAAGTAGTGGTAGGGACTATATCCGTAACGGTTTGTCAAAAGGTTGGGACCATATCCGTAATAAATGAAAACTAAGGACTATATGTGAAATTCGTGTAAACCATAAGGACGAAATCCGTAATTTACTCTTAAATTAAATTCTTCAAAAAGAGATTTATATTTAAGAGTTGTGCGGCTGGCTTGGCTGATATTCAGTAAAGAAGCCGAGCGGAGCTGTTGAAGAAGAGGTGCCGAGTTGTTGTTGTCGTCTTTGTATCGATTAACGGCGATGTGGATCAAATCGCCGTCGCTCGCACAGCTTGGACGGGTTCGTTCCACGCACAAAAAAATCCCATGGAACTTGGCAACTTTTTTCTTGATGGTGGTCCACTTGCCGCTAAGTTTGTCGTTGTTGCGAAATGTCGGGATCTCATCGGGTCTCGCGGCTGCCTTCTTGCTAGTGTGGAATTTCAAGCTAACTCGATCCCAAAACGCATCTTTTGTTTGCGAGTTACCTATTTAGAAAATATTAATATAGAAACGTTAGTAGGTGATTTCTAAATTATAAAAAAAATCTACATTTAAATTATTTTTAAAAAATACCATGTTTCGGGTCCTCCGATGTATCGATATACGCCCGAACAAGATGTAACTCCTCTTCGGTATTCCATGGCACCCGTCCTTCTTTTTCTTGGAATCCTTCGATCGGTTTTTTCCCTTTCCCTCGACCTCTCCGAACCCGCTCCGACACTTGGATCTCGGGGATAACCTCCACGTCGTCATCTTCTTGATCGAGATTTGGTGTTTGAGGTTGTGATTGAGTAGGTGGTGGTGTCGGTGAGAAAGCGGGATGGAGTTGGAATTGCTCCCATTAAGCGTAATTTGAGAACGAGGGGTTGGGGTTGTAGAGGTTTGAAGGTGTTTGACTCGTGTACAACGGGTTGGTTGGCCCCCCCCACATCGGTAAATGCCATGAATTAACATTTGGATTGAAGGGTTGGGTGTTGCTTGAAGAATTTTGATTTGGTTAGTTGGGATTCATGGTGTTTTTTTATAAAAATATTAAAGAAAGAAGAAGTAGAATAGAGAAAGAGGTGTAAAAAAATATAAAAAGGTGGGGTTTTTATAGGTGAAAAGGGTGAAAAAGAGGGTGAATTAATTTTTTTTTAATAAATGCTCAACGGTCCAATTTTTGACCGTTATCCAACGTTCAACCATTTTTCACGGCGCCGAACATATGGCGCAAAGCCATCACGCCGGTCTTCAATGTGTGGGGGGGGGGGGGTGGGGTGTTGGCGCCGAATGGCGCCGTTAAAGGGCAATATTGTGCCATTTAACTTATATTTAATTTAATATAAATATAGATGTTTCTTTTAACTATTTTTCTAAGAATAGTGCATACATATTTTTATTTACTTAAGAATAGTTTTTATAAACATTTTCTAAATTAAATTAAATTCTTCAAAAAGAGGTTTATATTTAAGAGTTGTGCGGCTGGCTTGGCTGATATTCAGTAAAGAAGCCGAGCGGAGCTGAGCTGAGCTGTCACCCATTACCCGATAACCAGTGACCGGCTAAATCATTTTATTACAAAACGATTGCAATTAAAATAATCCAAAAGCCAGTGGCATATATGAAGTGAGAAAGAGACGCCATACAGGACTGAGCAAGACATCACCGACTTGATGATTCAAACCCAATCTCAAATCAGATCTCAATTTCATTGATTCTTCGTTCTCTGTTTCTTCTTTAATTGGAAGAGATGGAGGCCAATGCTGGATTGGTCGCTGGATCGCATAAGCGGAACGAGTTGGTCAGAATTCGACATGATTCCGACGGAGGGGTATATGTTATCAGTTATTTGATGCTTTGTTATTCGATTCTGAAATGAAACGTGTTCTTAATTTCGTGTAGATCTATCTGATTCTTAAGTAGAACAGCTGTGTGTAGTAGTGAGATTATGATGTGGATCTTGTTTGATCCGGATTTGGTTTTTGTTTAGATCTGAGCGTAATCAGCTCAGTAATGACTGGTGATTGATCTCTGATTAATCAGTCCGAAGTTTCCGTTTGTATATTTGATAATCTATGGCTACTTTGTGATTTGATGTGTGAACTGATTTTTCATTTCGGACACTTTTTGACCGGGAGGTTTTGATAATAGTGCTCAGATTTGGTTTTTAGGGCTTTGGTTTGTGAGCAAGTTGTTGAATGATTTGTAAAAATTGGGTGTAGGTGTGGTAAGTTTTGCCTCTTCAAAAATCAATTTAGTTTAAAGTTGAACTGAAATTAGTAGTGTTTTTTCTTTTTAATGATTGATATGTTAATTCTGTTCAGGGGTATTCTGGTGTGCAGTTTAGATGCAATTCTGATTCTGATTTTATGAAAATTTAGAGTCTCAATTCTGACTTAGAGATTCATTAATGTGAATTACCTACCTATCTTAGCTCTAATCTACTAATCCTATGTGGATCAATTATAATTTATAACTAATTCACTTGGTATATTGATCATGCAGCAACCCAAGCCACTGAAGAATTTGACCGGGCAGATATGCCAGATTTGTGGTGACACAGTAGGCTTGACTGAAAGTGGTGATATCTTTGTTGCTTGCAATGAGTGTGCTTTCCCAGTATGCAGGCCATGCTATGAGTACGAGAGAAGAGATGGAAATCAGTCCTGCCCTCAATGCAAGACTAGATACAGAAGACACAAAGGTTCACTTATATCATGCTCATCAAGAACATGCTTTTTGTTGACTTTTGGTCAATGATAGATGATTAATTTTGTGGTTTTGATCTGTCGAAATATGCTTCTTTCAGGGAGCCCTCGGGTCGATGGTGATGAGGACGAGGATGATGTTGATGACTTGGAGAACGAGTTCAATTATCCTCAAGGAAACAGCAAGGCTAGACGCCACTGGCAGGGAGATGATAATGATCTTTCTTCATCTGCTAGACATGAGTCTCAACTACCAGTTCCTCTTCTCACTAATGGCCAGCAAGTGAGTGATGATTTATGAAAATAGTTTCCTTAACCTTCAAAAATATTTCTTTATATCAATTCTATTATGGCCTTTACTTATGGGTGGGTCAGTTATTTCGTTTATGCGTATCGCCAACATGTGAAATAACGAAAAGATTTAGCGTGCAAGGAAACAGGTCAAAAGTTGCCCAAAGTGTATTTAAGGCCTAAAACCTCCCGAATCATTCCATTCAAACATTTAAATAACTATTGAAACAATATAACTTTTGTGATCATATTTGACACCCTGATTATTTATAATATCTGCCTCAACCCACCCACCACACTAAAATTACTTGTTTTGACCTGTTACCTGTTTACCCTACTGATCCGACCCACTATCTTTTGCTTCAAGGCTTGAACCTAGCCATCTATCACCTTTTGAGATTGTCAAAAACTAATGGAGGAAATCGAGGCCAATTCTTCTTTTGTATAATAAATTTGGGCTCACACTCCCTATTTTCAGGTCTCTGGTGAAATTCCAAGTGTTACAGACAATTTGTCTGTAAGGAGTACATCAGGTCCGTTAGGTCCTGGTGATAAGCATGTCCACTCTCTTCCATACATCGACCCCAGACAACCAGGTGCCATCTTGATTACTAATGTTACTACTACCCGTTAGACACTTTTATCTTAATTTCTTAAGTAGTAATTAGTTTATATGTTTGCAGAAATGTGATTTTAATATATTCTATGTTTTCTTGTAGTTCCTGTAAGAATTGTGGACCCATCAAAAGACTTGAATGCTTATGGCCTTGGTAATGTTGACTGGAAGGAGAGAGTGGAAGGGTGGAAGCTGAAACAGGAGAAAAATATTGTGCAAATGACCAACAGATACGGTGGTGAAGGAAAAGGAGGCGGTGAGATTGAACGCACCGGATCCAATGGAGAAGAATTGCAAATGTAGGCTTCTTTCAGTATTGCTTCTGTTTATTAGATGGTTGAACACCTTTTTGTGTGTGTGTGTGTGTGTGGCTGGGGGGTGGGGGATTGACAGCTAGATTAAGAAACCAAAGTTTTATACATGGAGAGGATCGGTATAGAAAAGCGAAAATGATTTTTAGAATGAATTATATCACAAATTTGAAAAATAGAAGTTTGACTAGCTGTACCCTTTGTAAATGATTATGTGATCTCTTTTTTGGGCTTATGAATGGTATTCTATCGTTTGGAGGCAAAAAGGGTGGGATAGGTCAAAGTGGGCTGTTTTTAGTACGGTTGATGGTGGAGTGTAGACATGAAACATTTTTTGTCCATTTTGTTTGTTATTAAAATTTGATTAGTTAAATTTGATTACAAAAGTTAAAGTAAGTGCATTTAATAAAATGATTTAGGAGGTTGTAAGCAGTATAAATATAATCTGGGCAAGTGTTTGATTATTTGGTTTGACCCATTTAACCTGTTAAAGGTAGACCATAACTCAAACTGACTCATTCATAAGTAACTGGCTCAAAATAGCCTGATGTATGTTAAAGAACATTACCCACACAATAGCTAAAGATGTTTTGTTTGTCATGCTGACTTGATTTTTATGTAACAGGGCTGACGATGCTCGTCAACCAATGAGTCGAGTGGTGCCTATTTCATCAGCTCATCTAACTCCATATCGTGTTGTAATCATTCTACGGTTGATTATCTTGGGTTTCTTCTTGCAATACCGTTGCAGTCATCCAGTGAATGATGCTTATCCCTTGTGGTTGGTATCTGTTATCTGTGAGGTCTGGTTTGCATTATCATGGCTTCTTGATCAATTCCCAAAATGGTTTCCTGTTGAGCGAGAGACCTACCTTGACAGGCTTGCAATGAGGTAAGCATGTTTTATCATTGCAATTCTTTTATTTGTAATCATTCTACGGGCAAGGGACACTTTTTCTTTAAAGTTTTATATTAATGTGTGTTCTAAGTTTGATTATTATTACAACAGTTAACAATCTATTTTTTCTGAACAAATTGGTTCAGTAATTACTAATACACTTTGAGTGACTGAAAATTTTCTTTATTGTACATTTGACCCGTTAAAGATAAAAATAACTCGTATCAACCAAATCATAAATCAAACGATTCTGTGATTACTGAATTGCAAAGTGTATTTTTGCAGATATGACAGGGAAGGAGAGCCGTCACAGCTTGCACCAATTGATGTTTTTGTGAGTACGGTGGATCCGCTAAAAGAACCTCCTCTCGTCACAGCAAACACCGTGTTATCAATTCTAGCTGTGGAGTACCCTGTTGACAAAGTCTCTTGCTATGTGTCTGATGATGGTTCTGCTATGCTTACATTTGAGTCCCTCTCTGAGACTGCAGAGTTTGCAAGGAAGTGGGTCCCATTCTGCAAGAAACATAGCATCGAACCCAGAGCACCCGAGTTTTATTTTGCTCAGAAGATAGATTACTTAAAGGACAAGATTCAGCCTTCTTTTGTCAAGGAACGCAGAGCAATGAAGGTGAGTAATCCCATTTACAAACAATTTGATCTCTATCATCATAATTATGGATGATCTTTTAACATCAAAATTGACATGTTTATGTTTTCATTTGTTAATAAGATTTGACATGTTCCATTTGTAATAAGAATTGACAACCATATAAAACTATATAAAAAGTTATGTAAAATTTTAGTATCGTTTATATTATTTTAACATAGTAAAATATTTTGAAACAGTTGTTTACCTTTTGACCCTTATATTAGTTCGAATAACAATCAGACTCAACACATATCTCTCTGACTGATGGATCCATGCTAGCAAGTGGTTTCGTTAGTCACTAAGATAGGCGTTAACAAGTTTATAAAATCATTAATTTTATTCTCTTCCTTCACTGCTTTTTGGTTTAAATTTCACCCACACACCTTTTGTTTATTTTGTGGATCCACTACTATAGCCTAACTGCTTTTCTTTTTTTTGGTTGCAAATTTACTTGTAATATATTGATGACAGAGAGAGTACGAAGAATTCAAGGTGCGGATAAATGCTCTTGTAGCCAAAGCACAAAAGATGCCAGAAGAAGGTTGGACGATGCAAGATGGAACTCCTTGGCCCGGAAATAACCCTAGGGATCACCCAGGAATGATCCAGGTAAACAATTTTCATATTAAGAAATATGCTAGATTACTAGGTCTAAGCTTCTGTAATTACAGCAGTTCCTATTTCAAGCAAAAATTTTAGCTTGACCATTGTGAAATTATTGATGCATTTGATTTTGGCAATGAGTGTTTTAGGCGTTTGGCTAAAAGTCAAATACTTACTGTGAAAAAAGCTATGTTTCTGATCAAACAATTAAATTATCATGTGATGATGATGGATACTTATTGTTGAATTGGTTGTGTAGGTTTTCTTAGGACACAGCGGAGGTCTTGATACAGATGGTAATGAGCTACCACGTCTAGTTTATGTTTCTCGTGAGAAACGTCCAGGTTTCCAACATCACAAGAAAGCTGGTGCTATGAATGCTTTGGTTTGTTCACATTTCCTTCCTTTATCAACTTCCTTAAATTTTTCTTTAGTACTTTTAGGAGTAGAGATGGCAAGATGACTCCCAAACCTTTTTTTTGTTTTTTATGTTTGTATAAATAGTTAATGTGTTGCAAAATTATTGCAACTATAATTATCTTAGTCCTGTATAAGTTGTATGTATTTAAAGTAGACTTGGGGTGACATTTAACCCACTGTACCCATTCCCCTTTCACCAAATTATTTTTTATTTGTTGGATTTTAGGATTAAACAGATAGACCAGTTCATAAGTACACAGGTCGAATTGCCACCTCTATTTAGTAGCAAGGCTACTTTTTTTTGTCTAAATGGTTGTTTAGTTTCTTAATCCTTTTCATTGACAGATACGAGTTTCCGCCGTCTTGACAAATGGTGCATATCTTTTGAATGTTGATTGTGATCACTACTTCAACAACAGCAAAGCTCTTAAAGAAGCCATGTGTTTCATGATGGATCCTGCTTATGGAAAGAAAACTTGCTATGTTCAATTCCCACAAAGATTTGATGGGATTGATTTGCACGATCGATATGCTAACCGCAACATTGTCTTCTTTGATGTACGTTTACTTCTTAGTCATTTAATATAAAATATAAGGGAGTGTTTATATTTGAGTTTTAGAACTCATTATCTGATTATAGCAATCTAAGATTTCAACAATCAAATTTTAGTGTTAAGATAAACCGATTCTGTTTCTTATTGTTTGATTTTTTAAGGGTTAAACATTCAATTTTGGATAAGCAGTTTAATCCAAGAGGCAACATGATTATCCAGGGGAGATAAAGTTACTTGTTTATCCCTTTTTGTAAACTGATTGAAAAAACTTTTAGTCCAGTTTTACGAACGTCTCCCCCTTTCTTTTTAAAAATGTTATTTTTTGGTCATGTTACCACAATGACATTTACTTTGGTCATTTTGTCTTTAGATTCTTCTAATAATAAGAATTTGCCGAAGACCCAAGCATCTTAGTATTGTGGTCATTACTACTATAAACAGCAAAAGCCCATCCAAATACTATTCAATATCACTTTATCACTCTCAAAACACACACCAAACAACTTAATCATGATCAACATTTATGATCTTTTCATATTTTGTAGGTCAACTTGAAAGGGCTAGATGGCATTCAGGGGCCCGTTTATGTGGGGACGGGTTGTTGTTTTAACAGACAAGCTCTTTATGGATATGATCCTGTCTTGACGGAGGCTGATTTAGAACCAAACATTATCGTCAAGTCCTGTTGTGGTTCAAGAAAGAAAGGAAGAAATAGTAACAAGAAGTATATAGATAAAAAGAGAGCAGTCAAAAGAACTGAATCAACAATTCCAATTTTCAACATGGAAGAAATGGATGAGGGTGTTGAAGGTCTCCTCCTTTCCCTTCATTTAACATTTACATTTTCTATTTTGCATTTCAAGAAATTGAAAACTAGATGAAAGTATGAACGGAAAATTGTGGGAATGGCTAGATTGGGTTGGTCTGGCAACGGCCCATTTTTTTTTCCAGAATGGGCAGAGTTGATTGACACACGTCGTTTTTTCCATTATATGTTTTTTACACAATCATGCTTACAGAGACACTATTAATACGAGAATGATCTTAATCTTTGAATACAATAATTAAGGATACTCTATTCATTATAAATTATAAATAGATTTTAGTGAGTTTCAACATGTTTGGCCCATCCCTCTTAGCTGATGTTGATGTGGCACCTTTGAGTTTCAAGATTAGGTAAGTAAATAGGACGAAATTTAAATCAGTTTACAATTCATTATAAATAGGTTTCAATGAGTTTTAACATGTTTGGCCCATCCCTCTTAGCTGATGTTGATTTGGCACCTTTGAGTTTCAAGATTAGGTAAGAAATTGCCACCTGTAGACTTGTCGTTTTCATAGAATTTAAATCAGTTAACAATTCCGGTTGGGTACATCACTTTTGAGTTTAGTTATTTATTATAGTTTGTTAGATATCATTTATTTTAATTTGAAATGGTAACATTTTGTTATACTAGTTGATTGCATGATTGTTGTATTTATGAGCCTGGTGTATTGACTAAAATCTTGTCTATTAGGATACGACGAGGAAAAGTCGCTACTCATGTCTCAAAAGAGCTTAGAAAAGCGATTTGGTCAATCTTCGGTATTCATTTCTGCTACTTTTATGGAGATGGGAGGTATTCCACCCACCACAAATCCTGCTACCCTTTTAAAAGAGGCTATCCATGTTATTAGCTGTGGTTACGAGGACAAGAGCGAGTGGGGTAAAGAGGTAATTTTATCTTTAGTACTCCTGATGCTTGCTTATTACTTTGTCCGGATTTCTCTCGGAAATGCAAACGTGCAAAAAAAAAAAAAAAAGCCTTGCTTTTACTTTCTTTCTAGTACCAAAATGATCATTTTGCCCTTCTCGTGATATCCTTGCATGCAATTTGGAGACACCATTTTGTATTGATTTTAAAATCTTGTCCTGCCAATTGGGACTTATTTCCTCGGGTTGAAATAATCACACAATTTTTGTTTTCCGACAATCAGATTGGATGGATTTATGGATCGGTGACAGAAGATATTTTGACGGGATTTAAGATGCATGCGAGAGGATGGATCTCAATCTACTGCATGCCTCCACGCCCGGCATTTAAGGGGTCTGCTCCAATCAATCTTTCTGATCGTCTGAACCAAGTTCTTCGGTGGGCTTTAGGTTCAATTGAGATCTTGCTCAGCAGACATTGCCCCATTTGGTATGGGTATAATGGTAAACTGAAGGTCTTGGAGCGAATCGCCTACATCAACACCATTGTGTATCCTCTCACCTCAATCCCGCTACTTGCTTATTGTGTACTTCCAGCTGTGTGCCTTCTCACCGGAAAGTTCATCATTCCCGAGGTATGTTGCCCTTGCCTTTATTTTTCACTTCTTCAGTTGCTTAGTTGTGTCACAATCACAAAGGAAAGGTCAACCTTAGATTGTTTTTTGATTCATGCTGTGTTCATTTTGGTCAAATAGTAGGCTAAATTTAACCCCCTTTTGATTTTCGAGGGAACGGGATCAAACATTTTGGTTTTTCAACTTCAAAATATATTGTGGAATATAAAGACCGCTGAGAGAAGTTTTCAGCTAATTAATCATTATCACCTGACCTTATCAGTAGAGAAAATCTTGGCTATAAATTTATATAATGAAAATGAGATTTGACCTTATAAAAGTATCCTTTTGTGTCGGTGTTTTCTGGATACCAGATTTTTTATGCGTTACAGCATTTCATATAGTTTGATTCATCAAGAGCAGAGTTCTGACCCTTGTTTGACTTTTGAGGTCAACATGTTAATATTTTGTAACAAAGTCTTGGCAGTAAAAAGAGTTGGTTATCTGACTTTAAAGAGTTCCGCTCTCATCTTGTTTCATGCAGATCAGCAACTATGCCAGCATATGGTTTATTCTTCTTTTCATCTCAATTGCTGCAACCGGAATCTTGGAGCTCAGGTGGAGCGGTGTAAGCATTGAGGATTGGTGGAGAAATGAACAATTTTGGGTCATCGGTGGCACCTCAGCACATCTTTTCGCAGTGTTCCAAGGTCTTCTCAAAGTTCTTGCAGGAATCGACACCAATTTCACCGTCACATCAAAAGCAAGTGATGAAGACGGTGATTTTGCAGAACTCTACATTTTTAAATGGACGGCTCTCCTCATCCCTCCGACCACCGTCCTCATCGTGAACTTGGTCGGGATCGTGTCAGGGGTCTCGTCAGCCATCAATAGCGGTTACCAGTCATGGGGCCCGTTGTTCGGGAAACTGTTTTTTGCCATGTGGGTCATTGTCCATTTATACCCTTTCCTCAAAGGTCTGTTGGGTCGTCAAAACCGCACGCCGACTATTGTTATTGTGTGGTCGATTCTTCTTGCTTCGATTTTCTCGCTGCTGTGGGTCAGAATCGATCCTTTTACAACAGACGACAAGCTTGATGCTATACAAGGACAGTGCGGGATCGATTGCTAGCTTTTCCCTTGTTTGCTTTGGTTGGTATATACACAAGAACTGCTAAAACACCACTTTGTTTATGTTGTTTCCTTGTTTTCTCCGGGTATTTTGGTAGTCAAACTCAAAGCAGCTGCCTGGCAGGATTCCGTTTCCAGGTGGGTGGGGATTTTACTTATAAATATGTCTAGGAGTTGTTTAAGGATAAGGTATCATTGTATCTCCTTATTTATACCTTTATTTTGTCATTTATTGGTGGTTAATATATAAGTTTTAAAGTTCATGATTAGTCAAATGTGTTTTATGCAATTAGGGTGTTGAGTCAAAATTCTGTACTAGGGTTTTAGCCTTTTGCTTGGGATTGGTTCCAAATGAGATTTAATGTAGATTTTGTATCATCAAGGTTTGTTAATGGTCAGAATCAAACATGTAGGTTGTTAGAAGATTGTGTTGTTGAGAGTGCTTTATAAATTTACTAGGTTAGTGACCCGTGTATTACACAGGCTGAATATAGATTTATAATATTAGATAAATACAAAGAAAAAGATAATGTTCAAGAAATTCAAAAAATTATAATTGATATAAATTCTTATAATATATTAAATAATAATTTAATACATTTAAGAAACTTATTATATGTGACAAGTTGTTGATTAGTTTTCACAAAAGACTAAAAATTATTGAGTAAACTAATTAAATCTACATTAATTCTTTAAAAAATTTAAAATAAAAATTTAGTTTTCACAAAATTGGTAATTAATCTTAATTGATAATTTACTAAATTGGTAATTCAATGTGAGCTTGACATGTGACGGTGGTGATGTGGACCCTTTATAATTGAGACATGTGGCACAAATTTTATTGCTTTATTACGATTAAGATAAGATATTATAAGGAGGTAACCGCGGTGGTGGTATTGATATGATAAAGTATGTAACAAGAATCATATGAGGTTTGTAATGAGAATCATATGAAATTGTTGCGACTTAAATTTATTTATCGAATCATAGATAAATAAAATATGATCCGACAATAATCTTAAACAAGCATGTCACAATTGTAAATCCGGGGTTTTATAAACATCATATTTTACAAGGTGTAATAGAAAAACAAAAACAAAAAAACTTAAGTGAAAAATACAACTTTGAAGTAGCTTCAAATTATACATTTGTGCTTTAATGACCTGTGTATCTTTACGTGTGAGATTTCGAATGAAATTTACAGTGAAACGCAACTTGAAAACAAACAAAATATATATCGTAAAATCTTATTAAAATAATAGAGTTTGATAGTGAGAAACTCAGAAATTTATTTTATGGAGGTTGATAATTTTTTATGGTTGATTGAGTATTGCTAAATATCTATTTTTTTCTGATTCGATTCGGGTCAGTCGAGTCGAGTGGGTCATATTAACAAATTTAAACCCAAATCAAGTAATTAACCCATGCTAAATATATTAACCCATTAGTCAACATCTATTGGTTGAAAAAAATTAGAATTCACTAGATTATGACACTTGTCATTTTCTTTTCTTTTAATTCAAAAGGGCAAATCAATTATTTTTACACCATCATATAAAACCACCCATTCATTTTAAAAAGTTCATAACTTTTTTATACTTTGTCGTATTTTTTATAAAAGTTGCATCTTTAAACTCGTCGTATTTTTATTTTTAATTTCATTATAGTCTTGACATTTTGTATTACTGTTTTCTCAGACGTACGAACTAGCACTAGTCTTATACATATAAACATCGATGCTAATACTCACGTACAACCAAACTCACAATATTAACCACTAGCACTAGTTTTACATATATAAATATTAGTGTCTTAACTAGTAACAAATGTGTAATGGTTGGTAACACCGATGCTACCACATAAAAATCACCAAATATACAACTAAATATACAAAGATTACAACACGCAAAGCATCTAAATGTATCAACCCCAAATCGGATTTCGCTGAAGAAATCCTTATAAAATAACAAGGCATATACACTAAATTCATACCATTTACAGTGATGATTACATAACAAAGCCACATAGACTAAAAATTACTGAAAATTTAATTTGTAACATCGTTCATGCCATTTAAATGGAGATTTATAAAAATACAAAAAGCTAAATAATTCATTATCATCGGCGTCAACCATCATCCGTTGGATCAGAAGATTTTAGAAGGAGGATACGTGCTAGAAATCGAAGAAACACATGGAAGTCGGAGCAAAAATCAAACTAAATTGAACCCTCAATCGGAATTTCTTACCAAAACAGATGGGGTTCACGGCTGGCTCTCAATCCCAATGTCGTCGGACCTTCGACGGTGGTCTCTACTGGGGTAAATCGAACAGGAGGAGGTCGCCACAGTTCGTAATGGTCGTCGGGGATTGAGGCAGGCTGTTGGGTGCTGCCGGTTGTCGGGAAGCAACTCGCCGGAAGGGCCTGAGGTCGTCAATTGGGTAGCCGGAGGGGCATGAGATGCTAATGGCGGGAAGAATCCATATGATGATCAAACGAGCTACGTGAGCACAGAATAGGAGAAGCATTGTCAAGGAATCCCGTAATCAAGCTACCTTGGATAACTTAGACTTACTTCTTCCTTAGGACAATTGCAAATCAACAAGCTAGATGATCCTAAGACAAAAAATGACACGCGGATAAGCCCGACGATTCGAAATTTGCAGCAATGGCGTTACACTCAAAAGACAGAGGCATTATGTATACGAGATTATGCAACAGAGATGTAACTCTTTATTAGATAAGTAATCGATATTAGGACGTGCATTATGAAGGCAGGCGTTTGGCATAGGCAAAGGTGAAGCTGAGCATGAGAAGTCTCACGGAGACGCATCTTCCCGAAGAATCGTAGCAGTTTTGAAGAAGTTCCACGAACAGACAAGTCGGATTAAGAAGGAAGCTCGAAACGAGATAGTTCGAACGACTAGAACTCGATAGATACGCATGTAAGATTAGGGTTGTTCATCGGTTCAGTTTTCGGTTTAAACGGTTTATTTGGATCGGTTAGTTCGGTTTTGGAAAAAAAAAACTTCTAACCGCAAACCGAACCAAACCGAATTTCAAATATGATTAACCGAACAGATACCGAACCGAATTCAATTCGGTTCGGTTACGGTTAGAACCGAAATAACCGAATTAACCATACTAATCCAAATCTCATCCAAGTTTAACCAAACTTAATCAAATGGGTTGCAAATCATACAAAATTAATCAAATGGATTGCAAATCAATCAAATGGGTTGTTTAAATGCAACCATACAAATTCCAGATTTAAACAAAACCGAAATATAGTTTCAACCACATATTTCCAAATTCAAGGTTCAAACAAAAGACTAAAAATTTACTCAACAAGGGTCTTTGCCATGCTATGACAAACAAAAACTCCGGTTTTGCCAACTCGTTCAGCCCTTCCTTCAATCGACCAACACATTTTTCATATATACGAGACAAAAGAACAATTAATAAAAGACGATTACACGTTAAACATGTAAATATAAAATAAACGATATTTGATAAAAAAAA
The DNA here is from genome assembly GCA_039602395.1 of Deinandra increscens subsp. villosa. Taxonomy (NCBI): domain Eukaryota; kingdom Viridiplantae; phylum Streptophyta; class Magnoliopsida; order Asterales; family Asteraceae; genus Deinandra; species Deinandra increscens. The sequence goes on along the minus strand of JBCNJP010000007.1, from coordinate 83,244,186 downwards.
AATAGTAAATTACCTTCTACCAACTTATTAAGATCTTCAATGTTTTCTTCCACACTCGTAGCAACACCTCTTGAACGAAGCCAATCTTGACAACAAATTAGAGCTTCAACAGTTTGAGTATTTAAAGAGCTCCTGAATGAGTCGAGCAATCTACCTCCTGTGCTAAATGTAGATTCAGAAGCAACCGTTGATATAGGAATGCCTATAATATCGCGAGCAACAAGTGACAATATAGAAAATTGTGGACTTCTAATGTGTCGTAAACACATCCTAATTCCGGTGTCTTTTATATAGTTATTTGAGTCATTTTTGAGTCAGTTTTGTTTAGTTTTATGTAAAGTTTGAGTTTTTGAGTTTTATTTATGTTTTTATATGTTTTGTAGGTGTTTAGTCAAATCCCGAGGCCACGGTAAGAAAGGAAAAGATTTTAGAGAAAACAAATGAAGAAGTGCTGAACAACAGGTCCTAGGCGTATCGCCTAGGAAGGATAGAGCCCCAAGCGATATGCTTGCGGATTGCAGGTCAAAGAAAGTCAAAGTCGGTGAAACCGACTATTTTGTCACCATGTGGGTTTCATGCGTATCGCCTACAGGTTATAACCCTCCAAGCGATACGCTTTGAGGGTGTTCGGCCGAGAAAACCTAAATTTTCTTATAAATTCGAACGGTAGGGTTTCATTCGAGATATCTCGACTTCCAAACGGCATAGGACGAACCAGAGGCGATTTTTAGAGACAAGAGAGAGCTGGGAACGAGGAGAATCATCGGAGGATCAAGAATTAATCATCAAATCCATACCCGGTTTATCCGATTTCTCTTATTTCTTGTTTAAAACTCTAGACTCAGTTATGTTTATTGTTCAAGATATGATTTTTATGATGTTTTCTGCATTAGACATGATTGTAGGCTAGGCGTTTATCACCGCCTAGACCGTTTTGATGAACGACTGCTATTTATGAATTAATTTGGCTTTTGACACTTGATTGATGTTATGTTTCTATTCAATTTCATTGTTAATATGATTGTGTGCATATGACCACTAGAATTAGGGTTTGAACTAACTTACTAAACTACCTAATCTGCAAATGTCTTTCGGTTTGGGTTGGGTAATCGATTACGTGACTGTGTGTTTGTGATTGATTTGATTATCTGTCTTGATTGTCATAGTTTAGTATTTTAGTGATTTCCTTGAATCTAGTTTGCTGCTCTAGTTAGACAAGCCGGGAGGTGATAACTAGTTTGGGTAGTCGGGTTGATTAGTGGAATAGGATCACATCGCCATCGGGAGAGGGATGCCCTAGGATATTAGTTAATTTGCTATTCCGTGTCAGTTGTGTTAATTAGTGGTAGTTCCTGCTAGCTTAAGGTGCCTTAGATTGTTTCGAGGGTGGTTAGGTCTAGTTGAGGGTGGATGTACCCATAAGGTGAACTCCTGTTCGAACGTTAGGAACATTTGCTAAGAAGGACTTAAAAGGTGAATTAGCTTCCATCAGAGTTGTGATAGCCAGATTAAGTTGTAGGTATTGGTTGGGATTCTAGGTCTAGGTGGTGTCTTTCTCGTGTTTGATTGTAACCTGAGTTTTCCTGCTGTGCGTTCGCTAGTTGCGTTATTTAGTTAAGTTAGTTAATTTAATTCCTAAAATCAAAACCCAATTAAATTCTCAGTTCTTCCAATTCTTAGGTCTAGGTTAATTTTGTCTATAGAGTGTCTCTAAGGTTCGATATTCCCGGTCTTACCTTAGCTTTACTATAATCCGACAGGTTCACTGCCTTAGGGTTCGGTTCGGTTTTAGGTAGTTCGGTAAAATTAGGTGTGTCTTAGGTCTAGGTCTTAGTATTTATTTTAATAGTATTTTTAGTATCGTTCCGAGCACATCAACTTCTCTTCTTCCACCAACCCAAAACAGTAAAGTCTTCACTTTCAAACCAAACATCGTCTCCTTCTATCTCCTCTTTTAAATACCTATCCAACTCAGTCTTTGAATCCTCAGTCACACCTGATTCGGCCTTTCGTCTTTTTACCTCGGCCATCTTTCTCTCTCTAGATGCTTTAAATGTATCTTCAACATTGCCATACAAGTTAAAATCATTGCCACTGTCAGTCTCCTCATTCATGGTCTTATGTGATGTAGATGAAACTTTATTCACATGGACCACATAGTAAATTCTTTTGTAGTCGTTAAATATTTCACGCAATGTATTTTCACACAACTCGTAAACCTCGACTCCAATTTCATTTCCATACATACGACAAAGATCAAGCTTAAGATACTCCAATTTTGTCATTGGATCAAATAGAGAAGCAATAAACACCAACATGTTGAATTTCTTGACATCGCCCCAATACTTATTTAATTTTGATCTCATAGAGTCGGCCATTTTTTTCAAATTTTCATCTTCACTCAACATACATTTCTTCAAAACACCATCAATATAACTGATGGAGTCTAAATATGTGTTGGAAGTGATGTATTTTGTACCTAAAGTTTAATAACCATACAAAAAAATAAAGTGATGCAACAATGATATAAAAAATGGTTAAAAAATAAAATAAAGTAGGTATCAAACAGTGATGCAACAATAGGTATAACTAGAACTTATTAAAAAAATTAATACCTGAACCCTTAAGGTGAGATCATAAAAGTGTCGAAGAAAACCTCCCATCCTTTTTGCATTTTCCCAATCTGTTGCATCCGGTACCCCATATCCCTCGGTAAGATCAGGAGAAAACGCTAACTCATTAATTTATCAAATGCTTTTTCATATTGAGTTGCAATACTTAACATCAAATAAGTGGAGTTCCAACGAGTAGGTACATCTAAAGTTAAGGGCATTTTACATCCTACCTCTTCCAACGTAGCATACTCCTTGAAAGTTTTTAATCTCGCCGGTGATAGCCTAACCCACCGAACAGCAGCTCTAATTCGATCAATAGAAGTCCCAATCTCTTTGAGTCCACCTTGCACGATTAAATTCATTACATGTGCCATACACCTAACATGTGTCCACTTTCCTTTAAGAATGCACCGATCACCCCATTTCACCATTTTTCCTACTAAATACCCAACCGCAACACAATTGCTACTTGCATTATCAACAGTAATAGTCATGATATTTTTCAGATCCCAATCAATCAAACATATCTCCACGGCTTTTCCAATCTCCATTCCTCGATGGCTTGAAATAGGACAAAAGTTAATCAATTTCTTCTGCAAACACCAATTTTCATCAACATAGTGTGCAGTGAGACACATATAATTCACTCTTTGCAAGGATGTCCATGTATCAGTTGTGAAACAAACTCTAAGTGTTGAATTTTTCAATTGAGCTTTAAGCTTAGCTTTTTCCTCCATATAAAGTTGAAGGCAATCTCTTGTTACCGTGCTTCGAGATGGAACTACAAGTGAAGGCAGGCAAATCTTCATACATCTTCTAAATCCCTCATTTTCAACAAAACTGAAAGCCAACTGATCAATAATCAACATCTCAATTATTTCCCTTCTACATTTTTTCTGATCAAACTTATAAGATTGTACACTAACTTTACACTCTCCAGTTTCATCATCTTTCTCTGAAATCATTGCAATTTCTGGCTGATCATTTGAAGTGTTTTTCGGGATTATCCGTGCACTTCTTGAGATGACCTATCAAATTAGATGTACTAGAATTTTTTCCGTTTATCACGAGCATAAGAGTGCCCACAGTAATTACATCTTGACCTTTGATTTCCATTTTCATCTACAAACTTAGTGAAATGTTTCCATACACATGATCTTTCGATAATATCTTTCCTTTTTCTCGGTGCACCCGAATTCACACATTCTGATTCACCTTCCATGGACATTTAACAATCTGAAAAAACCAAAGTAAAACCCTATTAATTTACCAAAGGAAGTAAAACACATTCTGATTCACCTACCAGAATGTATGTTAAGGAACTGTTTTTTCCATCATTTGAGTAAACATGGAGGGGACCATTGTAAGCTAGCATTTTTATTTATTTGATGAATAAAATAGATCGAGAGGAACCCACTGTCACACCCAAATGGTGATCGTTGGTGAACTAAAAGCACCCAGGTTTAAAGGTTTTCGTAAGGTCAATTCCACCTTAACATTCCTTTAAAATGTTTATGAACAATCAGAATGTATCCAACATAAACAGAATTCCGATCAGAATGTATCCAACATAAACAGAATTCCGATCAGAATGTATCCAACATAAACAGATTCAAAATGTATCCAACAATCAGAATGTATCCAACATCAGAAGCCCAGATTCAGTAACGATTTCAGAATGTATGAAATTTCTTGCAGAGGATGACGTACCTGATAATCCGCAATGGTGGCGACGTCGATTTAGGAGGCGACGGGAAGGGTGGACCGGCGACGAGAAGGATTGACTGGAGACGGCAGTGGTGGTGGCTGGCCGGCGTGAAGGGTGGCGACGGGAAGGAAGGCGTGCGACGTGAAGGGTGAGAGGGGTTTTTAGGGTTTTCAAAATTCAGTAGTGTTTGGGATTTAGGAGGCGACGGAAAATCTCCCAACTTGAATAATATCAATTATTAAACTAATAATAATAAAAATATTAGAATATATAACATAAATTTCGGTTTATTCGGTTAAACCGAACCGAAAACCGAACTTAGAATTCGGTTACGGTTACAAACCGAACCGAAAACCGAAATTTCAATATGGTTACGGTTTTTTTGATTACGGATACAGTTCAGATATAGGTTTTTTTTTTGTTTTCTGTTATTTTGAACAGCCCTAGGTAAGATTTCGTATTGACTTAGGAAAGAAAAGGGGGCGAGATGAGAGATTTCTACCTTGAGTTGATTGCGGGTTATACAGGTTTCGAGCACGAAACCTATTTAAGGGGGGTAGAGTTGTAACATCTCAAAATTCATAGATACATGAGATATATAGTAAATACGTGTTTCTATTATAAATACGTGAGCTTGATTGATAAACATGATAAGACTATGCATTGGATATGTTGCATGTGCTAGAAATATGCATTTGATAGCCAATGTGATGAAATGTGCATTAACGGATGTGTTAAACATGAGAGAAAGTAAAATATAAGATGAATATATGTTTATAAGAATAACATGATGATACATGAATCATTTGATGTATATATGTGTGTAAATACGCGTGTTAATAGCTAATGAAAAAGTAAAAGGGCTAAAAGCATAATTATTGTAAAGATATCAACATATACAAGTATTATACGTATTTATATTCATTGTAAGTATTTTGAGGCTTAGAAATTAGTAAAAATATATCCTAATATGATTTATAACATAAAATAATAAGTATTGTAAAGTTTGAAGGGCTAGAACATAAATTAGCAAATAATAAAAAAATATATATAAATGTATATATATGTTATCGTATGAATCTCGAGCCTTAGAAACCTTATAAATTGTTAGAAATATGTCCCATAATGTTTTGGTATATAAAATGATAAAATAATAGAAGTTTAGGGGCTAGAAATGCACTAAACCAAAGTATAGGGGCTAAAAGTGTTAAAATCCAAAATCTGGCTGGAACCCCACTAGCTCGTGTATCGCGAGCCCTGCCTAGAAGCCCTGCGCGATAAACGAGGGTCTTGTGTCCGTAGAAACCTTGTTATGTCCGTTTTTGGCCATGAGGTTCAACTTGGAGCTCAAGATACTTCGAATTCGTGTCAAATTCGGCCGAATTAGTCACATAGGCACGTGTAGGGGTCTTAGGCGCTGCGTTTGGGTATAAATACATGTCCCAATTCGATCAAACAATCCACCAATTCACGAAGTTCTCACTTAAAAACCCACTTTCGGACCCAGATCTTCTCCAGTCGAATTCCAAGGACTTTGAAGCTGAATTTCTGCATTCCAGCATCTTTAGGTAAGGTCTAAAATAACCTCTTTTAGTTTTGTCTAATTTGATTTCTAAGTATGGTTTCTAGAAATGATCTAAAATTAGGGTTCTTGAGCTTGTTTTGATAAAATCGGGTAATCGGGTGGGAATTAGGGTCTGAATTTTTGTAGGTAATCCTAAAATGATGTATTATAAGAAAGACCTAAGTTTATTTTACAATTGGAAAAGGTTTGTTAAAGGTTTTGTTAACGGGTCAAAATTAGGGTTTTTTATAACGTTGTTCTACCCAAAATTGAGTAAAAGGTGTTGAATTAAGCTTTGATATTTTAAAGGATATTATAAAATGTTATAATAAATAATACCCTAAGTTGGTTTAAAATAAAAATGAGTTTTGATAATAAAACGAGAAATTCATGAAATTAGGGTTTCTAAATATAGATAATTAATATAAAATAATCCGGAGGGTATGGGTACTTAATTTTTGGTCTTATAACATGTTTATATATATAATAAGTATATATGAGTTTAAATTTGATAAATAGTTAAGTATTAAAGATACCGAGTTAATCGGATATTTAAAAGTTCGTGTGGACCGGAAGGGTAGGCGTCTGTACACAAGGGTTTCTGGCAAAGCAGGGGCGGCGCATAAATCCCAACTGGGAACTTGCATACCTCACTGGGCGATCCCGGAGTGAGCGTTAACTTATAGGAATGCGTGTCTTCATATTATCAATAAAAAGGTTATTATGCCTATAAGGGCATTTTGGTTATTTTAATCTTAAAAGAGATAAACCCTAATAAAGTGTTATTAAGATAATAAGATATAATAAACATAAGTATTATTTATAATAACCCTGCATTAATGCGATCCGATACGCGATTAGGTTAAATATGGACCATAACGGAGATTCTGTCTGAATAACTGATTAAAGATATCATGTGAGTTTCTACAAGCCCACTTTACAAGTTTTAAATGTTTTTAAATATTTTTGGGCTAGTATACATACAATACTTGTGAAAATATATTCAAGATAATTGTGATTTGATATATACGTGTTATATGATGAAATTATTGTTAAATTGCTTATATGTGTTATGCAATTATGTTGATTATAATGGATTAGGTGGCCAAGTGACTAGGGAGTTGTTAGTAAACATTTAGTGAATATGTATGATTATATGAGAACAGATGGTGCATTTGCTTGTATTAATATGTGGTGGATACGCCGCTGGTACATCCTATATGTATACATAGTAATATAAGTTACCCGGTATATCGAAAGTGTGGAGGATACGCCGCTGGTACATCCTATATACATACACTTAGGTAAATTGGGGGTTGTCCATTTGTTGCAGTATATGAATGCCTTATCAGTGTTTAATAACAAACCTAAAGCATCTGGTTATTTAACTAGGGGTAAGTAGTATGCATGATTAGAGAATTAAGTCATTAAGATGAGAAAATGACCTAATAGAGTTAAAGCATGAATTGCTACTAGAACCTAATAGAGTTGAAGCATGAATTTCTAATATGACTTATTAGAGTTAGAGCATGTGTTGCTACTGAAGACGAAGGGTCGTTGCTTCCCCATAGTGGTGGCTTAGGGAACTGTGTATGGACGGAGCAGCAGTCGGACATCGCAAAAGCTATCTTACGACAAGATAGGATGACGGTTGCAGTGGCAGGCGAACCTTTCGAAGGAGATGAAGAATGAAGAGACGCTGCTTCCCCATAGTGGTGGCTTAGGGAACCGTGTACGAACAGAGCTGCATTGGGCCGTTGTAATAACTATCCTTCGAGATGGGACGGAGTGTGTAGTGGCGGGCAGACTCTTTATGGAGAACCAAAATAGTTGGTTAAATATAGTGACCTAGAAGTTTAGCCTAGGGTCATGGTTAAGATAATAGGATATATTATCATAATGAATACGTATTAGGATTTATATATGACTTATAAATGTGTTGTGAAAACCAGGTAAACACTTAAACGGTTTTGAACTAAACGTTAGAACTCACCTGCGTACGCTGACTTTTAAAAGTATGTATGCTAGGTTATGCAGAGACATTTAGAAGTAAAGGCACGGATTGTTAGAGGACGGGATAATCGGGAAAGCTATCAAGGAAGAGTTTCTGGCAAGCTGGCTTAGTTATAGATTTCCTTATTATAGTTAGTTGTAGTTATGTGCAATATCTCACTTACTGTAATACTTGGCTTATATAAATAAAAGTTTTAAATTTCCGCTGCTTAATATCTTTGTTGATACCATGTGTTCATGAGTAAATCCGATTCATGACCCTCCTGGTGCCAAGTCTGGGAGTGGGCGTCACATTACAAGACAAAGGTTGAGGGTTATATATACCCCTCAACCACTAGGCAAATCCCTCATTCAGTGCACACCAATCTCCCTTGATTATTCTTAATCTTTGGAAACACGTTCTTATTCTCATGTCCGAGCTTGGTCGTAGGACACCTATCCTACCCCCCCAAGAACAACGACGTTTCTCTGTTCTGGAGGTACTCATATGAAACTACCCAACTCATCTTAAGAGAACTTCATTCGAGACCTGACCCGCCCGAGGGTTAGTTGTAGTCGATATGTCTAGGCAGTTCATCCTAGGCATCCCCTATCCTACTCTTTAAGATAGCCCGATTCTACATTGGCGCCATCCGCACGGTATCCACAATCATCATAATGACTAGTGAACCTTCAGAGACACAACCTACCAATGAAGACGAGTTCACAACCCAAGGGGTGAAGGACACAACATACGGAATTATTATTTTGTGACACCTTTTTAGCATTTGAAGCTTTTAAATTTATAAAACCTGATTTACTGACAACTACTATTTCACCACATCACGGGAAAGTGCACCCATCGTGGAGCAGTATAGTAGTGGTAGTTGAATCGGGGTCGATCAAGGACACAATGGAAAGTGGGGATTTTAATTCTTTATCTTTGTTAATGTCTAACCAAATCTATTTAGTATGAAAATGTTTATGTAGACTAAAATAAAAAGAAGAAAATAAGATAAAGATAAAATGAGATGGTGTTTTTAGTTTTGTGAATCGAAGTTAGTATTACTTGGGAGAACTTACCACTGGTTAAGGAAGGTTAAATGATCATTTATACTCTTGCTTAAGATTGCTTACCAGCAGAAGACCAATCACCTTTCGGAATCTTAGGCTGATTCACCATCCAACTGCCAATCGTCTGTGAGGAGTACGAATGCCGAGGGAAGGTGCTGCTAGAGAACAAATAAAGTGGTATAATGCCACTTACTTACGGGGTCCCTCAAACCGGCCGACTTACCGTACTCGACACGCCGTCATGAACCAGAAGGGGAACAACCCTGCATGTCGGAGATCTTATTAAGGGACTAAGGTCCGTTTCTTCCATGCACCGCTCTCGCGCATGCACGTCCGGCGTGACCAGAGCCAAGTTCACAAACCCGTACCATCTCGACTTCCGTGAAGTGACAAAATATTACCAACCCCCATTCCCAACCGAATACTTTCAGCCCTCACTTGCGTGGTCAGCCGAGTTTGCTTACATAGATATAAAGACCTCGAACGTATCATGTAGCATGGGGAGCGGGTCACATTTCGGATCATGCATCATCCCCGATTGGGTGTCACATGTCCGGCCTTTGGGATTTCGACTCCCCAAATGGTCTGTGATACGTAGAGCACGTTTGGTTCAGAAAATCAGTAATACACTTTCAATAAAAAGGGTTTTCACAAAGTCATTAGACACACCTTAAACAAGCTTATAAAGCCATTAACCAACCCACCAAAGGTTTATTACTTCCCAAGTAAGTATAAGAGTTTAGCGAAACATGACTTTAAAGATTTGCTTAAGAGAAGAAGAAAGATTCATAGACAAGAACTACACTAAACATAAAACGCCAAATGGCTCACGAGAAAAACAAGAACTACACTAAAGAACGGGGGGGGGGGGGGGGGGAATGAGAGAGTTGGAATGAAGGTGGATTCTCCTATTTATAGACCAGCCGGAGTGCGCACAGCCCGTGCCAAACTAGGAACGGGGCATGTTGTGTCATAGGGCCACGGGGCATGCCTCACAGAACACGGGGCGTGCTGTGTCAGAGGGACACGGGGTGTGCTCACGGAACACGGGGCGTGCTGTGTTAGAGACTTCTACCATTCTGCAAGGTGGTCAGGGGCACAAAGCGTGATTGGGTAGGCACGAGTCGTGTTAAGTCAGGGGTACGGGGCGTGTCTTCAACGGCACGGGGCGTGCTGTGTCAGAAGGCTTTCAGACCCAAAAAAGTCAATTTTTAGGTTCAACACGGGTCATGTTTGGTGAGGCACGGGGCGTGTTGACCGCAATATCATCTTCCTCTCGCCGAGATACTCATAATTCATTACTCATGGGTCCCGTAACTCATTTTCTAGCCCAATATATGCTTCCGCGAAGTTTAGGGCATTTTCTGATCGCACCGGTGTCTTTTAGCAGTTGCGCTTCAGGGTGTGGTTGAGTTTTGGGGTTACCACTTTATCTTGAATCGAGAGAAGGTCGTATACGGGCATCATGTCCATCTTGCAAGGTCAGAGCTTGGTTCTTGGCATAAAATCACGAAGTCTTCATATTTTCTTCATCTTTGCGCGTTTTTGACTTCTTTTGTGATTTTCATCTGGATTACACTAAAAACCTAAAATAAAAACAATATAATACTATTTTGATAATAGTTAGTCAGATATAACCTGAAATGTGGGGAACATTTGCTATAAAAATATGTATAATTTAGCGCATATTAAATATCCCCACACTTGAACCTTTGATTGTCCTCAAGCAAAACTCTATAAATGAGGCCCGACACATCCCAAAAGTTTATCATTTTGTGGAATCAAGATCCTGGGCACTTTAAATATCGTTCTACCATTTATTTCCAACTTGTCTTTCATTGAATTTTTATTTTTTCATTTGTTGAAATATAAACAATTATGACAAGCCTACTTAAAAGTTTTATTTTTACACAAACTTATATACCTCACAAGTGATCACTCAAACTCTCGGGGTATTGATTTGTATATATTTGGGGTGAAAGATGAACATCAAATTATACACATTTTTATACCAAATATGCTTCATGAATCGGCACAAATCTGAGTTACTAACGTAAAAACAAGAACATTTTGTTTTCCTCTTAGTTTCTCAGGTTCAAGAAGGCAAAAGTCGCAAAAGGAACGGATTCCAGTAAAAATCAGAAGAAAAACACAAAGTTCCGAGACCAGCAAGGCCAGCACGCCCCGTTCCTGGTTAAGCACGCCCCGTGCCTCTTCACTGACACAACACACTCCGTGCTTCCTCTAGCATGCCACGTGCCTCTGATCAAGTGGACATACCTTCTGACATCGCACGCCCCGTGCGCAACTTCATACGGGGCATGTCGTCTGACAAAGTGCAGTATCGAAGATTCCTCTGACATGGCACGCCCCGTGCCCACCCAAGCACGGCCCGTGCCCGAGTCTGATTTCTGCCTATAAAAGTCGAGCTTCTCCTTCACTATTCCCCGCTCAATTCTTCTCTTCTCCCCCTAGTATTGAGTCATTTGGTCATTTTTAAGTCTTGTAATCACGTTTGTAAGAACATTAACTTAAGTAAGAATTAGCAAGCTTTGGTCTATGAAATCTTCATTTTCTCTTAAGCAAATCTTTAAAGCCATGATTGGCTAAACTCTCACACTTGTTTGGGAAGTAACAAAACTTTTGCGGGTTGGTTAACAACCCTATAGCCTCGCTTATGGTGTGTTTAATGACTTTATAAAAATCCTTTTTATTGAAAGCATATTACTGATTTTCTGAACCAAGCGTGCTTCATGTATCACAGACCATTTGGGGAGTCGAAATCCCAAAGGCCGGACCCGTGACACCCGGTCGGGGGACGATGCATTATCCTAAAGGTGACTCGCGCCCCATGCTACATGATACGTTTGAGGTCCTTATGTCTATGTAAGCAAACTCGGATGACCACGCATGGCGTGCTGTGTCAGAAGGCTTTCAGACCCAACAAAGTCAATTTTTAGGTTCAACACAGGGCGTGTTGGGTGAAGCATGGGGCGTGTTGACCACAAAATCATCTTCCTCTCATCGAGATACTCAGAATTCACTACTCATGGGTCCCGTAACTCATTTTCTAGCCTAAAATATGATTCAGCGAAGTTTAGGGCATTTCCTGACCGCACCAGTGTCTTTCAGCAGTTGCGCTTTGGGGTGTGGTTGATTTTTGGGCTTACCACTTTATCTTGACTCGAGAAAAGGTCTTATACGGGTATCATGTCCATCTTGAAAGGTCAGAGCTTGGTTCTTGGCTCAAAATCACGAAGTCTTCATATTTTCTTCATCTTTGAGCGTTTCAGACTTCTTTTGTGATTTTCACCTGGATTATACTGAAAAACTAAAAAGAAAACAATATAACATTATTTTGATAATAGTTTGTTAGATATAACCCAAAATGTGAGGGACATTTGCTATAAAAATACGTATGATTTAGCGCATATCATTTGGCGTCCTCACCCTCACATCAGAACTGGTCAGAGAAATTTTCTAACATCAAAAATATGTTGAATGATCATTTTGCGGTAGAGCAACTGAAAGGGGTATGTTTGCAGCCTTCATACGATGATGAAGGACCAAGGATTAGGAACGCCATACCCCCTCCCCTTGAAGGCTATGGTCTGTGATACCTCGACCTGAACTGTCATCTTAAACTGTTAGGAAGATTAAAGGAAGTTATGTTAACGACACGATACGATCGTATCATGTTTGTTCATACGACCGCATTGCTCGACGGGTCATCGGTTCAGATGTGCTACCCACCGGGTCAGATCTGCGTGTTTTCTAAGCGTGATACAAGTGTATCACCTAATGTGTAGTGTAACATTTATAATTTCCGGTTATCCTATTTGATCCATTTCTGTAAACTAAACCTGTGATCGGTAATAGAATGAATATACATAATTAATCATAATTTATTATACTAAATTTTATGTGATTGGATCCAATATTATGTTCACTAATCGTTTTGATGTTCAATTTGTCTCTATTTTGGATTTTACCACGAACGCGCCGATATTTACGTTTAACCGGGAATTCAAGAAATCTGAACATGTATGAGGCTTATGTGTAATACTAGTTATGGATACAAGTAAACCCAAGCGAAGAAATGCGATAATTTAAGGTTTAGAACGCAAACAGTGAAAGTTCGGTAAAGCCCGCACGATTTCGATTTTAACGGGGAGATCAGGTTTTTGGATCAGGTTTTTGAGTATCGCATGTCAATTTTATCATATTTATGAGTCTTATGATCACATATGATGTCACTATTCATCACACACTTGATCGAGTCACAAAATATAGGTGATTTGCTTAAAAGTGATACGTACAACAAAACCAACCAAAATCACATAATTTGACCTAATTTGTGCATTACTATGAGCTATGTAACGTATTTATAATAGTTTTGAGTGGATTAAATGTGGTCAACATGATGGGATAATGAATTGGGTAATTTGAGTGAAAACGGGACTCGAAAACATCAACCGAGCACGCGAATCGAGAAAACAACACAAGAAATGTTCGGCCACGCTCCAAGCGTATCGCTTGGAGCATCCATGCCCTCCAAGCGATATGCCTAGGGCTCACATTCCAGCAAAACCCAAAAATCCCCTATTTAAGCACATTAAGCCCCCATGCTCCTCATTTCTCAACCCTCTCCACCCTAAACGAAAGAACCTCTGGAATCATCTCTTCTCACCATAATTCACCTTTGGAAGCTTGAAGATTGAAGATCAAGATCTTCACCTAGTTTCTACACTTTTTCGGTACGTGCCTTCTTCTACTTCTCATGACCAAGATCCGAGCTTTATGAGGTTTCTAGGATCTAAATGATAGATCTCATGATTTCTCATGTCAAGATTGAAACTTTATAATGAATATAGGTTAGATCTATGGATTTCATGTGATTATGCTAAAGATCCAGAGTTTATTCATCCAAGTTTGTATTTTTATGCCATGAAATGCTTTGATCTACAACATGCATGTCATCTAGGGTTAGATCTATGTGTTATGATCATCAAGCTATTATTCTTATGCCATGAAATGCATAGATCTACAACATGCATGTCATCTAGGGTTAGATCTATGTGTTATGATCATCAAGCTTGTATTTTTATGCCATGAAATGCTTAGCTCTATAACATTCATGTCATCTAGGGTTAATGTGTTATGATCATCAAGCTTGTATTTTTATGCGATGAAATGCTTAGATCTACAACATACATGTCATCTAGGGTTAGATCTATGTGTTATGATCATCAAGCTTGTATTTTTATGCCATGAAATGCTTAGATCTATAACATTCATGTCATCTAGGGTTAATGTGTTATGATCATCAAGCTTGTATTTTTATGCCATGAAATGCTTAGATCTATGATGTGTGATAAATTGAACATGTAAATGCGATAAATTATCACCTATTTAGATTGGTTCATGTTTTATATTGTGAGAATTGATGCTTAATTAGTTTATATTGTGAGAAATAGCTAGATCGAGTAGACGATACGACGCTCACACATTTACAAGTGGTATCAGAGCTTTCTGGTCCACTCTACTGATTTGTGGTTGCTATTTTTGGGGTTTTTGAAACAAAAAGTATCGTTTTTGGAGTTTATAGGGTTTTTGAGAGTTTTTGACTATTTCAGTTGAGAATTTCGTGAAAAATTTTACTCCTAAATCGTTCCTTATCACTTTTTCTGGTCTACTGCTGAAAACCTCGTTCAAATCCATCCAAAATCGTGATTTTTGATCGAAAAATGTTCGGTTCGTTCCAATTCGGGTGAGATTCTCAGATCTGAAAAATAACCGTCAACCGAACTCTAGGTTCGCTTCAAATCGGACATCCGAAGTCTCAGTTCGGTTACGTTCGTCTAAGTTTCAGTTCGGTTGTGTTAGGTTCGGCTCAGTTCGGTTACACGAAGTTCAGGTTCAGACAAGTTCGGGTCTTGGTTCGTTTGTTTCCAGAATTTTTCAGTTCGGTTAACTTCGGTTGGATTCAGTTCGCCTAGTTCTCAGTTCGTTCCAGTTCGGATTAATATTTTTTAGTTCGGACAAAGCTCAGTTCGGTTGGGTTTGGATAAACATCTTTCTGTTCGGTTCAGTTCGGATACCAGATTTAGAAAATTTTCGAGATGTCGGATTTTCAAGCTTTTGCAGTTATGCAGAATGCAATGCAAGCGATGATCAATTTCCATAATGAAATCTGAACAAGTTAGAAAGTTCCCAAATTATTGAAGTTGGAGGATTATCAAAATTGGAAATAATGGTTTTCTGCTTACATTAGCAGGAATGATATCGATTTATGGATTTCAATTCAAAAGCTTTACATGCATCCAACTGATCAAGGGGATTATAAGGAAATTAAAAATTTTGATGTTGATGAAAGGAAAAGCTATGAGCTTGAACAAAAAGTTTTTGGTTATCTTACTTTACCTACCGAATTGTTACATCAATTCAGCACTTGCAAGAAATCTAAACAATTGTGGGATGCTTTATCAGCAAGATGTGAAGGTAATGGTCAATTAAAAAAGAGTTGACGAAAGGTTTTGAACAAATAGTTTGACAACTTTCAGCATTATGATAATGAAAACATTATGGCTCATGTATCAAGGTTTTCACATCTTAT
The DNA here is from genome assembly GCA_039602395.1 of Deinandra increscens subsp. villosa. NCBI lineage: Eukaryota > Viridiplantae > Streptophyta > Magnoliopsida > Asterales > Asteraceae > Deinandra > Deinandra increscens. Next base: position 83,228,617 of record JBCNJP010000007.1, on the reverse strand, counting down.
CAGTGAATTGAAAGCTGTTGGAATTGAGAAAACTGATGAAGAATTGAAAGAAAAGATATTAGAAGCATTGCCAGAAAAATGGGAAAATTATGTTTTGTTGGTCACACATGACAAAGAATTCTATGTATTATCATTTCATGAGTTAATTGGTAAACTTCATGCTCGAGAAATGGAGATGCTGAATTCAAACAAGTCCACTGCTAAATTACAAAACCCAGAATTGTATCATGGTCAGAATGCTGCAAGCATCAATGCTAAAGCTAAACCAATCGACATTAGTTTAGCACCAAGTACTGCTTTTATTGGATATATGTCTGGAGTTTCTGATAATGCTGATTCTTCAAGAGGTTATACTTTTACAATTCCAGGTATGACCAATCAAAATGCACTTTCTATTCAAAATACAGATGATTGTGCTGCTTAATATTTGCTTTAGTCTCATCTTCTGTTGGGTTGATTATTGATAATGTTAGTGAGGTTAAGATAAGTAGAGATGATTTTGATGAAATTGATGATAATCATTTGGATGAAATGGATATTGCAGGCCAATTGGCTATGTTAACTCAAAGAGCAAGAAGATTTCTTAAGAAGACTGGAAAGAGATCTATTAATACAGATGGAAAGATAGGATTAGACAAATCTAAAGTGAAGTGTTATAAATGTTCTAATCTTGGACATCTTGCTAGAGAATGTTAAAAATCTCAAGCAAAAAAAGCTGATTCAAAAGCTACTAATGGTTCTCAACCATCATCAAATAAGACAGCTTTCACTATTCAAAATGGGAAAGTTATCGATTGGGGAAAAGTATTTGATAAATCAGCATTGATTGTCACGGATGTTCAGGATGATTTTTGTTCGGATTCGTGTTCCTATGAATCAGCTGAAAATGAACATTCTGAAGGTAAAATTGAAAGTTTGTTGAAAGCAAATGAGTTTTTGTTGAAAGAAGTCAAAATGCTTACTGAGGCACTTCAATAGGTAAAGGAAGAGTTGGAGATATCTAAACAGAATGGAAAGGATTGTGAAACAAAGAATGCAAAGTTAATTGAAGAAAAATCTGAGTTAGTTAAGGAAGTTCAGAAATAGAAGGATAAAGCAAAAGATGTTGAAAATGATTTCAATGATTTATTTGAGAATTTTAAGATTAAACTCGATGTGCTTAATAAGACTTATGATAAATTAGCAGCTAAAGCAAAAGTTTTATTCTATTGAGAATGTAGCATTATCGGAGAAGAAGAAGGAATTAACAAGGGTTAACAAGATTTTGAACACAAATCTTGATATTCAGAAAAGAAATGAAGATAAGCTGAAGAAGTAATTATTTGGTGAGCTTGACAATATTAGATTGCAAAAATTAGAAACAAATAGGGTTGCTAAAAGGTTGATTGCAACTGAGAAAGAATTGTCGGAAGCAAAACAAAAATTTCTGATTTGAAAATTGAGGTGATTTATGCAAAGCGTCTTTTAAATAATGTTACAAACTCACAATCGTTTACAAGCGTTTTGGCCAATAATGAGAATTTTGAAAGGGTTTTTGATAAGACAGTTACTCCCCCGACTATCATTAAAGAACCGGATTAACCTAGACTTATGCCTTAGGTGTTCTACATGAGTGCCTCATGCATAGTATGCCTATATAATTTATATGTCAATTATTTACTTCTTAATCATGCCTATTTCCATCGTTACCTTTATTTCTAACGCTCATCACACACTTGTACACAAATCACTTGAGGATTCATAGTCTCCTTCCTTAGTATGGCGCCTTACGTACCATTTAGGAAATTGATTTCTCGATTTTATGATCTCGTCAGAAATGGGGCCTTAGTGACTGACATGTAGTAACTAGAAGGGTGAAAGCACTGGTAGTCCGGGTCTCTGTCAAGAAAGTGTTGCATATAAATCCGAATTGACGGACCTGAACGCTCACCTGGGACGCCTCGATGTGAGTGCCAAAACCTATTAGGCCAAATCATGTCAATTACTAGGAACTTACTCTGATTAATCGCGGTTGTAGTTTCCCAATCGGGAGATGAGGGGCATTCTGTTATGTTTTGCAAAAATCATTTTATATCGTGATTTATGCGCCTTCATGTTTGATATGATCGTCAATGGTTTATGATGTTCTATGTCACACCAACTCATGTTTCACTGATGCGCGTGCTTTACATTTGGTCTCATGCACCCTAAATTGGTTATCGATCACATCCTAGCTTATGTCTCATGATTGTCTATCCTTCTTCTCAGCATGTCGACTCGTGTCAATGGTCATTGTAAGGGCGATCATGCCGCAAAATGGCCTCTGTAATTTCCAAAAAAATGGCGGAGATCATTCCAAATATGGTGGTGTAGATTCATCAGGGTCTAAATGCCAACCCAACCACCAATGCTGCTGCTGTTGCTTGTTGAAAGTGCATGAGTGGTGGATCGTCTACTCGATCAATACGAAATCCATGTAAAACGAGTACGGAATGAACACGAGATGTAAATACAAATGAGATTTGTATTGCAAAACCACTCAGAGAATACACACAGGAAAACACACATTGATCTGATCAAGAGCTCCTCAAATTATACAATACGAAACTATTTATACTAGACTCTAGCAGTCCGAGCTAGATCCTACCCGAACTAACATGAAGTGTGACTTCGTGTCTACTTCGGTTGGTCACACGAACTGCCACTTCGGGTCAGTTCGTGTACAACCTTCCGGACACTTGTCTTGTTCTCGATACTTCACACGACGAACCAGATCACGCTCTAACAAACTCCCCCTCAACGTGTGCAGTATTTTACTACATGTGTAATATCTATGCAGTATCTACTTCACCACATAGAAGTGTATCTTCAATCAAACTTCCCTTCAACTTGATGGTTAGTCTGATCTTGAATACTTGACGTTTCAGTGATTATATTCTCTTTATCACCAGCTTCAGAAGACTTGAAGTTGTGATGTTTTCTTTCTCCACTAAGAACCTGCCAACATAAATAATCTTGGCGCAAAACTTCTCTTCAAGACTCCAAGATATTTAGATTTTGAAATTTAAATTGTATTCCGTGTTGATCAATCGAAAAGAAGTTAGAAATAAAATCTTTTTGATTTTTAGAAACTTTATATCAAAACACACCTAAAATCTTTTTGTTACTTTCTGATATGAAAAGTAAATGAAGTACAGAGTCAGAGACTATTTTTGTCTTTTGTGAGAAAGATCACGACTTGGGATAATATTGGTCATAACATGCTGAACTACATTTCAATTTCAATTATTGTAGCACATAAGCCATGTCGATTGCAGATATAATTTGTCCAACTTGAAACTCAAGCATAACCATACTCATAACATCTGGATATATTAAGGTATTTTTGATTAGATTTGCTTTGACTAGTGCACCCCACACTATCAGATATACTCATATATGCTTTGCTTATCACACTTTGTGATTTCACTTATGATTTAACACACAGTGATTGAATTCATGATATAGTCAACTGTGTTCCATGCAAAAAGAAATAAGAATGTTAAATCGTCTACCTTAAGGTCGATATTTCGATACGCAGATAAGGCCCCGGATTTAACAAAAAAAATTACGTTGAAATTGTATAATTCAACAACAATCAGGCCGGTCTTGTGGACACGCAGAGAAAGTCCGATGAATTATACGAAACACCAAGAAAATAAAGCAGAACCTCAAACGAATAACAATCAGGTCGATCTTTCGATACACAGAGAAGTCTGATCCTTTAAGAAAATAAAGGAAATAAATTCTTTTCACCTATCTTTTTCTTAATATATCTTGATATACGCATCAAGATATTGTCCACTAGGTTAAGCACCAGATTTAGTGTATATCACATTTGTATACTATCTGATTTGCCAGCCTACCTAGCATATCGAGCAATGGTCTTATGGATTTTTCATTTAGTTTATTCATGAGTCAGACAACATTAGCCAATGTACCATCATTTCCCAATCATGTTGGAAACAATTTCATATTTTTCAATGTTTTTGAATTTTCAAATTTTCACCCCCTAAAAATGACAAACTCTATTTTTGAGATTTTCATTTTTACTATTTGAAAAACAACACTCTCTTTTTGTATTTTTTAAAGAAACACACTCCTCCTCGAAATGAGAAGGAGTGAAAACGAAGAATAATTGATCAACCAACACGAATACTTGCAGTTTAGCATTTTGAAAAACATAGGATTTTTAAAATGATTTGGAAATTCAATTTAAGTTAAACACATATATTCCACTATCAGCAATCTTTCAACTACCGATAGGTCTTCCTGATATACCTGCTGACACCAAATAAAACATTACTCGCTTTGTAGGCCTTGGAAATTTTTGGTGTCCATATCATGGTAGACGAAATTTTTGAATCAGAACCTGAAAAATTCTTAACCGGCATCTTTGGTTTTGACCAAAACGGCTTATTGGTTGATTTGAACTTTGGAGACCAAGTTTCATAAAAAATCTGACCATGATTATCCACATATTTAGCATTGTTGTGGATATATGCAGTCATCGGACAATATGCAGCTATATGTCCAGGTCGACGACTTTCACGAAGCTTAGGTGAACATTTGAAAAAATTCTTTGGTTTCCAACTATGATTCGAAGCAGGGGAATCATAGTAACCAAAAGAATGACCAGAATAAATTGAATCAAAGAAATTATTGTAAAAATCATACTTAGGAGATAAATTTCATGGTAAATAGTATGAACCACTTGAAGAACCTCCAGAATGATAATGGCCATTTCTTGATGTAAACAAAGTCGGCTTCTTCTGTTGTTCTTGCATTTGTTGCTTCTGAACTTGTTTAACAATCAGTTTCTTCTGTTGTTGTTTAGGTTGATGAATCTGAACATTCTTAGCAACAACTTTCTTCTTTTACTGTTTTGTCTATTGTGCTGGAACATCCTTGATTTCATAACCCAAACCTTTATGCTTGTAGCCATAAATTTTTGAAGATTCAACTTGAGGTCCAGAAGCATTTCTTGTATTAGCTTCTCTAGTGAGTTTTTCTTTAATGTCCTTCGGCTTGTTCTCATGAATCAAAGATTTAGCAATTTCAGCTTTAGTTAAAGTACTAACACACTTCTCTCTCTTATCAAATATCTTATCATCTTCCAATAATGATGATCCAACATCAAACTTTGGAACGTTACCAGCTTCAAATTTCTTCTTTCTAGACTTAGATTTCCTTTTCTTTGCAGGAGTAGGAGTTGCAAACTTTAAATAATCATCCATTTCTGCATTTGGATTCACAGAAGCAGATGGAATACTTGACACATAAACTAGTGAAGGAACTTTATGTAAATCTTTCTTAGCACTATATTCACTCTTCTCATGTTTGTATATGTAATTCAGAAATATCGGTGACAAATTATAATTCTTTATTTGACGTTGCAAATCCAGAATCTCAATTTTTAGTTCAGAGATCTTCACTTGAGCATCCAATAGCTCTTTCTGAGAAGCAATGAACTCTTCCGACAATTCATTATATTCATACTTATGTCTTTTTCTCAAGTCACACTCTTCCAAAACTTCTTCGGTGACCTTTTCCCATTTATTCTGGAAATAATCAATATCTTTTGTTAAAATTTTGTTCTTTTCTCAGGAAAGAACATTCTCATCTCGAAGTTTGAAAAGTTCTTCTTGAAGACTAATTACTTTCTCAGCAGCTTCAACAACAATCTAATTAGCTTTTTCATATTTCGGTTGAACAGGATAAGCCTTTTCGAATAAAGCTTCAAAATCATCAGCAACTTCTTTAGCTTCAGCTTTAGCCTTTTCACATTCAACCAACATATCATCTTTTTCTTTCATCAAATTCTCATTGATCTTAACAAGTTCAGAACACTTTGGAGACATTGAAGAAACTTCCTTCTGAAACTTCTTCTATATCACTGTCATCCCCTTTATCAAATATCACACAAGAATTGTTTCAAAATCAGAATCGGTTATATGATCCTCAATGTGTTCAGTCTTAAAAATAGTATCATAATCCTTTTTATCTGACAACCCATGACTTCCTTATTCTAAACCACTAGATGCTGAATCATATTATTTTAAACCACTTGATTCAGAAACAGTGTTGGGTAAACAATCATTAATCTTCATGGTCTGAATGTCAGCACAAAATTGAGCAACAACATCCCATAACTATTTGGAGTTACAATACGTTTTAAATCGATGTATTAACTCTTCTGGTAAAGCCATGGTGAGCATCGCAAAAACCTTTTCTTCACTCTCATAACCTTTCCTTTCATCAGATGTAAGATACCTTTGCATCTTAGGTCTTCCATGAAAATCAGTTGGATATTTGTATTCTTTAGTAATGGACACCCAAAAATCAACTTATTTTCCTGAACATAATATTCGAATTGTTTCACCCAAATGTAATAATCCTCCAGCTTTAACAACCTGGGTATACTTTGACTTTGAATTCCCGCAAATCCTTGAAAATCAACCATCTTTTATCGAAATATGACACTCTAAAAACTTGAAATGCCAAAACGGAGGCCTTAGAAGTGGATTTTGGGGGTTGAAATGGAGGGTACTGGCCAGAAGGCTAGTAACAGTGTAGATCTCTCCAAGACGGTCGTTTTGGCTAGTATTAGCTCCCATAACTCTTAACGAAACTCAAGTTACGTTAGTTTTAGTGACTCAACCCAAAAATCTTGATCTAAGAATTTGATTTGCAAACTGATGTCCAAACTGGCCCGAACTGAGTTTTCACGAAGTGGTACGAACTATAACTTCGGTTACACGAACTGGAATCCGAACTGAAATTCACCCGAACTAACACTTCGCTCAACCGAACTTATCCGAACCCAACCGAACTCACACTTCAGAGCGGTTATTTTTAGACAGACTGTTCTTCACCCAAACTGGAATATTTTTGAATCAATTTCTATGATTTTTTGTGTTTCTGAACGAGATTTTAAGTAGTAAGTCAGATATATTTGAGAGGAATGATTTAGGAGTGGATTTTTAACTAAAAACTCAGCAAAGATGAACAAACGGAAGCAAAATGTATCAAAGTTTCAAAAAACCCCACTTTTTGAACAAAAAACTTGAAAAACACAGATTAAATGATCAGTAGATTGAACCGAATGCTCTGATACCACTAGAAAGTGCGTGAGCGACGGATCGTCTAATCGATTAATACGAAATCCATGTAAAACAAGTACGAAATGAACACGAGATGTAAATACAAATGAGATTTGTATTGCAAAATTACTCAGAGAATACACACAGGAAAACACAACTGATCTGATCAAGATCTCCTGAATCTATAGAATACGAAACTATTTATACTCGACTCTAGTTGTCCGAACTGGATCCTACCCGAAGTGACCCGAACTGACATGAAGTGTGACTTCGTGTCCACTTCAGTTGGTCACACGAACTGCCACTTCAGGTCAGTTCGTGTAGAGCCTTTTGGACACTTGCCTTGTTCTCAATACTTCACACGACGAACCAGATCATGCTCGAACGCTTGTTCTTTCAAGCATTTCAACTCATGCAACCCTCCTCAATTCAAGGGCAAAGAGGGTCCTATCGGTCTGCTCTCGTGGGTAGAGGGGATGGAAAAGACCTTTGTTAACGGTAGCTTTCCCGAGGGCCTTAAAGTTCCTCGTGCCACCAACACCCTAATAGAAAAAGCTCTCACCTGCTGGAATGGTGAATAGAGGATTGGTGGGTCTGATGAAGCCCTAGCTCTATCCTGGGCCTAACTCAAAGATCTGTTGAAGGAAAAATACTATACCCTTAGTGAACTGAAGAAACTCAAGGATGAATTCCAAGCTCTAAAGTAATAAAGTGGTGAAGACCAGGAGTATACTGATAGTTTTTATGATCGGAAAATCTTGGTGCCTGAGATTGTCACCCCTGAAATTTTGGCCATTGAGAGGTATATTGGTGGGCTACCAATGATCATGTTATGCTTTACAGGTTAAGTTAGAAAAAGACAACTCATAGACAAGAAAGTCAAGACAACAGTTGACCAAAGCACTGATGCTGCTACTGTTCGTGTTAAAGAACCAGCTGGAAAAGGACTTACCCAATGTGATGGTTAGGGGAAGTTTGTTGTTCAAGTAAAGCTTCTAAAGACTCAAAAGACATTATTCGCATGATAAGGGGAAGCTAAATGCCGACAGTTCAAGATCTACAATCATAGATGTCAAGATAGAGGTTTTCAAAATCCTCTGAAGTTAATGGAAAGTCAAGACAGTTACTGATGATTCAGCAAGGACTCAACAGTTTTCAAGAAGGAGCAAGTATTTGGGAATCCTCCTCTCATTACTTGATCATCATGTGATGTTCAAGCTGATGCTGATTGACAGAACACTCCTAAAAGTCGTTCGTTGTTGCCCAATGAAGATTCTCCACGATAAAGAATCTTCATCAACCCATGTTCAAGCAAAAAAGAAGATTGTAAGTCTGAAGATTGAATGTAGAAGACATTTAATATCATAAGCCAAGGGGAAGATTGTAAAGAAATAATTTGTGGCTTGTGTATTAAATTGCTCATTGGCGAACTATTTTGAAGGCCTGTGTGATAGAATAGGTGAAAAATAGTTGGGTTATGGGTATATTGGGTCATTGGGCCAATTTGGACATGTTTGGGCTCATTTAGAAGGAGTTTAAGTAGAGTTTTGTGGGCCTATAGAGTCATACACGGGAATTTAAGGTAAATTAGGGTTTTAAGGGTGGCTTGTTGAACAAGCTTGTCCTCCACTATATAAGGAACCTATTATTGTCTAGAATAGGTTGCTGATGTTGCTGATTTTCATAGAAGGGGCTAGGGGTGTTCACAAAATTCTCTAAAGGAGAATTTCGAATTCGTGTATTGCAACCAGAGATTTCAACGTGTTTGTCTTCTAAATCGGTTTGTGATTGATTGTGTTATTTACCTTTTTCTAATCGTTATTATTGTTCTGTTTCGATTATACTTGAATCACTCGATTGTTTGGATTCCGCACTCTCAATCGAGATTGGATATCGCGTTAGGACCGTTTACGGGACTTACAATTGGTATCAGAGCCAAGAAACGCAACTTTCGAGGCTCTCGCGATATCCGATTCAAGTCTTTGGCAACTAACGATTTGAGTGTGTGTGGTGTTTTTCAGCATTAGCACTGTTCGGAAGTCTTTTTGCAGGTGTCAAGTTCAAGACAGAAGCTTTCGTGGCACTCAGTTCAAGATTCTGAGACTTTTCGACCCTGTTCAAGGCTTTTCGATCGACCCCTTTGATCGAAAAACTTGAAATTGCCTGAGCGTAAGGATCTTCTACTTAGTCGTATAGAAATGAATGTTAACGAGTAAAACGCAGAGAGTAAATACAAATGAAACTTGTATTAACCACAGAGACCACATAGTACACTTAGAGAAAGTTATAACACGGAAGCTCTTAAATTCTATACAAGACGACGTATTTATACTTGCCCAAGCCCGCTGGTCCGAACCTCAGGTTCGGCCAAAGTTCGGTGGCTCCGAACCTGGAGTTCGGCCAAGGTTCGGCCAACCCTAAAATGTATATTACGTCTTGTTCTCGATACTTCACATGACGATCAGAAACCATGTATCAACAAACTCCCCCTCGGCATGTGCAGTATCATATTCTCTTAACAAAACTTGTATCTTGTATCATCAATCAAACTCCTCCTCAATCTAGACGATGAGTTCAATCTTGAATACTTGATATTGCAACGTGTGTAGTCTCTTTATCAACAATCTTCAGAAGACTTGAAGTTGTGATGTTCTCTTCCACTTAGAAACCTGCCAACATAAATAATCTTGGCGCAAAACGTCTCTTCGAGACACCAAGATATCTTGATTTTGAAAATGATTTCGTATTCCGTGTTGATCAATCGAAAACAAATCAGAAACAAAATCTTTTTGGCTTTTAGAAACATTATATCAAAACACACCTAAAATCTTTTTGATATTTTCTAATAATGAAAACTAAATGCAGTACAGAAACATACACTATTTTTTATCTTTAGTGAGAAAGATCACAACTTGGGATCATATTGGTCATAACATGCTGAACTACACTTCAATTTCGATTATTGTAGCACATAAGCCATGCCGATTGCAGATATAATTTGTCCAAATTTAAATTCTGGCACAATCATACTCATAACATCTGGATATGTTAAGGTATTTATTAGATTTGCATTGACCAGTGTACCCCACACTATCAGACATACTCAGATATGCTTTGCTTATCACATTTTGTGACTTCATTTGTGATGTTAATCACATAATGATTGTAACCATGATATAGTCAACTGTGTTCCATGCAAAAAGAAATAAGAACGTTAAATCGTCTACCTTAAGGTCGATCTTTCGATACGCAGATAAGGCCTCGGATTTAACAAAATAAGAAAATAAAACAAGTTGAAATTGTATAACTCAACAACAATCAGGTCGGTACTCCCGTACACGCAGAGAAAGTCCGATGAGTTATACGAAACACCAAAGAAAATAAAGCAGAACGTCAAACGAACAACGATCAGGTCGGTCTTTCGACACGCAGAGAAAGTCCGATCGTTTGACAAAATAAAGAAAATCAAACAAGATTAAATCTTTGCAAAATGAACACATGTATACACAGTGACTTCTCATTTTATTTTTCACATATCTTTTTCTTGATATATCATGAGATATGCATCAAGATGTTGTCCACTATGTCAAGCATCAGATTTAGTGTATATTACATTTGTATACTTTCTGATTTGCCGAGCCTACCTCGCACATCGATCAAATGGTCTTATGGCTTTTTCACTTACTTTATCCATGAGTCAGACACTGTCAGCCAATGTACCATCATTTCCCAATCATGTCAGATACAATTTCTCATTTTTCAATATTTTTGGCTTTTTGCATTTTTCAATGTTTTTGTCTTTTTCAAATTTCCCCCCCTAAAAATGACAATTCTATTTATAGATTTTCATTTTTACAATTTGAAAAACAACACACTATTTTTGTATTTTTGCAAAAACAAACTCCCCCTCAGAAGGAGACGGAGTGAAAAACCAAGAAAAATTGATCAACCAACACGAATACTTGTAGTTTAAGTCGTTTGAAAACACAATTAATTTTGAAAGTCAGATTAATTAGAACAGATATTTCACAATCAGCAATTATCCAATCACTGAAAGGTCTTCTTGAAACACCTGTTGACACCAAATAAATCATTAGTCGCTCTGGGATCACCCGATGTAACATCGTCGGGTCGCCCGGTGTCTTCCACAAAGTCATTGTTGGCCTTGGAAACAACTTTTGGTTTCCAAATTTGTAAAATTTTCAATTTTTGATCAGAACCTGAATCAGACTCAACCGACGTACTTGGTATAGACCAAGACGATTTACGATTTGATTTTATCTTTGGGGACCATGGTTCATAAAAAATTTGACCTTTGTTATCCACATATTTAGCAGTGTTGTGTATATATGTAGTCGTCGGACAATCAGCAGCAAGATGTCCAGGTTGACGACATACATAACAAAGTCATTCTCTAAACACATTTGAAAATTGTTTTGATTTTGAAAAACCTGATGAATGCTCAGAATCAAAATTGTCAAAGAAATCATCAGAGGAATCATACCTAGGAGATGGACTCCTTGAAGATGACGATCTTCCAGAATAGTAAGTGAATTCCTTCTGAGATGGTGATTTCTTTGTATTCTTTGCTTTAGGAGCCTTGGCAACTTTTACCGGTTTCTTTGTTTGAATCAGTTCTTCCTTCACAACAAACCCCACACCTTTGTGTTTGGAGCCTGAAACCTTTGAAGTACTTGAGGAAGAACCCGAAGCTTCTCTCGCCTTAGCTTCACTAGTAAATTTGGCTTTGATATCCTTCAGCCTGTTCTTCTCAACCAAAACTTTTTCTTCTTCAGTTGCAGATGAAGAACTTGACACAACCTTATCAAAAACCTTCTCATTCTCCAACAAAACAGACTTTGACACAAATTTTGGAGCTTCACCCAAAGGCTTTTCCTTCTTTTTGGACTTAGACTTATTCTTCTTGGGTGGATTAGCAAACTTGGAATAATCATGCAATTCATCTTTTGGATCAATCTGAGCAGCAGTAATTTCAGTTAAATCCACTGGTTGAGGAACCAAGTGAACATCAGCCTTCTGAGAACTATCTGAACTCTGATCCTGCTTGTATAAGAAATTTAGCATTGTTGGTGACAAATTGCAATTCTTCACTTGCCGTTTCAACTCCAAAATCTCCAGTTTTAAATCATTAATCATTTGTTGAGCTTCAAAAACTTCTTTCTGTGACTTGATGAACTTTGCATTGAGATCATCATATTCATAAGTTTGTAACTTTCGGATCTCACATTCAGCAAATAACTCTTTAAGAACACTTTCCCTCTTTTTCTTGTAAATTTCAACATCTTTAGTCAACACTTCATTCTTGTCACGATAGAGAGTATTTTCATCTTGAAGCATAGAAATTTTGTTCTGAAGCTTTTCAACAGTAACAGCCCGTTGTAGCAATAAGAGCTGTAGCTTCTTCATACTTTTTCTGAACCGGATAACTTTTCTCAAACAGATTTTCAAAATCTTGAGCTGCATCTAAAGCTTCTGCTTTTGCTTTCTCACACTCTTCAGCCAATGTTGCTTTCTCTTTTAAAACATCTTCATGAACATGAACCAACTCATAATACTTCTTTTGAAAATCTTCCAATTCTTGCTTTAACATCACTATCTCTTCAGTCGATATTTGACGACTTTGTTCAAAACTTGCAATCTCCTGAAGAAATTTCTTACATTTAAGACATTCAGTCTCTTCAACCTTTGAACTCTCAGAGACTCTAGGTAATTCTTCTTGAACCAAAGATACACTTGAATAAGAATCAGAATCAGTTAAGATGCTATCATCATCAATATGACGAACAGTCAAAGCAATTGAAGGTTTAGTATTATTCCTTTTAGCTTCAGTATCTGCATTCCATGCAAACTCATTTGGATGTGGAAAAGTATTGGTCCAATCATGAACAAGATTAGCAGACTTCAGCTCAACCTTCTCAGCTTTAGTTGATGGATGATAAACTAAATGTGCATGTTGACCAGTCTTCAATTTATGGTCTGCAGAACTTGGACATTCTCGAGCAAAGTGACCATAATTTGCACACTTGTAACATTTTACCTTAGATTTATCCAAACCAATCTTACCCTCCTGATTCAATCTCTTCTTTCCAATTCTATTGAAAAACTTCTTCGTTCGTCGAACCAACATTGCATACTGCCAATTTAGATCCATTTCTTCCAAATGATCATAATCAATCTGATCGTAATCTTCATTTGCTAACTCAGCATTACTCACAGCACCCGTGATAACACCAAAATATGAAGATACCAATGCAGACATTAAAGCATTATAATCATCGATAGTTTGAGCAGACAATGCAGTGTGAGTTGAAGAACTCGGAACAGAAATAGTACAACCAGCAGATGAATAACTTGGAGTTTCAGATTTACCTGCTAGAAATACTGTAGGAGGAGCAGAACTAAGACTAGTAGACTTCCCAGCATTCATTGTAGAGTCATTTTCACCATGATACACTGCAGGATTCTGAATTTGTGTAGGAAGTGATTTATTCACCATTAATTCCATATCCCGAGCCTGAAGTCTTTGAACCAAATCATTGAAACACAATCCGGAAAAATCTTTATCATGAGTAATCATCATCACATAATTCTCCCATTTTTCAGGCAATGCTTCCAAAATCTTTTCTTTCATATCAGTCTCTTCTTTAGTAAGATTCACCAAACGCATTTCACTCATTAGATGAGCAAATCTTGCAATCAGATTGGGAATCGTTTCATTCTGATAATGCTTAAAGCTGTCAAATTCTTTCTTCAAAACCTTTTGTCGACTTTTCTTGTATTGGTCATTGCCTTCACATCGTTTCTCCAAAGCAACCCATAGACTTTTTGATGTGTAGTTACCAGCAAATTGATGAAGTAACTCTTTAGGCAATGCCATCGTTAAAGTACCATATGCCTTTTTCTCTGCTTGATAAGCTTTCTTTTGTTCAGAAGACATTTTTCTTTGAAGTATAGGTTCACCAGTTTCATCTTTAGGATAAATATATTGCTCAGTGAACGCTAACCATATATCAATGTCATTTGTATCGACATATGCTTCAAACCATTTAACCCAACTATGATAATCTTCCAATTTTAGCAATTTGGGAACTTTCTGACTTGTTCCGATTTCATTATCATAATTCATCATTGTTTGCATCGTAGCTTGAACCGAGTTTTGAATAGATGCGAACGCTTGAAAATCAGACATTTTTGAAAAACAGGTTACTGTTCACTCCGAACCTCGTCCGAACCTAATAAACCCTCCGAACTTTCTCCGAACGTGGTCCGAACTCAGAAACACAGTCCGAACTCTCTCCGATCTCTCACCGAACCCCGTTAACTCCGAAACCCTCCGAACCTTGTCCGAACACTCACCGAACGAGGAAAAACAGACCGAATGCACTCCGAACGAACTCCGAACTAGGAGTTCGGAGCGGTTATGACCGAGAGTCCTCCGAACTTGAAGTGCGGAGCAGTTACGCCGAACGAGGAGTTCGGCCGAACGCGAAATTTCGGAAAAATTTGGAAAAACTCACTGAAATCGACACCTCTCGAGCTGTAAACACTCAATCAACTGAAAATGAGCAACCACATACATATTTGACGTGAATCATGATGTTTTGAACGATAATTTTGAGAAATGAAGATGATAAACGAAATTTTGAAACTCAAAAATGTGAATTTGAACTCGAAAACACGAACAAACACTGATCTCCGACTAGTAGAGTAAACCTATAGCTCTGATACCACTTGAAATTGCCTGAGCGTTAGGATCTTCTACTTAGTCGTATAGAAATCAATGTTAACGAGTAAAACGCAGAGAGTAAATACAAATGAAACTTGTATTAACCACAGAGACCACAGAGTACACTTAGAGAAAGTTATAACACGGAAGCTCTTAAATTCTATACAAGACGACGTATTTATACTTGCCCAAGCCAGCTGGTCCGAACCTCAGGTTCGGCCAAAGTTCGGTGGCTCCGAACCTGGAGTTCGGCCAAGGTTCGGCCAACCCTAAAATGTATATTACGTCTTGTTCTCCATACTTCACATGACGATCAGAAACCATGTATCAACAAAACTCATCCAGACGTATATTGTTGATCGAGAAAGTCCGTCTGTGACTTTTCGATCAGTCTTTGTTGCTTGTTCTTCCAATCGAAAAGTCCCCTTGAGACTTTTCGATCAGCCGACCAGCTTTTCGATCAGCCAACCAGCTTTTCGACCAACTTTTCGATCAGCCAACCAGCTTTTCGACTAGCTTTTCGATCAGCCAACCAACTTTTCGATCAAGCCACACTTTTCGATCAAAAAGTCCACTTTTCGATTAAAAAGTCCACTCTTCGATCAAAAAGTCCACTTTTCGATCAAAAAGTCCACTTTTCGATCAAAAAGTCCACTTTTCTATCCAAACATCACCCTTTTCTATCCAACCCTCCGACTATCACTTTTCGATCCGGTCAAGACTTTCCGGTCTGAATTTGCCCTAGATACTCATCCAAAGTAGATGATGGCACACGCTCTACTAGGTACCACTACATCTAGCAGTCATGAGGTATGTTCAAATTCTAAATGCTTATCTGTGTTTAATGAACGTAGAGACTGGGAACGTAAGTTCACTAATGAAACCCTAAATCACGAATCTACTGCTAGAGATCTTAGGGAGTATAAAGATAAGAGTAGGATATTCAGAGAAAAACTCGAAGCAGCTAAGTTAGATATTAGAAGTCTTCAAAATCAACTTAGTGATAAAATTGCAGGTCTTAGAATTGCTAACACTCTCGTTGAGAGTCTAACCAAGGAAGTAGAGGAACTTAAAGCCAAATTAGGAACCTCTCAAAACAAAATTGAACGCAATGACAAGATTGTGTCTAAAATGCTAACGACGAGTTCACTGTTTTACAATACAGACACTAGAATGAGGCATGTTAAAGGGAACACAGGATTAGGTTTTGGTGTTGATGATAACAATGAAAAATCCATGCACTCTGTCCCAATGCCTTTAATGCATGAAATGATTCCTGATCATGAAATTTCTAAGACCACCTTAGAAGTTAAGGCAGAAATTGATGGAAAACTTGCTGCTTGTCCTATTAGAATATATGCTCCTGTTTCTAACACTACTGACAATTCTACTTGTTGCGCAGCTAAAGGTAGCAAAGAGGAAGGGGTAAAGGCTGAAATGAGAGTCTTAAAAGTTAAACAAGTTCACCTTTTGAAAATTTTGATTGGGATAAACTTTAATTTCCTATGATTGAGTCTGGCTTAAAACTGTCTGAGTCTGATGTCCTAAACAAAACTTCTGTGTGTGGTGCTTTTAACTTTGGCAAGTGTGATGCAAAGCCATTGAAACCATTAAGAACTGTGAAAATCTTGAGAAGAGGTACGGGATCACAGGTTGCTGGCCCCAAACCCTCAACTGATGGTGTGAAAAATAGTGAAGTTAAAAATGAAAGTGTTGTGAGAAATTTGCAGAAAGTACGGGACGCCAAACCTCATGATTTCGTCCCGTACCCAAAAGTCAATTCTGCATATGACCAGTACAAACCGATACAGCGGGAGTATATCTTGACCACTAAGCCAAATGGCAAAACACATTGGATACACAGAACTGATCAAAACCAACTTGGATATCCACTGGGCGAAACCAACCGCAGGCTCCCGCGTATCCCAAGAAACAATCTTGCTATGTGTGTGGAAAATCTGGACACTTGGCGACAAATTGTTTGCACCGACCATATGAACCTTATTACCCTAAGAGGGTTCATCAGAAACCTGTCCCAAAGGCCCAACCAAATGGTGGTTTAAAGAAAAAGCCTGCACCTGCAAAACCAAAGGTGCAGAAGTCTGTACCTCAACAACCAAAGGTACAGAAGGTGAATCAAAAGCCTAAGTCACCTAAAAAACAATGAAAAATGTTTTTAAAACTGATAATGTCATTCATTCTAAATCAATATTAGTTAGTTTTCCAGAACAAGCCCGTTTTCCGAAACCTGCCAGTTTTCTGAAACCAGTCGGTTATTCAAAAACACATGTGAGGAGTGAGGAAGGGAGGTGGAATGAGTCAAAGGTGGTAAACCATAATTACCATCCTAAAGGGGTGTATAAAAAAACACTCCAAACAATTTCAAAATGTTTAAATTAAAAATCAGAATGTTCAAAAGAATCACCCAAAAGTCCTTAGGTAAAAGAAAAACTGAACCACCAAACCTAGAAGGTTAGGAACAAATATGTTCCCAAAGATGACCAGGTAAAACCCAACACCAAGGCAGACACACCCCAAATCCCTGATGTCACAAAGGGAATGTGCTTCACAGAGATAACTTTCACTGACTCATTAGGTATACCCAGAATAACAATGGCCTGGGTACTAATGGCTAACTAATCTCTCACTGTGTGCAGGAACAGTCAAGGAGGACTTTCATTAACATTGTTTATTTGTGATCGTGATTGTTCCAGGCATAGGATAGGAGGCATCTCTTCACTTCATGACATGTAGATCTTAATGGGGAGTATGTTCTCCTTGTGAGAGGTAAATCTGAAAACATCAGAAGAGAAAGGTAACACAGTCTGAATTGTTTGTTTTTAGCAAATCTGATGTGAAGTATGGTTGTGCATGAAACAAAACCCATTTCTAAAAACTTTCCAAAGATAAACTTTGAAGGTTAGCTTGGCCAGTTTTAGTACATATTTAGTATTGTGTCAGTGTAAAAAAAAAGGTGTGTGTTGTTATTAAAAATCAAAAAGCAAGGGGAAGAATAGAAAAGATGAAATAGTTGACCCCTAAAAATTTTGTGCTTTTTAATTTTTAATCTCTTTTGTTTTTGTTTGAGAAGTATGGAAGTAAAATAATTTTCCGTCTTGGACATGGCTGACACGTGTAAGGAAGATGTGAAAGATATGATCCACGGTGATATGCTGGTAGGCTCAGCTCTTTAATCTGAAAAGGTATGCGTTACACACTTAAAGATAACGTATGGTAGTATGTTGGGTGACATCACTTAGGTTAATTGCATATCTATTTGACTGCATGTTCAAGTTCCCGATACACACGCTTGTCAAGACTCCGAGACTTTTCGACCCTGTTCAAGGCTTTTCGATCGACCCCTTTGATCGAAAAACTCATCTAGACGCACAATTGTTGATCGAGAAAGTCCCCCTGTGACTTTTCGATCAGTCTTTGTTGCTTGTTCTTCCAATCAAAAAGTCCCCTTGAGACTATTCGATCAGCCGACCAGCTTTTCGATCAGCCAACCAGCTTTTCGATCATCCAACCAGCTTTTCGACAAGCTTTTCGATCAGCCAACCAGCTTTTCGATCAAGCCACACTTTTCGATCAAAAAGTCCACTTTCGATCAAAAAGTCCAATTTTCGATCAAAAAGTCCACTTTTCGATCAAAAAATCCAATTTTCGATCAAAAAGTCGACTTTTCTATCTAAACATCACACTTATCTATCCAACCCTCCGACTTTCACTTTTCGATCCGGTCAAGACTTTCCGGTCCGAATTTGCCCTAGATACTCATCCAAAGAAGATGATGGCACACGCTCTACCAGGTACCACTACATCTAGCAGTCATGAGGTATGTTCAAATTCTAAATGCTTATCTGTGTTTAATGAATTTAGAGACTGGGAACGTAAGTTCCCTAATGAAACCCTAAATCACGAATCTACTGCTAGAGATCTTAAGGAGTATAAAGATAAGAGTAGGATATTCAGAGAAAAACGCGAAGCAGCTAAGTTAGATATTAGAAGTCTTCAAAATCAACTTAGTGATAAAATTGCAGGTCTTAGAATTGCTAACACTCTTGTTGACAGTCTAACCAAGGAAGTAGAGGAGCTTAAAGCCAAATTAGGAACCTCTCAAAACAAAACTGAATGCAATGACAAGATTGTGTCTGAAATGCAAGAGGCGAGTTCACTGTTTTACAATACAGACACTAGAATGAGGCATGTTAATGGGAACATAGGATTAGGTTTTGGTGTTGATGATAACAATGAAAAATCCATGCACTCTGTCCCAATGCCTTTAATGCATGAAATGATTCCTGATCATGAAATTTCTAAGACCACCTTAGAAGTTAAGGCAGAAATTGATAGAAAACTTGCTGCTTGTCCTATTAAAATATCTGCTCCTGTTTCTAACACTACTGACAATTCTACTTGTTGCGCAGCTAAAGGTAGCAAAGAAGAAGGGGTAAAACTGAAAATGAGAGTCTTAAAAGTCAAACAAGTTCACCTTTTGAAAAATTTTGTTTGGGATAAACTTAAATTTCCTATGATTGAGTCTGGCTTAAAACTGTCTGAGTCTGATGTCCTAAACAAAACTTCTGTGTGTGGTGCTTTTAACTTTGGCAAGTGTGATGCAAAGCCATTGAAACCATTAAGAACTGTGAAAATCTTGAGTAGAGGTACGGGACCACATGTTGCTGGCCCCAAATCCTCAACTGATGGTGTGAAAAATAGTGAAGTTAAAAATGAAGGTGTTGTGAGAAATGTGCAGAAAGTACGGGACGCGAAACCTCATGATTTCGTCCCGTACCCAGAAGTCAATTCTGCATATGACCAGTACAGACCGATACAGCGGGAGTATATCTTGACCACTAAGCCAAATGGCAAAACCCATTGGATACACAAGAACTACTCAAAACCAACTTGGATATCCACTAGGCGAAACCAACCGCAGGCTCCCGCGTATCCCAAGAAACAATCTTGCTATGTGTGTGGAAAATATGGACACTTGGCGAGAAATTGTTTGCACCGACCATATGAACCTTATTACCCTAAGAGGGTTCATCAGAAACCTGTCCCAAAGGCCCAACCAAATGGTGATTCAAAGAAAAAGCCTGCACCTGCAAAACCAAAGGTGGAGAAGTCTCTACCTCAACAACCAAAGGTACAGAAGGTGAATCAAAAGCCTAAGTCACCTAAAATACAATGAAAAATGTTTTTAAAACTGATAATGTCATTCATTCTAAATCAAAATAAGTCATTTTTTCAAAACAAGCTCGTTTTCCGGAACCTGTCAGTTTTCTAAAATCAGCCGATTATTCAAAAACAAATGTGAGGAGTGAGGAACAGAGGTGGAATGAGTCAAAGGTGGTAAACCATAATTACCAGCCTAAAGGGGCGTATAAAAAGACACTCCTAAAAATTTCAAAATGTTTATATTAAAAATCGGAATGTTTAGAAGAATCCACCCAAAAGTCCTCAGGTAAAAGAAAAACTTAACCACCAAACCTAAAAGGTTGAGAACAAAGATGTTCCCAAAGATGACCAGATAAAACCCAACACCAAGGCAGACACACCCTTAATCCCTGATGTCACAAAGGGAATGTGCTTCAAAGAGATAACTTTCACTGACTCATTAGGTATACCTAGAACAACAATGGCCTGGGTAGTAATGGCTAAGTAATCTCTCACTGTGTGCAGGAACAGTCAAGGAGGACTTTCATTAACATTTTTTGTTTGTGATCGTGATTGTTCCAGGCATAGGATAGGAGTCATCTCTTCACTTCATGACATGTAGATCTTAATGGGGAGTATGTTCTCCTTGTGAGAGGTAAATCTGAAAACATCAGCTGAAAAAGGTAACACAGTCTGAATTGTTTGTTTCTTTGCAAATCTGATGTGAAGTATGGTTGTGCATGAAACAAAACCCACTTCTGAAAACTTTCATAAGATAAACTTTGAAGGTTAGCTTGGCCAGTTTTAGTACATATTTAGTATTGTGTCAGTGTAAAAATAAGGTTTGGTTTGTGTTGTTATTAAAAATTAAAAAGCAAGGGGAAGAATAGAAAAGATGAAATAGTTGACCCATAAAAATTTTGTGCTTTTTAATTTTTAATCTCTTTTGTTTTTGTTTGAGAAGTATGGAAGTAAAATAAATTTCCGTCTTGGAAATGACTGACATGCGTAAGGCAGATGTGAAAGACATGATCCACGGTGATATGCTGGTAGGCTCAGCTCTTTAATCTGAAAAGGTATGCGTTACACACTTAAAGATAACGTATGGTAGTATGTTGGGTGACAACACTTAGGTTAATTGCATTTCTATTTGACTGCATGTTCAAGTTCCCGATACACACGCTTGTCTCCAAGAGTGTGAAATTGAGCTTAAAAAGTCGGTGTCCCCTCTGTTTTGCTAAGCAAAGACCTGGGGATGCTTCGCGTGTATGTAAGGCTCTCCTCTGCTTTGTGTTAGTAATGACCTGGAATTGTTCATACTTACGTGCTTGTAGATCATTAAAAAAATTTATAAATAAAAAATACACCCAAAAGATGCCAAAGAGCACATCAAAAGAGACCCTCAAGAGTCCAAAACTTTCAGCCTTTGTCACTGATGAGAGCATTATTAAAAATGTTTCAAAAATTCAGTTGACTTTGTATATTATACCCAAAACATCTATGTGATCTATTCTTTCTCTTCTCAACCAAGTCTCGAGCTCGGTTTTAAACTTCTGGTTCAGGTTGTGAAAATATGTGGTAGGGAATTTATATGCTTAATAGTGTGCAATAACATGTACCTATGATTTGTTGAAACCCACTTGCTGTTCATAATAAATGTACCTTAAAAGATAATAAAGTGACAAACAGCTTGAATAAGAAAATTGTAACAGCCCAGACCCGTCGCAACCAAGATATTGTCCGCTTTGGCAGCCGGCATGCCCTCAGACATCCGCCCCTCACGGTTTTAAAACGCGTCTTGGTAGGGGAGGTATCCACACCCTTATAAAGGCATGCTTAGTTCCCCTCCCCACCAATGTGGGATGTTACAATCCTCCCCCCTTAGGGGACCAGCGTCCTCGCTGGCACACTGGCCGACGACCGGCTCTGATACCAATCTTTCACACCCCCAAATTTACCACTAACGGAGTTTATACCGTTAAGGGGTGCGACCAGACCAGGACCACAACCATTAGTTACAAATACTAAACGAATCAGAGTAAAGTCCAAACATTAATAATAAAACAGTTAACAGTACGCATCGGAAAACATTATCTTTAGCACTAACCACGTGCTCCCGAGTTTAGTTTAAATAAAAATAAACATCTTCTTGTGCCATGTCAACCTGCTCCGGATACTCTTCAGCGATCTGCAAAAGTTTAAACCACGCAAGTGTCAACCTAACGGTTGGTGAGTTCACAGTGGGCATGTCACGCATTGGCCCGGTCTCATAATCATAATCGAATCAACATATACTTATGAAATATTCATTTGTGAAAAGCAATGCTTTAGAGATATCCAAAATCATATTATCGTGGTTTAGTAAAAGTATTGTCCGTAACCTACGTTATCGGGTATGTACTAGTTTTGTATAGTTAAAGTGCTCAACCGATATCGCGGGTAGCTAATCCGTTGTTCCATGCACTAAGGAAGTTTGTACCAAAGCTGACCATAAATTACTGTAGTGGCTGTGCCATCAGGTTCTGCGGACCTACGTCATCGCGGATTTGCCTCCCCCGTGTCCTCTCGGGATCACGGTCAGATAGGCTGATATTGTACCTCCGTGCACTCCCCGTGCCACGGGGCGGAGTTTGTCAAATTCCAGTAGATCTACCCAACATCCCCTCGCTTTACAATTAATGGTACAATTTAGTTGAGGACTTTTAAGTTTTCAAGACATCCTTAGAAATCATGTGATATCATGTGGTTTAGACTTTAACCTACGCTAGCCATATTAAAAAGGTTTACCGGATTCTCATGAATCTCAAAGATGTTTTCAGTTTCGTTTTAGAAATAGTTGTTTAAGTAATTCACAAGTGCTTCCCATAAAGCACTTCAAGTTCATCAGGTGGGTGCCGAGCACTCCAAGTTTTCAAGTTCATCAGGGAGGTGCATAGCACTCTCGAAGTTGTCAGCATTGTTTTTCATTTAGTTATTCGGTGTGACCCAAACGGGTTCACGGTAATCGGGTTAGTGACACTCACCTTGGGATTGCACTGCTACACTTGCTAATAATCCAAGTTTGCTTAACGAAGACCTATGAACACGTTTAGGTCTTAAGTATTAGTTTAGTGTCTAATCTTCACTTAACGTCACTATGGCCCATAACATAGCACGTTGGGACTATGACTCGACATACCGACACACGACACCGATGGTTGATCATAAACAAGGGTTCATATACATCAGAAATCAAAGCATGTATCATCATAGCATAATCATGTAAGTCATGGCATAATGTTCAAGTAAATTGCACAAGTTTGGATTCTGGTCTCAGTTTCGCTAGCAGTTTCGCTAGGCAGTTTCGCTGTGTGCACGGGCAGCACTTTCGCTAGGCAATACCCGATGACACAGTTTCGCTAGGCTAGTTTCGCCCGAAACTGTTGGCACAGTTTCGCTAGCCTAGTTTCGCCCGAAACTGGTTTGAACTTTCGTTCAGGGAATTTCGCTCGGTAGTTTCGTCTGAACAGGTCTGGTTGGTTTACCCGGCGACACTACAGCGAAACGTAGGCACGGGGAGTGCACGGAGGTACAATATCAGCCTATCTGACCGTGATCCCGAGAGGACACGGGGGAGGCAAATCCGCGATGACGTAGGTCCGCAGAACCTGATGGCACAGCCACTACAGTAATTTATGGTCAGCTTTGGTACAAACTTCCTTAGTGCATGGAACAACGGATTAGCTACCCGCGATATTGGTTGAGCACTTTAACTATACAAAACTAGTACATACCCGATAACGTAGGTTACGGACAATACTTTTACTAAACCACGATAATATGATTTTGGATATCTCTAAAGCATTGCTTTTCACAAATGAATATTTCATAAGTATATGTTGATTCGATTATGATTATGAGACCGGGCCAATGCGTGACATGCCCACTGTGAACTCACCAACCGTTAGGTTGACACTTGCGTGGTTTAAACTTTTGCAGATCGCTGAAGAGTATCCGGAGCAGGTTGACATGGCACAAGAAGATGTTTATTTTTATTTAAACTAAACTCGGGAATTTAAAACAATGTTTATGTAAAGCACGTGGTTAGTGCTAAAGATAATGTTTTCCGCTGCGTACTGTTAACTGTTTTATTATTAATGTTTGGACTTTACTCTGATTCGTTTAGTATTTGTAACTAATGGTTGTGGTCCTGGTCTGGTCGCACCCCTTAACGGTATAAACTCCGTTAGTGGTAAATTTGGGGGTGTGACAAAAATGGTTTGAGTTTAAAGTGGATCAGTATATTGGCAATTGTAAGTCCCGAAAACGGTTCTTAACACGATATCACTACTCGATTGAGTGTGCGGAATCCAGTCAATCGAGTGATTCAAGATGCGAGAAATAGAAATCGATGAACACAAAAATTAAACAATAAAACCTGGAATGAAGTGCACAAGATTAATAATCGTCTGCTACACAGATTCAATAGAAACCGAAAAGCCCCCTTATGTCTCTCTCAACTGACTAGCTCCTAATATGAGTATTAGGATTTGTTTATACAGATAAACAAATCCTAAACCTAATTTTCGGATTTGACTATACAGGCCCACTAGACACCCAACTCTTTCTAATTGGACCCTAACATGTCCAAAATGGCCCAATGACCGAATAGAATGAAAATCAAACTATTTTACACCTATTCATATGCATGGGCCTTCAAAATAATCTGCCAAGTGATGATTTAATACACAAGCCACAAATTATACCCTTACAATCTTCCCCTTGTCTTGTGATATTAAATGTCTTCTACTTTCAATCTTCAGACTTGCAATCTTCTCCTTAGCTTGAGCATGGGTTGGTGAAGATTCTTTATCTTGGAGAATCTTCATTGGGCAACATGAGAGATGTTTGATGGCTTTCTCTCTTTATCAGCATCAGCTTGAACTTCAAATGATAAACACGTAATGAGAGGAGGATTCTCAAATACTTGCTCCTTCTTGAAAACTGTTGAGTCCTTGCTGAATCATAAGTAACGGTCTTGTCTTGACTTGTGTATTGAGAGGGTAAAAATTTTGGAAACCCCTGACTTAGCATTTTTAAATTTCTTGTTGTGACTGCTCTACATCATTTCATCATTCAGCTTCCCTTAAACTTGCGAATGGTTATCTTTTGAGTCTTCAGAAGCTTCACTTGAAAAATCAACAAACTTCCCCTGAGCATAGGGTAATTCCTTTTCCGGCTGATTCTTCAACTTGATCAGTAGCATCATTAGTGCATTGGTCAACTGAGTCCTTGACCTTCTTGTCCATGAGTTGTCTTTTTCACTTAATCTGTCAAGCACAACATGGAACAAACACTAACCAGCAAATGATGACTGGTTACGGGTTAACATTATTTAACCAAAAAAAAAAAACCTAACATAGGTTAATACTTCCCCTGAACCCGAGGACTCTTCACATTATCTTCTCCTGAGATTATGAGGAGAGTCATACTTTCTTGCATAAAACCCATAAAAACTTATTTAAACTTTTTAAATTAACCTGGCCATGATTGAAAAATAAATAATAAAAACTTAAGATAACACAAAAGAAAAATGAAAATAAAAACAAACATACAAAATTACTAAACGAGAAGGTTTTATTTGGGATCAAACCGTATGAATCTGACTGAGGAACACTTTTCAGCTTCTGTTACTCGAACACGTCCAGGTGATTGCCAATATACTGATCCACTTTAAACTCTAACCCTTTTCCTAATCAAGCTGTTTGTCACTTTATTATCTTTTATTGGTGTATTACTTATGAACAACAAGTGGGTTTCAACAAATCCTAGGTATATGTTATTACACACTATCAAGCATATAAATTCCCTACCACATATTTTCACAACCTAAACCAGAAGTTTGAAACTGAGCTTGAGACTTGGTTGAGAAGAGAAAGAATAGATCACATAGATGTTTGGGTATAATATACAAAGTCAACTGAATTTTTGAAACATTTTTAATAATGCTCTCATCAGTGACAAAGGCTAAGGGTTTTGGACTCTTGAGGGTCTCTTTTCTTGTGCTCTTTGGCATCTTTTGGGTGTATATATATATATATATATATATATTATATATATATTATTTTAGGTGATCTAGAAGCACGTATGTATGAACAACTCCAGGTCATTGCTCATGCAAAGCAGAGGAGAGCCTTACATACATGCGAAGCATCCCTAGGTCTTTGCTCACACAAAACAGAGGGGACACTGACTTTTTGAGCTTAATTTCACACTCTTGGAGACAAGCGTGTGTATCGGGAACTTGAATATGCAGTCAAATAGAAATGCAAATAACCTAAGTGTTGTTACCCAACAAACTGTCCATACGTTATCTTTAAGTGTGTAACGCATACCTTTTCAGATTTAAGAGCCGAGCCTACCAGCATATCACCATGGATCATGTCTTTCACATCTGCCTTACGCGTGTCAGCCATCTCCAAGACAGAAATTTATTTCACTTCCAACCTTCCCAAGCAAACAAACAAAAGATTAAAAATTAAAAAGCATAATTTTTGAGGGGTCTACGATTTCATCTTTTCTATTATTCCCCTTGCTTTTTGATTTTTAAGAACAACAGACATTTTTACATTTTTTTATATATATTTTTTAATTTTTTATATATATATTTTTTTAATTTTTTTTTCTATTAGTTCTTTTTATTTTTATTTTTTTATTATTTTATTTTAAGCACACACTGACACATTACTAACTATCTACTAAAACTGGCCAAGCTAACCTTCAAAGTTTATCTTTTGAGAATTTTTTCAGATTTGGGTTTTGTTTCATGTACAACCATACTTCACATCAGATTTGCCAAGAAACAAACAATTCAGACAGTGTTACCTTTTCTGCTGATCTTTTCAGATTTACCTCCCACAAGGAGAACATACTCCCTATAAAAATCTGCATGTCATGAAGTGAAGAGATGTCTCCTTTCCTGTGCCTGGAACAATCACTATCACAAACAAGCAAACAAGGTTAATGAAAGTCCTCCTTGACTGTTCCTGCACAAGGTGAGAGATCAGTTAGCCATAGGTACCCAGGCCATTGTGGTTCTGGGTATTCCTGAAGCATCAATAAATGAAACTTCTTTTAAAAACACCCCCTTTGAGAAATTAGGAATTTGAGCTGTAGCTGCCTTTGATTTTGGTTTCCAAATTCCAGGTGATTTGAAAGTTGTTTTAGTCACCTTTGAAGTAGTGACTTTAGGTATTTCAACCTTCTTTATTTCAGGTTTCCTTTTCAAAACAGTTTTAGTTACCTTTGGAGGGGTAACTTTAGGTTTGTCATCTTTGTGTTGTTTTGAAATTGGTTTCTTCGCCTTTTTATGAAAATTTTCATAATTTGGAAAAACATATTTTTGATTTGAAAATGTTCTTTGCTCTTTGGCAGCGCCCCAATGTTGATCAGATGGTTTTATCTTAGGAGAAACAGTCTTCATTGCCTTAGGCGGTTGCACCTTCATTGGCTTAGACTTAACTGATTCCTGAGACGAAACACTCCGACTTTGCGGATAATATGGCTGATAGGGGCGATAGAGACAATTTTGGGCAATGTGATCAGGATTGCCACAATTAAAGCATGTCTGCTTCTTGAGATAGAAGTCAGACATGTAACCGTTTGTCTTTAGCTGCTGAGGTGGAGCACCATTTGCTTGTGTCTGCATCTTTGACCTGTTTGGAGATCTTGGGTTGACTGTGGACTGGTTTCTCGAAGCTTGAGTTGAATCTATCTTTGCATTTCTTGTGCTCCATGTATTCTTTGATGTCGAGGCAAGATTTCTACAATTGCAACTGCATGAGCCTACTGATGAAACTGGAGACTTGTTTGTCATCTTGGGCCTTTCAATCTTGATAGGAACAGAAGTTGGAGGCTTGATGGTGATCTTGGGCCTTATAGTCTTAATGTCTGATGATAAACCACCATCATGACCCAATCCTTTGAACTTAGTGGTGAATGAGGGCCGCTCTTCTCCTTCAATCGGAATGAACATAGACCCTGTTGTCATGAATATCTTACCATTGGGCCTTGTAGTCATCACCACTCGTTCCCGCTTTACCTCATCCACAACTTTGGAATAAGGAGTCTCGATCTTTGGATAAGGAACCACCTTTTCTTCATCAGCTCTCTTCACCTCACTGGAGCTTGAGCTTGCACACTCAATAGTTTTATTAGACTAAGTTGCTTCAGTGGCTGTCTTTTCAGCTTTATGTGCTGGTTGAGGCCCATATACCATGGTTGCTTCATTCAGGGACTCTTTCAACAATTCACCGACAGTTTGGGGCACTCTGATGTATTCATGTTGTAATGGGGGAGGAAAATTTCCATCCCCGAGGCCAGATGTTTCTTTTACATGCTCGAGTCGCTCCTCTGATTTGAATAAAGCATGATGAGAGTCCATCATTTTC
This sequence comes from Deinandra increscens subsp. villosa, assembly GCA_039602395.1. Lineage (NCBI taxonomy): Eukaryota > Viridiplantae > Streptophyta > Magnoliopsida > Asterales > Asteraceae > Deinandra > Deinandra increscens. Next base: position 83,200,157 of record JBCNJP010000007.1, on the reverse strand, counting down.
TTTTGAATAACTTGATGTTTCTCAAGGGCAGATTGGGAAGTGTCAAGTTTGGTTCTTAGTTCCTCCACCTCCTTAGTTAGATTTTCTACCTTAGCGTTAGCAAGCCTAAGATAGGTACTTTTATCACTCACCTGACGTTGAAGACTCTTAACATCTACCTGAATGGCCTCAAGTTTCTCTCTAAATATTCTGGTCTTACTTTTGGACTCCCTAAGGTCTCTAGTAATTAATTCACGATTTAGGGTCTCAATGGTAAACTTACGTTCCTAGTTTTTACATTCACTCAAAATTGCCTGACACTTTGGATTACAACATATCTCATTGTTGTTGGTAGATGCAGTGCTACCTGGTTGAATGAGTGCCATGATCGGATTAAAAAGTCTCAACTGGATTGGAAAGACAGCTTTTCGATCGGGCAGAGTTTCGGCTCGATCGAAAAGTGTAAGTTGATCGAAAAGTCACGATGGGACTTTCCGATCGAAAGGCAAAGCTGATCGAAAGTCACGAAGGGACTTCCCAATCGAAACGGAGCTGATCGAAAAGTCACGAAGGGACTTTCCGATAGAAACGGACCTGATCGAAAAGTCACGAATGGACTTTCCGATCGAAACAGAGCTGATTAAAGTCACGAAGGGACTTTCCCATCGAAATGAACCTGATCGAAAAGTCACGAAGGGACTTTCCGATCGAAAAGTGGTGAACCGGGAAGTACTCTTTGATCGAGATGCACCGAGGCCGATCGTAAAGCTTCTCAGCCTAGTCGAAAAGCGCCTGGATTCGATCGAAAAGTATCCAAAAGGGTCAAAAAGCCAAAGATTTTGATTGAAATAAGGGTCAAAGCCACAGATTTCGATCGAGGGGCTTAAGAAATCCTAGCAGCCTGCTTCTGTCCTGTGCGAAACCTGCAAAAACAATCTCTAGAAACTCACAAACAAAACCGTTAGTAACACCTTGAAACACTTGGAGCACAAATATGAAAATTAATAAAAACGAATTACTCTACAAGGTACAGCAAAATTCAACGATCAAAACCCCGTCAAAATAAATTTGCACCAACTTGAAATGAGTGGCCGTTTACTGCTTTAAAAACTTGTCAACGTGGACCACAACTCTTAATTAATTATGAGTGGTAATTTTGTAAATTCCAATAACTTCAAATCACGTAACTCACTTTTCGATTCCGAACATCGACCACTAATTTGAATTGAAAACCCTTTTTTCTTTTCAACCTTTCAATTGCAGCGAACACACATCTGGATCGAAACCCTTGATTGAGAACCGAAATCACCTAAACTCTGACTTAAAATGAGAATATCGATTAAATCTTTTCCAAAAAAATTAGAACTCAACTCTATTTCTCGTGCCACCGTATGATAAAAATTGGATGAGATCCACTCACAAGATTTAAATTATATCAACTAACAAATCAGTAGATTGCTTGACCTTTAAGTTATGAGAAATCAAACTAAAAATAAGATTCGTAGAAATAAAAAAACCAATCAAACAACACAACCAAGTTTGAGATTTAGTACTAAAAGAAAGATGATTTTGGAAATAACAACTAACATAAAATCACGGATGTCAGTTTTAATTTCAAAAAAATCAATTTTTTTTATTTAACAATCAAAACAGAGATTCTATAATCCCTAATCAAACCACTACCAAAAACACAGCTAACGGATAGAACTTTAACAAAAATTAGAAGAAAAACTTGAATCTGATATCGTGAGAGCCTCGAAACATGCGTTTCTTGGCTCTGATACCAATTGTAAGTCCCGAAAACTGTTCTTAACACGATATCACTACTCGATTGAGTGTGCGGAATCCAGTCAATCGAGTGATTCAAGATGCGAGAAATAGAAATCGATGAACACAATAATTAAACAATAAAACTTGGAACGAAGTGCACACGATTAATAATCGTCTGGTACACAGATTCAATAGAAACCGAAAAGCCCCCTTATGTCTCTCTCAACTAACTAGCTCCTAATATGAGTATTAGGATTTGTTTATATAGATAAACAAATCCTAAACCTAATTTTCGGATTTGACTATACAGGCCCACTAAACACCCCTTAATCTCTTTCTAATTGGGCCCTAACATGTCCAAAATGGCCCAATGACCCAATACAATGAAAATCAAACTATTTTACACCTATTCATATGCATGGGCCTTCAAAATAATCTGCCAAGTGATGATTTAATACACAAGCCACAAATTATACCCTAACAGCAATCACTTGGACATGTTTGAGTAACAGAAGCTGAAAAGGGTTCCTCGGTCAAATTCATACGGTTTGATCCCATAGAAACCTTCTCGTTTAGTAATTTGGTATGTTTATTTTTTTATTTTTCTTTTGTGTTATCTTAAGTTTTTATTGTTTTTTTTTTCAACCATGGCCAGGTTAATTTAGAGGTTTTAATAAGTTATTATGGGTTTTATGCAAGAAAGTATCACCCCTCCAGTCATCATTGTCTGGTTAGTGTCTGTGATCCATGTTGTGCTTTACAGGTTAAGTCAGAAAAAGACAACTCATGGACAAGAAAGTCAAGACAACAGTTGACCAAAGCACTGATGCTGCTACTGTTCGTGTTGAAGAACCAGCCGGAAAAGGACTTACCCAATGTGATGCTTAGGAGAAGTTTGTTGGTTGTTCAAGTAAAGCTTCTAAAGACTCAAAAGACATTGTTCAGATGATAAGGGGAAGCTAAATGCCGACAGTTCCAGATCTACAATCATGGATGTCAAGATAGAGGTTTTCATAATCCTTTGAAGTTAATGGCAAGTCAAGACAGTTACTGATGATTCAGCAAGGACTCAACAGTTTTCAAGAAGGAGCAAGTATTTGGGAATCCTCCTCTCATTACTTGATCATCATGTGATGTTCAAGCTGATGCTGATTGACAGAACACTCCCAAAAGTCGTTCGTTGTTGCCCAATGAAGATTCTCCAAGATAAAGAATCTTCATCAACCCATGTTCAAGCCAAAAAGAAGATTGTAAGTCTGAAGATTGAATGTAGAAGACATTTAATATCACAAGCCAAGGGGAAGATTGTAAGGAAATAATTTGTGGCTTGTGTATTAAATAGCTCATTGGCAGACTATTTTGAAGGCATATGTGATAGAATAGGTGAAAAATAGTTGGGTTATGGGTATATTGGGTCATTGGGCCAATTTGGACATCTTTGGGCTCATTTAAAAGGAGTTTAAATAGAGTTTTGTGGGCCTATAGAGTCATATACGGGAATTTAAGGTAAATTAGGGTTTTAAGGGTGGCTTGTTGAACAAGTTTGTCCTCCCCTATATAAGGAACCTATTATTGTCTAGAATAGGTTGCTGGTGTTGCTGATTTTCATTGAAGGGGCTAGGGGTGTTCACGAAATTCTCCAAAGGAGAATTTCGAATTCGTGTATTGCAAACAGAGATTTCAACGTGTTTGTCTTCTAAATCGGTTTGAGATTGATTGTGTTATTTACTTTTTTCTAATCGTTATTATTGTTCTGTTTCGATTATACTTGAATCACTCGATTGTTTGGATTCCGCACTCTCAATCGAGATTGGATATCGCGTTAGGACCGTTTACGGGACTTACAGATATCGGGCCTTCTGCCGCTAAATCCAACAAAAAATAAGCTAAAGGCTAATAACTTTGCTATGAGAACCACTCCTGCAGCTCTCGCAACCCCTGCTAACCCTGCCACTCTGCCAGCTAAGAAACACTACATTGGATTTCATCCGCAGTGTAACTCATGCTACATCACCATCCTATACATGGTTGTGGCTGGCAATGCTATAACTGTGGTCGTCTGGGTCATCTTATGAAAAACTGCCTCGCACCCATTTAAGCATAACCTTTGAGGTCCCACTTTGTAAACCAGCATCCCGCCCAGCCTTTGATTGCTCAAGCGCCACAAGTTCAAGTTTAGGTCCGAGCCTGTTATAACTGTGGATCCATTGGTCATCTCCGTAATGCTTGCCCTGGGCTCGCCGTTGCCAATCTTCCTACCATCAATGCCAACCATGGAGCTCCAGCTTGAGCCTTCAATTCAAGAGTCATTCGAAGAAAATTTTATTTTCCTTATATCAAAACCTTGTAACCGTTTGAAGTTCGTTATGTCTTAATGTTGTCACTAAATTTCTTATGACTGTGTATAAACCTCATCAGTTTTATGTCAATCGTTGCATTTAATTTCCTAGAATACACTACGTCAAAAAGTGGCTTTGGCCACGGTTTTTTTGATAATGCATAGCCACTGTTTTGAAAAAAGCGTGGCCAAAGGTAAGAAATTCTCGTTTTAGCCACACATATTTTGTACACGTGGCCAAATATATAGCCTTTGGACCCTTTTAGCCACGTATTTTTTTGTTTATGTGACAACAACAATCAGGTGCAGTGGCTTTATCCACTGTTACAAAAACATAAGCAATACCCTTGTTATGTATAAAGTTAGGTTGCATATTGTGGCGATTTTCAAAGGAACGCCAAAAGAAGATCAAGTCAAACTAAAGTAAATCGGAGACATAAAGTCAACTAATTTTGCAATCCGTTTCGTTGGTATTTATTATTATTATATCGTTTAGTCTACAACTATGTTCCTAGTTAAAGTTTCTGACTTTGTCTGTGATTTTGCTATGACTATGGTCATTAGTAAAGTTAATATATCACCACCTAGACCGAATGATGAACTTTTGATATTTGTGATCTCGCTTGACGGTTGACAATTTGATTGATGTTTGTTTTCTATTAAATTCCATTAACTTTCTGTGATGATGCATCTATGTACTTTGATTTAGGTTACTAGTTGTTAATTAGATCTTGCTTTGCTTGCGGATGTCTTCCGGTTTGGGTAAAGTAGTTAACTTGTGGGTTATTCTTGCACTTAACATGATTGCGTAATGGTAGTCATCCATATCTGACCTTTGTTCTTGTTCAACGTCGAGATTCTTGTAGTGAAATCGGTCCTAACAAATGGTATCAGAGCGAGGTAACCGGTCAGATTTCTTCTCATGATGAATCTGATCACTCGAATCTTGAATTTAAGCTCGAATGAAGTGAACATTTGAAAACCCACTTAGGAGACTTTTTCTACTTTTTCTTCATTTTGGATGGATTCTGGACTGATTTGACGTTGTTTGATGTTAGATTCGTGTTCATGGAGTTCATCTTGATGTTATTTCATGTTCTACTTCTTCAAATCTGTGAGAAAAATGGAGATCAGGAGCTGTTTTTCGTAACTTGGGTATTTTTCCCGTTTTTGGGGTTTTTAAAGATTTTGGATCTTTGATTCTGCGTTTTTGGTGTTTTAATGTCGCATTTGGATGAAACGAAGCACTAATCTTGATGGAAAACACGTTCCGGGTCCATTGGGAGTATCGGTTTTGTCTAAAACGCAACATTTGAATAGATTTGGCTAAACACACACTGACGGTGTAACTGCGTGTTCTTGGTTTTTTTTTCTAGATTTCGGGGTCAGACTCGATGATCGTGGCTACTGTTCGGAGGTTGTTTGTGGCCAGAACATCATCTTAGATGGTAAGACTACACGAATCCGTCATGAATCTGGGATTTCCAACTGTTTTTCTGGGTTAAATCAAGCATTGAAGAGTATTGTTCATCTATGTGTTCTTCATGTTTTTGACTTTTCTTGAAGCTGTTGAAGATGTTCTATACGACCAGGTTCATCTTGAAACTTGCCTGAACGTCCTGGTTCATCCATGAAGATTACCTGAACAATAAGACTTGTTCTTAGCGATCAGGTCTGAACGATCAGGTCACCTAAGCCGAACGACCAGCTCTTGGTCTGAACGATCAGGTTGAACGACCTGCTCTTGCTTGGACAACCAACTTTGGTTTGGACGACCAACTTTGGTCCAAAACTGGGTTTTCTTTCGAGTTCGTTTCAATGGAATCTGATCGTTAATATGTGTAGAGAATGGAATTATGTGTTCAACGGTACAAAAATCATCAAAAATGGTTAAGTTTTGAGGGACATATGGAGCATACACGCTTTTCCGGTGGGCTTACATTTTTCCGGCAGTTTATTCTGGTTGATTGGGTTTCATGAGGGTAGAAGACGACTTGGAAGGAGACCAGGCTGACATGGCGGTTGGCGATTGGTGGATGAGGAATGTTCTTTCTCTCACTTGTTTGTCGGTCAAGATTGGACAACCCTTTTTGTTGTCTAGCTGTGATTGGTGGGAAAGGATGGCAGGTGGGCCCCAGCAAGTCAAGAGAACTATTGTGGCTACTTTGGCTGTCACGTTCTGATAGGTCAATTGACCACCCTCACGGATCACGCCTCAACAGCCTTTGGATCCATATTTTCCAGCCGTCGATTAAATGAGAATCTGAAATTTGATTGGTCACGCCCTTAACACACGAATTATGGTATTTCAAGAATTAAATCCTATTGGTTCATTTTTTTTCTTAATGGACATGGATTATTTTTTTCGGTTAAATACCACTAATGAATTATTCAATATTTTTCATCAAGGTGGCTAATCTTTTAGTCTTTTATGAGACTGGCGGAGCAACGCCACTAATGGAATTTTTGGATTTCTCGTCAGTTCATGGATTTATTCCGTTTATTTATTGGGGTTCTCGTTTATTGACGTCACGCATACGTTAGTTATCGACCACTAACGGGTTAGCTTTATTATCCGGTTAATTTTGTAGCTTTTTCCGTTATGTCTCACGGTTTATTTTTAGCTGATGTCAGCTAACTGGATTAACTAGAATCTCAGTTAAATTATTAGAAATTTTCCAATTAAATCTCTCGAGAAGCCGTAACTTGATGAAAATTGACGGTTTTGCTCAGATTTATTCCAGATTGCACCGTTTGACTCAGAAATCTTCACGATAATTCCGAGCTCGTTTTTCTTCACCCAAAATTACAAAGACTCCGGTTATGATTATTTTACGCTCGGGATCACAATTTTTCTCCGATTTGACACTTTATTTTCACATCCAACCCAGTCACGTGGAACAAGTGTAGTATTTTTTAGTATTTATGGATCTTTCACAACTGTCAGCATCTGGCTTTCGGTTTTTCGCAAGATTGTCCGATTTTAGGATTTTTGCACCGGTTTCTCTAGGCAACCGAGCGAGACGGTTCGACTCTTCGCATCTGATTTTCACGCTTCCGACTGGATGTTTTTGGAAAGATTTATAGAAATAAGGGGAATTATTATGGAACTGGATTATTGAGTCGATTATCTGAAGTTGGAGCATTTTTAGTGATTGATTGGTTTATCTGATTCGGTTTATTGCAGTTTGGACTCCAAGATTAGGCTTTTTCTTAGTATTATACCCGATCGTGTGAACCGAGTGAGCGAAACACTTGGCTCTCAACTGGAGAAATAGGAACAAAAGAAGCTTATTAAAAGGGGGAATCTCTACGACATATTGTCTCGGGTTTATCAGTTTCTCATTGAAGATGTATGGCAGAGCGGTTCTTTAGTAATTGAACAGAATTGGAAGCATCAGTCAAGGGGGAATATGTTGGAACAAAATCTATGTGACTGACGCCATCAAATCTGTTTACCGAAGCATTCGAGTGAAGAATCCATCTGAAATGATTTAGAGACGCGGGTTGTGATGATCGAGGCTTGCAAGTTTGGACCGAAGACGTTTTATGGAAAAGTCAACCGTTCGGGTCAACGGTCAACGTAAAAGTCAATGGAAGATCGGTTCGAGTGAGTCAAGCTTCGTACTAATTAAATCAACTTTGATTTAATAAATATTTATGTTATTTGATTTTATTTGTATTTAGCTTATTGTATTGGTGTTTGCTAGTTATTGGGCTAGTGAGCACATAGGCTCTCCTATAAATAGAGGTGCATGTGCTCCATTAGAAGGAGAGATGATCTTGAGTGATGTGAGCTATCATTTCTAGAGAGAGAGAGTCTCATCTTGGGTTTGAGCTCAACCCAAGATGACCATAGAAGATTCATGAGGGTTATGAGTTTTTGTTGTGATTTCTTGATTGTAATTATTCGGTTATATGAAATCATTCGACTTGATCATCATATTTTGTGTTTCATCCTAGATTCTCATCATTCAGTCTCCTCATCTGACCTTCGTTCTTGCTTAACGTCGGGATTCTTGTAGTGAAATTGGTCCTAACAAATGGGGGCATTCCGAGAATCAATGGAAAGTCAACTCTGTAGTTTAAATTGTGCTTTAATTACTTAAATGCTTTTAATGGTTATTTAGGATTAATCATGTTAGGAACATTGTACTTATGCGAGTAGATATCTGTCAAAACCAGTAAATGATAGTGTGTTTTCACCATTCTAGGAATCTGCTATGTTGAACTTTCATTATGCCCTTGATTCTCAGTAAAAAAACTCAGTCATTATCCCGATTTTTGTGTGACATGACATTTACATGTAAAGTCAAATTGGATGTAATTATGTTATCTCAATTGTGCAGATACCTCCTAGACGAGCATAAAATTGAGCCTATAGGCTATGTAGTCACACACAATCAATTCTGTGTTTTTAACAGAGAATGGAGACACGTAGAACAATTCGAGACAGCTTTCTAGATTTTGGAACATTCCAATTGGAGTTATAGTATTCTGCTGGAACTCCCTATCTACAAATCCATTGTGGAGAGTTTTTGGAATAATGCTCAGATAGTGACAAATGATGATGGAACTCAATACTTGAGCTCCAGAATACAAGAAACAGATGTGGTAATCACTGAGGAAATGATAAGAACAGCTCTTAATCTGAATGATGCCAATGCTCCTGCTAGTTTTACAAAAAGCTGAATGGCATGAGACTATGAGGCGAATGGGATACTTGGGAGAGCTTGATCTCAATCTACACCTTATGATCAAGAAGACTCTGTTTCCAGACAAGTAGAGGGTGATCATTACATTCTTCCTACTCACATTTTCCCAAAGGAGGTCGGGAACCGGTGATTTCAAAGAAGAACTTGCCTGGGCCATTCACGCTTTTGTCACAGGAAACGGATTCAATCTATCCATACTTCTTCTATATTTTATGGTCGGTAATTTATCTCCAACTCGTCAAGCTAAGAAGTTTGTCATGTATCCCAAGTTTATTTAGGCCATCATGAATCACTACTATCCAAACTTAGAGAAGGCTGGTGAAACCTGCGTGCCTCGAAAGACTGACAGTGACTCCTACATGAAATATCTACTTGGCCAGTATAACGGACCTGATGTACCATTTTTCCCTAAGTTGCTGGAGAGACTGGGGGTTGGAGTTAATCAGGGAGAAAATGCAGAGAATGTTGAAATGCATGAAGCTGAAGAAAACATTGCAGCCTAAGAAAATCCAAACCTTGTGGAGAATGCTCTAGTTAATGTTGAGTAGATTATTCAAGAACAATTTATTGAACACCTTGGGAATCTCCGAGGAAACTCTCCACCTGTCCCCCCCTCCTCACGTCGAAGCCCTACATGCTCAATCAGATGATGAAGAAGAACAAGAAAAGGATGTTGCTGAATCTGGTAGTGATTCAAATGTTGACTCTGGTGAAGGCTCAGATGAAGAATCTCTCAGAAAATTAATCACAGAACCTGCAAGTGGTTCAAGATATCAGGCATCCGAATTATCTGCTGACTCCGATTCATCAGATGCCAGGGCTCCACCAAAGAAAAGACAGAAAACTAGACCGAACACAACTAGTTCTTCTGGTAAAGAGAAACAAGCAAGAAAATCACCATCTGCAGAAGCTTCTAAGTCAGATTCTGGTAATAAAACCATACATGTTGGTGCTCCAACTAATGTTATTACTACAGAAAGCTTGGTGCAATCTACTGGAGTACCCATCGCTGCAGAGTCTGAACTTGCTGCCACTACAAAGCTGATAGATCAATCTGAACCAGCTGTAGAAAATGTTGAAATGACAGAGGCAGCAGTTAATACTCAACCTGAAACAATTCTTGCTGAAGCTAGTCCTTCAAAGAACATTGATGAATATGTTCAAGAGCTTGAAACTGAAGTAGAAAATCTTTAGGACTTGAACTCTAGAATATCTGGAAATCTACAGCATGCTAACCGTGTTATTGATGAACAAGCTGCTGAAAACAAAAGACTAAAAGAGCTCTTAGCCAAAGCTCAAAAAAGAAATCAGCTCAAAGAACCTGAGACAGGTGCAGACAATGAAGGTAACCTGAGTGTACTTGAGCAAAATTTGGAGTAAACAAGAACTAATCAATCAGATCCTACAAGTCAAGGCAAAAACCTTGGAGGAAACCAAGTCGACTCTGAAGATCTAAATGATAGCGACTTTGAGGCTGATGAATCCATGTTCACAGAAGATGCTCCCGAAATTGGCGACGACTATGGTGATCTTTTCTTGAATTATGAACCAGTCAATGAAGAAATAGTTACTTTGTGTGAATCTATGAACCAACTGGCACCCATTCCTGATAATTTGGCTCTTCCCAAATTTAGGATTGCATCTCAGCGAATTTCAGATGATATAGAGATCGGGCCGCTTGCAATAGCACCCGTGGTGGATAGAAGTATAAGTCAACAGTTCATTCGTGAAGCGTCTCTACAACTGACCCTTGCACCACCTGTGCAGAATGCCTCACAGTCTACTAGCTTGATTCTCTCATCTCTAGAAAAAAAACAGACACATGTTTGTAGATCCAGCTTTATGGATTTCACAATGTCCAAATTTAGAGAGTTCTATGTTGAGACGCTTGCATTAGAACCTAGATCTCGATATGTATATGTCATAGATGATAGAGGTAATGATGAATTAGGGCCTCTACAACCACAACCGCTAAATGTTATAACTCCAGATGAATGGGAAAGAGCTCAGTTGGAGGAAAGATTAAAGACTCTTCTGATTGATTCTAAGCCATTGAACTTTATTGACCTGAATATGATTAGCAGTGATGATGAGGATCATCTAGAGTATGTTGAAGTAAAGACTGAGCATGAAGATGTATTAATTCCATCTGTCCCTTTTATCACATTTCCTGAAATGTTTCAGCAAGATTCGCCAAAGCCAACTGATCATGAAGCAGTAACAATTGACCTCGAAGAAGGCAAAATCATTGACTTTTCCACTATTCCATCTTCTCCTCCTGTTACTGTTATTGAGCAAGAGTTCATTGGGACAGTACATCAGGAACCTGTCCAACGAAGGCCATTCCCTGAAGACATTTTTGAACCTGAACCAGATGACACTCCTGAATTCCCTCGGGCTAGCTGGACTGCTCGTTAGAGACGAATCAATGAAAACAGAGGAAGATACCCCAAGACTCTTGCAGTCACACCCCCAAAATTCCCACGCGCGGTAACGCACCGCAGGGAGCGTGAAAAACCAGGATCGCAGTCCATTAGTTACACCAAACGACCAATAATTAATAAAAACGTTTCATATTTCATTAAAATACAAATTCAGAGTTTTACAAATGCGGAAGCGTAAATACAAATAAAAATCTAAGTAAAAACATTGTCACCCAAGGTGACGTGACTTGTCCAAGGACACTAAATGTGTTTCAAAGACTCGTGCATGCGTACTCGTGATACTCGAACATCTGCAACCTGAGAATAACATGCTAAAAAGTGTCAACACAAAGGTTGATGAGTTCACAGGTTTATCAGTTCAAAAACAGTTCCAGCTTAATGTAAATCGACTGTTCATCAACAGTTCAAGTTCAGTTTAAAATCCAGATAATATATCAATAGCTAGCTAGGCTATTTTCAAGAAATCAGTGCACGTTTGACTAGATAAACTAGCTATCCAGTTACTGAAGCTCGACAAGTTCAATTGTGCCTCGTTAAGACTAAGAAGTATATAACACCCATTCGATATCCAATCGAGTCAGCGCGAATGACCCGGGTGGGGCTTGTCAGGCCCAGTAGATCTACCAAATAAGTTCCCGCTGATGTCACATTGACAGTAACTCTAAAAGTGAGGACTTTATCATAAGTGTGCCACTATCATTCAGGTGATATAATTATCTAACAGTTCAAGTGTTTGCATGTTAATCTCCCCCAACAGGATTAAAATAAGTAAAAAGGGGCTGTGAAACTCACCTTAGGTTGCACAGCAAAGTTCCAGGTAAACAGTTAATCACGTAGCAAGAACGGGTCTTGCGAAAGCAATCAATCACCTAACGAGCATACAAGTATAAGTGTGTGTTCAAGCAAAACGACTAAGTATAAAGTAAATGACGAACGAAAGATTGTGAAAACGAAAGATCGTGAAGTCCGGAATAAGTCGAGGATGGCACGTGTGCCGAATCCGAGCGATTATCGAAGTGGCGCGAGAAATAAAATATCTATCCATAATATATAATTTCTAAGTTCAAAGTTCCAAATTAAATAAATATATATATATATATATAAACCAAACGTGTAACTGACGTTAATAACGAGTTTTCACACGATACAAATATATATAATTATTTAATTTATAAAACATTTTGACGAGTCTAAGCGGACTAAATATATATATATATAATTACGTTAAATCACAACGATACGAATAATTATTATGATTTGTTGAAGAAACTATCATTTAGATAAATTTCATGTGTCAAAACCGTTTAGTTTATAGTTTAGATAAAAATGGCATTTTATGGATTTTCTAAACCATACCAATATCTTGTGGGTTTTTATTCTTTAAAGGGAACCATATTAGATGAAGTTCTAGTTCAAAATCACAATATATAAAAATTCAGGGATTATGGAGGTCGCCGAGGATCGAACCTGCGACCTCCCACATGCCGAACAACATCATGACCACCCGGACAGTTTCTTGATTTGATTATCATTCGATCAGGAACTCTTATATGTTTCATAGTGGCTAGAATCGGGTTTTAAAAGGAAAACAGGAAGAAAAAGAAATGTTTCACGCGGGTTTCGAACCCGGAACCTCAAAGACGGAATACGCATGTCGTTACCGCTGGGCTATCGCCGGATTTTGGTTTCTAAAGCGGATATTTTTTTTATCTTCGTTACAGTCGCACTGTCTTCTTCTTCATTTAAAACTCCGGTGATCGGATTTTTATTCCGGTCACCGGAAAAACGTAAAAACGTGAAACGAGTGATAGATAATGTGCGATTAACATAAAGGATTGTTTACCTCGAATCGAACATGTTAGTTTGACGTGTTTTGGTGACGAAACGAACCCGAACGAGAAAACCGAACAACCCCGAACGTGCCTTGGTTTCTTCCTTGTTGCTGGATGATGTCACCGGAGTGCAGAGGGGTGGGTTTGGTGGTTCAACGGTGGCGAAGGTGGTGGTTCTATGGCGGAGCAGTGGCGGCTAAGTCGCCCAAAAATAAACAGGGACGAGAGAGGGAGAGAGAACGATAATGTGAGAGATCATTGTGTGAGTGCCAATGATGTTTACTCAACATTAACCGGTTCTTGATTGCACACAAATGAAACTGTCGAGCTATGATAGCCAGATTGATGGTCGGATGAAACTGTTTCCTTCCCTACTTTGAATGTCGTTAATGACAATTAAGTCAAGTTTGGTTAAATGACACATTTAGTCCTCAACAATTCACAAAATAGGAAACAGGTTTGGGTAATTACAAAAACAGTCCCTCCAGCTTTTTGTTGAATAAAAACATGTTTGGAAAACAACAAAGTAACCCCTTGAAGTTTAATAAAAACGAACGGCTCTAACGAAGTTAACGGGAAACATGAACGATGATCATACATATATATATATATATATCAACACATGTTTACGCGCGATGTTTTATAAATATACATAAACCTTGTTCGCCACATAAATCTTAATTAATAAGATTCCATAATTACTTATCTAAGTTATACTTTACATGTCTAGGGTTACATAAATTTATAAATAAGAGTTTATAAACATGCTCTTTAGGTTTATATAAAATCATAGATATAAATTTATGATTTATATTATTAAAACTCACATAGAACGATAGAATAACATGTGAATACATATAAATATATCACATAAAATCATTAGATGGCATCATAGAATATCAAACTTTTAAATTGCGTGCATGCTCGTATCGTGATGATTACGCAAAACCCTAGTTTGCTAAAGTCAACCCAGTCAACACGTAAATTTTCACACAAAATTTAATGCAGTTTACTTTCAGTTAATGTCAGGAAAAGACCTGAAAAGACAGATTGTCACACTTGCTGAATCTTAAAAAGGGGGTAGCAGAACAAGCTGAACTCCAAAGGATACATGAGATAGAAGAGCGAGAAAAAAAAGGAAAGAATAGACAAGCTTGCCGATGAAATAATTACATAAGAGAGAAGCCAACGAGAATTTGCTCGTATTATCCAAGCTACTCAACAACTATCCACTCTTGCTGGTAAAATGTTAGAAATGACTCAGGCTGTAGTAGAACCGTATAGACGAGATCACCCTGAACCGTCTGAACCAACTGCTCAGACAGACAGAGAAGCAAGGATAGCTACAAGAGCCAAAGGCAAGAGAAAACTCACTCCTGGCGAAGAAGCTGGGGAAGAGAAGAAGAGAAAGGAAGAAGAGGTTAGAAAACAAAGAGAGTCCTTGGAAGCTCACCATCAAGAAGTGGAAAAAGAGAAGAAGCAAAGGCAAGATGAGATAGATGATCACCTAGTTGGCCTTAAACCTTACACCACTATTGGATGAGATGATGAGCCAATTACTCCATTGTCAGAGGCCAAAAGACATGGTGAACCACTGATTGATTTGTTCACTAACTTGGAAGGCAATGATGTAGATCTTTCAGATAATTCCTTAATAGGAGAGTATGCTCATTTCTTGATGAAGCGTAAACTGAAGCTATCTTATCTAAAGCGTGTGACACTTCCACAATTCATGCTGCTATATACGAATGAGATCATGATTGAAGAAAGCTCTAACCAACATGAGCACCGATAGAGATGTTGAATATGTCCAATTCAATGATGCATTAAAAGAGACTATCTACAAGATGCACTCATCATATCAACCTCCACCTGAAGATCCTGCTGACGTGATCCCAAAACCTCATACTCCTAAACATATTAAAGCAATGGTTGATAAAATGAATATTCATAAACTCACCTATTTCTTGGTTACCCGGAATGTAGACAAAAGGTGCTATAACCAAAAGAAATTACCTGGACTTCGGAAAATGGCCAAACTCCACATGGGGGAAGAAAGCCAGGAAAATCTTAGAGCTGTTAAAGAGAGGGAAAAGGAAAGGGTTGAAGCTCATAGGAAGAGGGATGCCCCTACCTTAGTTGATGAATGGCAAGAAATGGCTCCTAACACGAAAGCGGTGTTGCAATTCACAGCAAAGAATCTAAAACGGATGCCTGCTTATGCAGAAACTACATATGGGATGAAGATTTTGGGCTGGAAATATGATCGTGAGTATGATGCATTCATTGTGAAGAGGAGGAATGGACATGTACAATTCTTTTTAACTAAATTTGATCTGGCAAAGCTCTTCACCTGGGAACTAAAACAACTCTGGTGGCTAGATATACTTAACCACTCGAATCACGAAAAGGGGGTACGTGCTCATGAATACCTAAAGCCTGCTCGGAATTCAAGAGCTGCACATGTAACTCCTGAGGAGGAATTGAAGCTACACAAAAAGTCAAAGAAGAAGCGTGCGCTCATTCCTCACAAGAGCATATTTCAACATATCGGTGCCGAGATCAAAACGAAGAAAATTTTTGGAAAATAATCGACTCGTCCAATCAAGAGCTGGTACTATGGCGGGGTAACTCATGAATTGGTGATAGAACGGGAAGGTGCAGAGACAATAAGGTTGTTTGCTGCCATCGAGTTGAAGCTACTCTCAAAAAGTTATCTGAAGTGAATCTTTTATCACTACGTCAAAAAGTGGCTTTGGCCACGGTTTTTTTTTACGCATAGCCACTGTTTGTAAAAAACGTGGCCAAAGGTAAGAAATACTAGTTTTAGCCACACATATTTTGTACCCGTGGCCAAATATATAGCCTTTGGACCCTTTTAGCCACGTATTATTTTGTTTATGTGACAACAATCAGGTGCAATGGCTTTAGCCACTTTTTTACAAAAACATGTGGCACTTATTTGTCACGCTTAAAAAAGAGTGGCGAAATGCACCAAACGACCACATAATTTTTATGATTTTTAATTCGTGTGGCCAAAAAGGAATGTATGGCCACGCTTAAATAATATTGTGTGACGGAAGAGTAGATTTTATTACTTAGTAAATTAAAAGAAAACAAAACTATTAAGTATATATTATGTGTGGCTAAATGTGAGCAATGGCCACGCTTTTTACTTAGTTATGTGGCTAAAAGCTAGTACATATGGCCACTGTAATTAGGTTGTGAGTGACAAAAATCTATTACCAATGGCCACATATATTAACCGTGACTAAATGGTAGGTTGTGAGTGACAAAAATCAATATTATGGTCACGGCTAAAATATTAAACGCGTGGCGAAAAAGAGATGATTTGTTTCCCTCTAAAACAACGCGCTTTTTTTTACTTTTACCAATTCGAGCGGGTTAAAATCTGCTACCCAATATATCATCATCATTGTTATTTTCATTTACCGCCATCCCTTTCTTGATCTCAAATTCTCTACACCAATTTGTTTACACCATTAATTCTGGTATCAAATGGCCGATAATCAACGCTCCCTTAATTACTGGTATGTGAAGAATAGGCGTATTTTTTTGGTTTACAGCAACAGGAGAAGAAGATCCTTCAAGTCCCACAAATCTGTGATTAAATACAACGATGAGAACGTCCTGAGGCAACTCTATGCGCAGAAGATTCCTGATTGTTTTGCCTACTTTGTTGAGGCAACGAAATTATTCCGTGTCCTTGATGCAAAATTCAATGAATGTGAATCCGAAGAAGATGAAGAAGATCAAGAAGATGAAGAAGATGAAGAAGATGATGATGATGATGATCATGATGATGACGATGCAAGTTCAGGATCATACATATCCGAAGATTACAGTGATCCGGATTATTAATTAATGGATGTTTATGTTTAATTATGAACAAATTAAGAACAATATTTTATATGTTTATTTAGTTATGATATTAGTAGTTATAATTGAATATATGATGGTTATAATATATGTTTATCATGTTTGATTATCTTGTGATATGGCCACTCATATTAAACATTGGTTGCATGACAAATTATGACAAATGGTCACGGTATATTAATTTTAGGTGGCTAAAAGAATACCAACAGTGGACAGCGCTTGTAATCATTACCATTTCATTTACTTTATCTTTCAAATCTCCATCTACCACGCCCCTCGAGTATCGATATATACTTAATTATCTCTGTATCAGTTTTCATCATCATCTCCACCATGACCCTTTTCTCCCAGTCATTCTCTCTCTGTTTTTCGTCCATCATCGCCATCAAAAAATGTGGAATTGGCGTCATCCGTATGTGGAAAACGGTAAGTTATCATCTTCACCACTGAAATTCGATTGAAATTTTCGTCTCCGATTTGGTAATTTTTTCTTGTGCAGGGAAAGATTGCACTTTGTATCTCCTGCGAGCAGATTTTAAGTTATTGTGGAAACCATGGAGACGAGGAGTCTCTAATGGTTCATACAAATGCTTTACTGTGAGCAGATTTTAAGTTATTGTGTAATTTTATAATAGTCAGCAGTAACGGCACATGTTGAGGTTTGCAACACTTGTATTCTTCAGGTGCTTCTCTCCCTTTTGGCCCCATGAACCCGATTTCTCTTCAGCCACTTCTTCACCATTTTCAGTTGATCATAAGAAAGTGCATGTGAGAAAGCAAAGAGGGATTTGTTCTCTCTTTTCACTTGATCAGAAGCAAGTGCATGTGAGAAGCAAAGAGGAATTTTTGTTCAGCCGCTTCTTCTCCCTTTTAAGTTAGTAGTTTTTCAGTTGTAATTTTATAAATCAATGTATTAATGGAATCATACCCTTTGAATTATGTATGTAATTGTGTTTGTTAAAGCAGCAGTTGATTTGTTTGTTTATTTTTTTTTACTTTTATTGACTCCGTTTGGTCAAAGAGAGGAAACCTGCAGGCACAATCAAAAAAAGGAAACACTTGACTCAAAATTAAGATCCATAATATTCCAGAATACATAAAGAAAAAAAACCAAATATTGTTGATACTGTAATTTGCTAAGATTCAAAAACATTACAATGATTAATTAATCGTTTTTACGTAATATCATTCCAGTACAGTCAGCTCTATGGTAAACATTGTCACATGTATCTACGGGTGGCAATACATTATCGTTGTGAGGAAAAACTACCGTACTAAATTCTTCATTGGCATCGTCTTCATAATAATCTATGTAATTTCTGGGAGGTGTCATAAAGACAATATGCAGTTTTTTATCCAGCTGGTCTTTGACGTAAAACAATTGTCGTGCTTGTGACGCGAAAGTGAACGGGTCCTCCTTGTGACCTAGTCTTTTAAGGTTGACCAAAGTGTAACCAAGACTATCTTTTTTGACCCCCTGTGTATTCTCAACCCAGTCGCACATAAATAGAGGGATGCTTTAAATATGGTATTCTAGTACCCATATCTCTTTTAAAACCCCATAGTAAGGTTTTTGTCCATAGGTTAATACCTAGTTAGAGATGTGCATGTCATTTACCTCTACACCAACCCCGTTGTTCTGGTAAACCCTACTGTCTCGAGATTTTGTACGAAATGAATAGCCATTGATATCATATACTTCATATTTCCTCATGCTTCTGTGCGGACCATGTGAAATCCACCTAACGGTCTCTAATATAGTTTATGGGGACTCCGCTATCTCTTTTTCAACCTGAAATTCATAGTAGGTTCATCAGGAGAGTTCATTAGGAATAGGAAGGTTATAGTTCTTCCAAAAATAAAATAAAGTTGTTCCGGACAACTCAGGTCAGTTGTTCCGGAAACTTACAGTTCATCCGGAATTTAAACTATAAGAAAATAGTTTCGGTTCACCAGGAAGGTTATAGTTCATCCGGATAGATAATAGAATTGTTGCGGACACCTCAGGTCAGTTGTTCCAGAAAGTTACAGTTCATCTGGAATTAAAACTATAAGAAAATAGTTTCAGTTCACCAGGAAGGTTATAGTTCATCCGGATAGAAAATAGAGTTGTTGCGAACAACTCTCGTCAGTTGTGAAAAAGCATAAGACGGATCTTACTAAAGGTTTGCTTGATCGTAGAGTGAACACGAGACGTAAATAATAGTTTGTTTTATTGAAATCAACATAGACTCAATTACAAACTCTCTCTAAAGCTCTCTAGAGAAACACTGTCAAAAACACATAGTTAAGAACTGGTCTCTCTCACTCGTCATTACATTCAAAGCACAAGTTCCTATATATAGACGTCTGCTCCGAGCTCCGTCCGAACTCCAAGTTCGGCGGGTCCGAACCTCAGGTTCGGACCTAGTTCGGCCGGCAGCTTGAACTTGTCTTGAATCTTCATATCGTCTCGTTCAGATACTTCACATGACGCACAGATTATGTATCAACAAACTCCCCCTCGTCATGTGCAGTATCTGTTCGCCAGTTAAAACATATTCTTTGAACAAACTCCCCCTTAACTTGATGGTAGCTTGATCTTCGAATACTTGACGATGAACAGTTTCTTTCATCTTTATCAACAGCTTCAGAAGACTTGAAGTTGTGATGAACTCTTTCCTTTGAGTACCTGGCCAACATAAATAATCTTGGTGCAAAACTTCTCTTCGAGAATCCAAGATATGAATTTTGAAAATGTTTTTCGTATCTTGTGTCGATCAATCGAAAACAAATAAGAAACAAAATCTTTTTGATTTTTAGAAAGTTTATATCAAAACAAACCTAAAATCTTTTTGACTTTTCAAACTTATGCTAAAACACACCAAAAATCTTTTTGTACTTTTCGGAAATGAAATGTAAATGCAATGCAGAAACAAACTCTATTTTTGGTATTTTGTGAGAAAGATCACGACGCAAGATCATATCAGACATAACGCATCTAGCACATTTCAATTTCGGTCTTAATCAGCATGCAAGCCAAGATAATCGCAAATACAACATTGATTGTTTATTTCAGCATGCACCAATCATATTTATCGTTTTCAGATATGCTTGAGGTAATTTTTATCATGCACTGATAACTCGGCCTCTACCCTATCAGAAATACTAGCAAATCATCATGTTTATCATATAGAAGTAACTTTTATTTGAGATTTAAGCATCCTTGATGAGTCATGCAAAAATAAAGCAGAACCTCAAATACTTAGCAATCAGGTCGGTCTTTCGACACGCAGAGAAAGCCCAAGTATTTGAGAAAATAAGAAAACAAAACAAGTTGAAATTGTATAATCCAACAACAATCAGGTCGATACTTCCGTATACGCAGAGAAAGTCCGATGGATTATACGAAACACCAATGAAAATAAAGCAGAACGTCAAACGAACAACAATCAGGTCGATCTTTCGATACGCAGAGAAAGTCCGATCGTTTGACAAAATAAAGAAAATCAAACAAGTTTAAATCTTTCAAAATGAAAAACATGCATTCATCAGGATATCTCTTTATTCTATTTTTGTTTCAGAATCATCACATAGCATTCATCAAGAAGCAAACAACCAAAGATTATCAGGCAAGCTTTATGTTTATATCTTTACTTTCAGATATCAGATTAGTCATGCACATTCACAGATTATACAAGAACCTACAGCCTTTAGACTTACTCTATTCATGGCAGATAACGTATATGCTGATGTACTATCATTTCTCGCTTTTGTCGGATCAATTTCTCAATTTTTCATCTTTATATTTTCCAATTTCTCCCCCTAAAATTCAAACAAATACTATTTTTTAAATTTTCCAATTTTCTCCCCCTAAAAATATGAACGAAAGAAAAATGAATAACAAAAATGAAAATGATCGATCAACACTTGACACATTTTGAAAATGATTTTGTAAAAATCAGTGTTTCAAAGATAGGAACGATGCATTTTAACTTAAAAACCACAAGTATCTCACTGTCAGCAACCTCCCGATTACTAACAGGTCTTCCTGAAATACCTACAAACACTGGAAAATAGTAAGTTCTTAAAACCCCGACCCTCATCCCCAACGATGGTAGGTCGTCCAGTGTCTTCAACAAAATCTGTGTTGGCCGTGAAGACAGCTTTAGGTCTCCATTCCTGTTTTGGTTTGATGATTTCTAGTGAACCATTGTCAACTGAGGAGTGACAATCAGAACTACTACCCAATTTCTCCGAAAGAGACTTCGGTTTCCATGAA
>JBCNJP010000007.1:83152421-83178418 GCA_039602395.1 Deinandra increscens subsp. villosa | reverse complement strand
CAAAAAGTGTGCAACATTTTTACCATTCCCAGTAGATGATAAAACAACGCTTTCGGAGGTTGAAAATAAATATATTATTGCATGGCCGATGAACCGAATGATCCTTCATTCTAATAACAAGTCAGATAGATCACAGCCGGTTGATCATTCTACGGTTCAAAGAGTACTGGAACAACCACAGGTAATTACTACATTAATTAATCGTATCCGCTAATTAATTAACTATATATATATATATATCTGATCGGTTTTATTTGTCATATATGTTTCCAGGGGAAATCAAAGATTACGAAAGTGTACGTAACACCAAACCAGCTGAATCAAAATCTGATAAATAGAAAAATCACACGGCACCAGCAGAAGCAGCTGATCAGCACGGACAAGAAATTATTATAGAAATTAAACTTTGATTAGTGTCGTATGTTATCTTTTTGAACAGCGTCATGATTAGTGTATGTACATTAATTTTTAATTATAATATATGATTTTTAAGGTTTCTCTATACTAATTAATTAATATATAATTAATTGTAATTAAGAAAATATATGTGACCATATATATAATACCAAAGGCCACACTTTTTATATTTTAACGTGGCCGTTGCCACCATTTGGCCACGCTTATTGGGACAAATTATCTGATTTCAACTACCCTTTGGCCACTTTTTTTTTCCCAATTATATGTGGCTAAAACACAAATATACGTGACCATATAATACCAAAGGCCACGTTTTTTATATCTTAACGTGGCCGTTGCCACCCTTTGGCCACCCGTATTGAGACAAAATGTATGATTTCAACTACCCTTTGGCCACTTTCTTTTTCCAAATATATGTGGCTAAAACACAAATATATGTGACCATATAATACCAAAGGCCACGCTTTTTATATTTTAATGTGGCCGTTGCCACCCTTTGGCCACGCTTATTGGGACAAAATTTATGATTTCAGCAACCCATTTGGCCACGTTTTTTCATATCATATGTGGCTAAAACACAAATATACGTGACATATAATACCAAAGGCCACGCTATTCATATTTTAACGTGGCGGTTGCCACCGTTTGGCCACGCGTATTGGGACAAAAATTATAATTTCAGCAACCCATTTGGCCACGTTTTTTTATAACATATGTGGCTAAAACACAAATATACGTGACCATATAATACCAAAGGCCACGCTTTTGATATTTTAACGTGGCCGTTGCCACCCTTTGGCCACGCATACTGTGACAAAATGTATGATTTCAGCAACCCTTTGGCCACGTATTTTTATAATGTATGTGGCTAAAACACGAATATACGTGACCATAAAATACCAAAGGCCACGTTAACCAAACACATGTGGCCGTTGGGACCCTTTGGCCACGCTTTTCTGAAGAATTGTTTGATTACAACAACAAATATTGGTACCCTTTAGCCACGCTTATAGGTGGCTTCAGCCACTGATATTGTAACGTGGCCGTAGGGTACATATGGTCACGGCACCTATGGTGTCGGTTGGAATGGAAAAAAAAACGTGACCAAACACCTTTTGTCATGGTTTTTTTCCGTGGCCAAAGGTGAATTTTGACGTAGTGATATGTGTTGTCTCTTTTGGATTCTGGATCGCCTATTTCTCATGTCATCTTTATCATCGTTTGTATGTTGGGTGAATTCTCGTTGACGGGTTCACGCGGTTGCAAGTTGTGTGGTTACAGGATTACATGTGTACATGCAAACATATGGGCACACTAGCAAATTTACGAGCCTAGGTTGACATGACTATCTGTGATGAAAAAATAAAAAATAAAAAAAATTATTTCATGTTGTCCATTTTAAATGTCTTCATTTTTAGTTGTCTCGCCTATTATCTAGGAAAATTTATGAGTTTACAAATTCACATGATTACGGGATTGCATGTGTATGAGTTTATGACTTCATGACCTCTTGGGTAGATAACTCTATACATGTACCGGGTTTCAAATGTCTCCGCTCGAAGTTAAACTTCATAGTCATTGAGTTATGTCTGCCATGCGACCTAACTCATCAATTTCCATGCCTCTGTATCGTTCTTCATTAGCACATTCAAACCCTATTTCTCTCATCTCAGTGTACCTTTTTGTTTCAATTATCATTAAAATCTTTATGCTTCAAGAAAATTATTCGTAGCTCGCCCGGACATCCAGGTCCCGGCAATCCTTGACGATAAACCACTCCGTGGGCTCAAACCCACAAATACTTTCGTATGGAGCACATGCATCTAGGGTCCAAGTTGTGGGAGTTCATCATGATGAAGAAGAATCGAGTCATCCGAAAACACGTCGGGTCTTCCTCCCGTTCTCCAAATTGACTTTCACATTGACCTTGTGCCTCCTGCAATTCATGTTGCTAGTCACCTTATCGTCTTCAATCTTCGAGAACCACTCGCCTTTGCGTGGTCATTCTTCCCGCTCAAGTCTTGGCTCGTTCGTTGTGTTTATGCCCCTATATCTATGCTTTCATGCGTCTCGGCTCTCATTCGTGTCAAGAATTTTCTCTCATATGCGTGGTTGTGTTTAGCTCTGAATTCCATGGTTCGGCTAGCACTTCGTGCTTCCGTTCCAAATTCGTGATCACCCCCATTGGTGATATACGTATTTTCTCATTTTCGCATCCTCGATTCTGTTTGTGATATCAATTCTTACTGCTTTACTCTCAGTTTTGTTGGTTTTATTCCTTACTCTATCTTTGTTTGACCGATTGTTGATTCATTAATCTATTTCCTTGTGTATGTTCAATTCTCAATCTGTGGTCTCATTTGAGGGATTCTATGGATGGATGTGATCGGTAATCGCTATTATTCGGGCCTCTTTTTCATCTCATGTTATTTGATTTTGAAGGTTCACGTATTTCATGATATTTTAATCGATTTATGTTCTTAGATTTTGGGCATTTCAATTATATTATTCGGTCCATCTTATCAAGTTCATGAATTTCGAGTCATGATTTTCAACTCATGCATTTTGAGTCATGTTGTTCGATTCATGCTATCGGGTTCATGTATTTCGAGTCTTGTTATTTGATTCATGCTATCGAGCTCATGTATTTCGGGTCATGCTATTCGATTCATGTTATCGGGCTCATGCATTTTGAGTCATGCTATTCGATTCATGTTATCGGGCTCATGTATTTCGAGTTATACTACCCGGTTCATATCATCGGATACATGAATTTTGAGTCATGTTGTTCGGTTCATGTCATCAGATACATGAATTCCGGGTCATGTTGTTCGGTTCATGTTATCGATACATGTATTTCGAAACATGTTGTTCGGTCCATGTTATCGATACATGTATTATCGAGACATGCTGTTCAGTTCATGTTATTCATAAATGTATTTCGAGACATGTTGTTCAGTCCATGTTATCGGATTCGTGTATCTCGAATAATGTTACCCAATTCATGTCATCGGATACTTATATCACGAACCACGCGGTTCTTTCCATACCAGCGGAGTCATGTTGTCCGAAAATGTACCGTTTGGTTCACGCTAGACATGTCACACGATTCAGTACTAACCGCCTCATGGTATTCAA
This sequence comes from Deinandra increscens subsp. villosa, assembly GCA_039602395.1. Taxonomy (NCBI): domain Eukaryota; kingdom Viridiplantae; phylum Streptophyta; class Magnoliopsida; order Asterales; family Asteraceae; genus Deinandra; species Deinandra increscens. The sequence goes on along the minus strand of JBCNJP010000007.1, from coordinate 83,174,863 downwards.
TGTGTGGTAGTCCGTTCAATTCGTGATTTTGTTATGTATAAATTTTTTTAAACCCTTTGTGCTCATCGCTTGGAATTTTTGGTTATATATTGTTAATTCAAGCGTTGATGCTATTCCACTCTTGCTAAACCAGAGACTCATACGTACTACTACCAACATTGTGTGTGATGCTAGCTTAGCATACGCTCGATATTAGCCGTGGGTATAGGTCTTGGACTCAGCGAGGGCTGATTCGGATTATGTCCGGGTATCATGTCTTGTAAGGTAAACCGGATGTGGGTCTTTACCCATCTAGTTCACTAGAACTTGACGCCTTGTTTGGATAAGAAGTCTAAACTCCAAATTCTTTGTGTATCATTGTTTACCTATGTTTGGTTTTGGATATCTTTTGGTGATGATCTCTATGAATCTATGTAAAACAATTTATTTGAATTGGTATGTATGTTGCACCCATTACTCACCTATGTCTTCCAATCCCTAGTCTCGCTCTTAAATTAGGGGAGACTACGACCTTCTATCTTTGGTTGGTCATAAGTTGTGGTGTCGAGCCCAATTGGTTGTTTCTGGTGTGTAGAGTAGGTTGTTCCCCGTAGGCCAATAGTACTCACTAAAGGTATTAAAGATGTGATGAGTTAGTTGCTATACACCCTATATATAAGCATATATCGGTAATGCCTTTAGGGTGCACTAGGAGTTGGATCGAGAACATTGTGTGTGTGTGTGTGTGTGTGTGTGGGTATGTCTCCAGTGGTTGGTTATATCACAAATCCATTATTATTTGTCACCACCTCTATCCTAACTCTCGCGGTTGGGTGTAGTTTGGCATAGTCTTAATTGATTCTGTAATCAGGAATATGTTCTTACTCTTGATAAAACCTTTTACGTCACTTCTAGGTTGGTCTTTAATGTCGCAGTGTGTTGGATTTTGTTAAAATCTTTTTAACTGACCTTTTTCTTTAAATTATTAAGTCTCTTATAAATTCGTGACGAAATTCCCTAAAGTACGAAGACTGTAACATTTGTAAATTATCCGGTTGTGAAACCCGACCCATTTTGAAACTCCACGTTTTCCCGATTTCACAATTATTGAGTACTGGAAGAACTTTTAGGTATTTATACCCCAATTAATGGGTCTGAATGATCCATAATCCTTTTTTCAAAATAAAGTATTTAATTATAATCATTTGAAACCAAATTGGATTCCTCAGATTGAAAATAAAAAAAGCAATATTCGACTTTTACATGATTTCGGTACGTGATTCGTCGTTTAACAGAATCTCGTTTTTGGTCATTGTATGTAAAGTTCAACATCGTGTGAGTCTAATAACCAATTATCATGTCACGAGTCATCACACACTTGATCGGGTCGTGAAACATTGGTGAATTGCCCAAAATCGATATGTACAACAAAACCGGCCACAAATGTTCTATGTGCATTATTTTAACAACCATAATTTGTTATGTGGCATATTTATAAACATTTGGAGTAGATTTCACGTGGTTAAGATGTTGGGATGATAAAATGGGTAAATTAGGAAAAAGGGGACTCGAAAACACCTAAAAATAAAGAACCAAGCACGAAAAACGGAGAACCGGCAAAGAAGAGCACGACCACGAAAGTCGCAGACCGCGAATCCTATGTGCATCCCCATTTGGCGTTCCGCGAACCCATAAGACGACCTAAAACCCTAAATTTCGGGTATTTAAGCCACTAATCTCATTCTAGCCTCCATGTTCTTCACTCTAACACTTCCCAAAACCTTATTTTGGCTGTAATCATCCAAGATCAAGATCTTTGAAGGTTTAGAGCTCCAATTTGGTGAAATCAAGCATAAGAAAGTGTCGTTTACCCATATTTGGTGCGTTTTCTCTAGTTCCACTTCCCCCTTCTTGTTTCTTTGCCATGTTATGATCAAGATCATATTTTATTATGGTTTTGGTCTTTATCTATAAGCTATACATGATAAATCTAGTGATTCCATGCAAAAAGATTGAATTTTTATGAACTTTTAATGATTGTTATGATGAATCTTGGTTGGATCTTTTTAGATCTTGAGAGATTGTTAAAAATTATATTTTTATGCATTTATCATCATGAAGGATTTCAATGCTTGATAGATCTAGGGTTATTGAAATCAAAATATGATTTTTCTGCTCAAAGTATGAACTTTTATTGGTTTCTATGTTAGATCTTGATAGATCTAGGCCTTACATGAATCCCATGCTTAGATTTTTATAAAAATGGCATGTTGACTATAGATCTAGGGTTTGACCTTAAGAAATCATCATCAAGACTATGGATCTAGGGATTTGTTTGTGAAAGATACCATTTTGATAATTTTCATGAACAATAAATATATATTCTTACATGCATGTTTAGGTCTATAGAAATCGATGATTAATGGTTAGATCTTGCATGTCCAAGCATGATGGGTTATGAATAAAAATAGTTGGATGATTTTCATATAACAAGTTATGATTTTAGTTGAGGAAGTTCAATAGAATTAATTAAATTAGGATTAGATTAAGAATAATTAATTTTTGCAAAAATAAATATATATTTGATTGATTCATGTTTAGATCTTGGTTAAATGTTATAAGACTAAATTACAAATTTTGTCCTTTAAATGTATCAAAATTATGTAATGGGTCCTTTCTTTTTCTGACTTGCATGAATTGTCCTTTAATTGAAACCTTGTCACATTTTTTGTCCTTTACATTAACTGATGTTAAAATTTTTAGTTAAATGATCTCATATGCAGCGTACATGAGGGTAGTTTAGTCTTTTTACTTCATAGGGACTATTTTATAACTTGCTACACATAAAAGATATTCTTGTAAACACTATAAAGTTTTTGTCATTTAGTGGCACACATTGTTTATGACATTTAATTTTGTGCTACTAATTTAGTTTTTAATGACATTTTCGTATGCCATATTTGTTTGGCTATTTTTACTAGCGATGGCGTTTTAACTTTTTTTACCATTAACTTAGGTTTTTAGTGACACTTTAAATATACCTTATGTGATTGATTTAGTACATTTAGTTTTACGCAACTTATCTAAATTTTCACATGATTTCATTTCTTCCGGTGCTTTTACTTAAGTGTTATTGTTTATATTATGTACTTTATATAAAGTTATACTAACTCAATAAAAATTATTTTTAGCATCATATTTTTCATCTAATTATTATTTATTTTACAAAATACACTCTAACTCAATAAAACTTATTTTTAGCATCATATATAATCATATTTTTTTTTTCACCCAAAATGAAAAATAATTCTTCCCTTCCTTCCGCACTCTGACCTATAGCCCAATCGAGTATTTAATCTTTGATCGTGCATACATGAGCAATCTTTTACTAGCTACACAGTTCATTAATCTCTATATTCCATTTAAAACATATCAATTTTGGCACTTTAAAGTATCTATGTATTATATTATCACTTGGATATCGAGAAGACATCACGGGATGATTTTGATACTTCTTGCACTCAAATATGAGTTACTTACATTCTTTCTTGGTACATGACATGCCTAAGTATTCTTGTGAGGTCGGATCCCTTTTTTCTTTTCATATGATGGTCTTTATATAACTGCTTACATTATTGTTATGTCTTGATTATGACAATAATGTAGTGGTCTTACTACAATTGTTATTGTTCTTTTTTTGATTCACGTCCCTCATATAAATTATGGTCAAATCTTGCTTGTTTTTTTTATTATTATATAAACTCACAATTTTAATGTTATGTAGCACCTGTTGTTCAGTGTGACTAAACCATAGTTTAGCACAAAGCATGCTGGTGATTGAACAACAGTCTAGGACAAAGTTAGTCATTGTCAACTATTTCTATGAAACTGACACACAACTAGAATAGAACACCAACTATTGTTAATTCTTTAATGTCCCACGAATATAAGAAAGGAAGGACATGAACCGGTTAATGGATGCTGGTAAATATTTAAATTAAATTTTTACATTTAGATTGTTGTATATGCATGCAAATGGATAATTATTATGTTGAAGAATAACACAAAATACGTGATGTGAATAAATTAAAAATCTTTAGTTAATTAACAGTTAATGGAGTTGATAATCTGACTTAGTGATTTTAATTCATAAATAAGGTGATGTACATACATGGGGATAGAAATCAATCAAACAGGCTTTCTATGGTTAACAAAGATATCTCTTTATGTGTAGGAAGTTACAGAAATAGTCCCTGTGAAGTAAAAAGACTAAACTACCCTCATGTACATTGCATATGAGTTGATTTAACTGAAAATTTTAACATCAGTTAGTATAAAGGACAAAAAATATGACAAAGTTTCAATTAAAGGACAATCCATGCAAGTCAGAAAAAGAAAGGATCTATTCCATAGTTTTGATATATCTAAAGGAAAGAAATTGTAATTTAGTCAATGTCATAATCATAGTTAGATTAATGTGAGATTAACTTTTGGATGATATTTGTGGCCTATTGTCACATCCCAAAATTTGATAGAATACGTAGCTACTATGAATAATACATGTGATATATATGTTAGGTAGCTAAACATGATGAAACAGGTAGAAAATGCATGTTTACCCATTACCGGGTAATAAATTGATAAACGATAATATTGCATGAATAATACACATGTTAATTGATAAAATGAGATAAGGAAATGAAATAATATATGTTTTATATCAAAGATAACTGATATATATGATATTGGCATGAAAAACATAGCTAAACGTTTATATGATAAGAATGATTGATAACCGGCAACAAATGTCTTTACGTGATTACCTTATATTAAATGCATGTGTAAAAATATGTTTGAATAGTATGGATGCATGTGAAATATTCATTTGATGAGTATATATGTGAAAATACGTGTTTAATTAGTTAAACGTGTGAAAATGCAAGTTAAATAGTTAACGGAAAAGTATAAGGGCTAAAAGTGTAATTTATGTAAAGTTATAAATACTTACGGATATTATACATGTTCATAACTTTTATAAGTATCCCGAGGCTTATAAAGTATTATAAAAATATCCTAAAGTGGTTCGGAACATAATATAATAAGTATTGTAAAGTTAGAGGGGCTAAAGTATAAAATAATGAAAAATATATATAAATATATATAAAAATATATTCGTATGTATACGTATATCATCGATAGTGCCCAAATCCTTAGAAACCTTTATAGATATGCCCCATAATGTTTTAGTACATAAAATGATAGAAAGATAGGAGTTCAAGGGCTGAAAATGTAAATAAAAAGGTCCAGGGACCAAAGTTGTCATTCTGCCAAAGTACCACGCGGTACGCGCAGCCCTCTCCTTCCCCTTGGCGATACGCGATGCAGGTCTGGACCAGAAAAGGCCACGACCTCGACTTCTTCTTCATGTTTTTCCGAAATTGACCGATCCAGGTGTCGTTTTTGATCGAATACTCAGTTAGGAACGTGTCTAGATTAGGTTGCGACCCTGTAGCTATAAATAGCAACCCCATTACTTCGATTTTGAGCACCAATTCACTCGAAAATCCTCTTAAAAACCCTAGAACACGACCGCAACCTCTTCTGCAAAATTAGAGCAATCCGTGAGGAATTAGAAGGCCATCTCCTGCAGTCCTACGTTTTAGGTATGCTCTACAATAGCCCCATGTTAATTTCAGTTAATTTCATGTCTAGATTAAAGATCTAAAACTATGCAAAAATTAGGGTTCTTAATCTTGTTTTAATGAAATTGGGTAATCGGGTGGGAATTAGGGTCTGAAATTTTGCCGGTAATCCTAAAATAATGTGTTTTAAGAAAGCCCTAATTTTTTTTCAGAATTGGAAAAGGTTTGGTAAGGGTTGTGTAAACGAGTCAAAATTAGGGTTTTCATAACATTACTCTGCCCAAATTGACTAAACGATGTTGAATTAAGCTTTGAGCATTTAAAGGATATTATAAAATGTTATAATGGATAATACCCTAAGTTGGTTTGAATTAAAAATGAGTTTTGATAATAAAACGAGATATCATGAAATTAGGGTTTCTAAATATGATTATTTAATATAAAATAATCCGAAGGGTATGAGGACTTGACTTTTAGTATGGTAACATGTTTATATATATAATAAACATATATGGGTTTAAAATGGATAAATAATAAAGTATTAAGGATACCGAGTTAATCGGATATTTAGAAGTTCGTGCGGACCGGAAGGGTAAACGCCTATACTCTAGGGTTTCTGGTAAAGCGGGGGTGTCGCATAAATTCCAACTGGGACCTGGCATACCTCACTGAGCGATCCCGGGGTGAGCGTTTACTTATAGGAATGCGCTTCTTCATATTATCGTTAAAAGAAATGGATAACTGACTAAAGGGCATTTTGGTCATTTTCACCTTTAAAAAAAGGGATAAACTTAATAATTGAATATTATTAAGATAATAAGATGTTAAAATAAACATAGGAAGTGTTTATTGTATAAACCTTGCGTTAACGCCATACGATTCACAAATTAGGTTAAATCGAGAATCGTAGCAGAAGTTCTGTCCAAGTAACCGGTTAAAGAGATAAGGTGAGTTCTATGAGCCCACTTTTAAATGTTTTAAATGTTTTCCGGCTGATATACATATAAATGTTATAAAATGCATTCAAATGATTTCTAACTGAAATGATGCCTATTTATATAGCCCTTAAATGAATATATATTAACTATTAAATGTGTTAACTGTTAAATGGATATATATATATATATATATATATATATATATATATATATATATATATATATATATATGTGTGTGTGTGTGATATGTTATGAATATGATGTTAAATCATTTACGTGTTATAAATGTAATAATGACTATGATATGATATGTGCTATGCTTGCTTTGAACTTAAATAGTCAAGTGATAAAGGAATTATTAGTAAATGCTATAGTGAATATGTATGATTATATGAGAACAGGTGATGCATTTGCTCTATTATTATGTGGTGGATAGGCCGCTGGTACTTCCTATATATATACATAATAATATTAGTTACCCGGTATATCAGAAGTGTGGAGGATACGCCGCTGGTACATCTTGTATACATACACCAATGGTAAATTGGGGGATGTCCACTTGTTGCAGTATATGAAGACCTTATCACTGTTCACTAATAACCATAAGTCACCTGGGTATTTAACTAGGGGCGGGTAGTAGTACTAGGGAATTGGAATTGTTATAGAACATAGTCTCTGCTTATAGCGGATAGAAGATAGATCTCTGCTTATAGCGGACGGAAGATAGATCTCTGCTTATAGCAAATGGAAGATAGATCTCTACAAATAGCGGATGGAAGATAGGTCTCTGCTGATATAACGGCGGATGGAAGTTAGTAAGGAGAGTATAGCTTAGTCTCTGCTTATAAATTAGCAGATGGAAGTATAGACTGTGAAGTAATCAAAGGGTTAGCAAGGTAGATACCTCCTACTGAAAAATGTGCCTAGTTACAAATGACTGTTATGGTTTGTATGATTCAGTTATGTGTTATATTGTTTATGAAAATTGGATGTTGCAGGTCCAAGGGTTTTGAACCTCACACCGAGGTAACGTTTTTAAAATATAGAACTCGCCAGCGTAAGCTAACCTTTTCCGAAAATGTATGTATGTCAGGTCAGGGTGAGGCTTCGACTAGTTATGAGAAGGCCCTTGTGATAAGGGATTAGACTGGCAAGCTATCGGAGAAGGAAGGTTTTGGCGAGCTGGCATAGTTACAAAAATAAAATACAGTAATAGTTAGTATTGCCTTAAGTAAATTATTTCACTTACTTTGTAGTACTTGGCACATAAATAAAGTTGAAATTTCCGCTGCTTAGTTATCTCTGTTATTACTTTGCGTTCATGAGTAAATCCGATGAGTGACCCCTTCTAGAGCCAAGTCTGGGAGTGGTCGTCACAAGTTGGTATCAGAGCCTTGGTTTAAGAGATTTAGGTACTAATGCAGTATCTAGACTTAAACTAGGACTCTGGGAAGACAAAGTAGGATGAGATAAGGGATGTAGATGCCAGCCAGGATAGCTTGTGCCCATAGAAATGAGGTTGCATTAGGGACATAATAGGTAGCACCTAGAGTATGTGAAGTGTGGAAGAAACCCGATTGCAATTAGCTACTGCAATTTGGTATTAGCCACATAAACATACCCTAAGTCCTAACTATTGTATGCCTAAGTGTGGAGAAAGTTATGAGATGATTTAAGGACCAGTTTTAACTTAGAATTACCAGTAAATGGATAAAGAGAAGAGTGGACACTTAGAAGGAGTGTGATGGAAATAACTGGGTTTTTGAACACGTCATAACTATATAATTGCCTTGGTACCAGTACTTATCTAGTTATCATGTATTTAAAAGTTTGGGGACTTTACGTCACATAAATTCTGAAATGTCACTCACCTGGAATGTAGGATGATGATAACAGGTGAACGTGGTAGAGGTAGGGGTACCGGCAGAGCAACCAGTGCTGGAAGGCGTACGCGTGTGAATCCCGAACGAGAGAATAACGTGAGAGCTAACGTATTTACAAACGAGAAAAGGGAAGCTATGGTGGCATAATTGAACCAAATGTTCCAGGCGGCCTTGCCTAATCTAATCGCTCAACTACATGAAGCTGCTGGTGGAGGTGTAAATGGAGCCGGAGGAGCCACTGGTGATGCTGTTGGATATGCAAGAAATGCCGATCGCGGATGTTCCTTCAAATCGTTTAGTGGATGTAGGCCTCCGTCATTCGAAGGACAGAGAGATGCAGGTTCGACTGTTCGTTGGATTCGAGAAATGGAAGCTGTTATAGTTATTAGTGAGTGTCGTCCAGATCAAGCAGTGAAGTATGCAGCCCATTCCTTCAAAGGAGAAGCATTATTATGGTGGGACTCTATTCTACAATCCCGAGGTGAGCAAGCCGTTGCTGCCATGAGATGGAATAATCTGAAGACGCTAGTGATGACCAAGTTTTGTCCGAGGTATGAGTTGGAGAGGATTGAGATTAACTTTCTAAAGTTAGAAGTAGGTAATATGACCCATCAGGAGTTCACAAGCAAGTTTGACGAGATGGCGAGATTGGTACCAAGGTTGGTAACACCCAAGGAAGAAAAGGTGAAGAGGTACGTTCAGGCCTTCCTGTTGCTGTAAGGAAGATAGTTAGGCCTCATGTTCCAAAAACGTACCAAGAAGCAATTGACATCAGTGCAATGGTTTACGAAGAAGAATATGGCGACAACGGAAGACCGGGAGAAGCTAAGAGGAAATTTTATGAGACTAGAGAAACTTCGGAGAAGAGTAACATGGATCACCTCAAGAAACTCAAGAATAAATCAAGAGGTGGTTCGCCTATGTGCCGCAAGTGTGATAAGAATCACTCTGGAGAATGTAGGTCAGGAACAACTAGTTGTTATAAGTGTGGTAAGTGTTGATACATGGTCCTGATCATCATGTAAAGTATCGAATAAAAGACGAATCACACAAGATTGTTGAGGTCTGAACTCAGGCCGAACCTGGAGTTCGGACATGGCCGAACGTTGGGCCGAACTTGAGGTTCGGACCAGCATGGTTCAACTTGTATAAATAGGATGTCTTGTATAGAATTCAGTAGTCTTCGAAGTCATATCTTCTCTGTGTACTTTGTGGTCATCTCTGTGGTTAATACAAAGCATATTTGTATTTACTCTTCGTGTTTTACTCGTTTACATTAATTTCATTACGACTAAGTAGAAGATCCACACGCTTAGGCAATTTCAAGTGGTATCAGAGCATTTGGTTTGCTCTACTGGTTGGAAACAATTTTTTCGGAGTTTTGAGTTTGTTTGATCATCTCGAGTGTGCTTCTCATCAAAAATTTATTCCTAATTCGTTTCTATCGAGTTTGTTTGAATTCCTGTCGAAAATTCCAGTAAAAAAACGTTGAAAATTGAGAAAATGGTCTCGAGTGAGGTCGAGCTCATCTGAGGTTCGGACACGTTCAGTGTAATCGCTCCGAACTCGAGGTTCAGAGGGCTTTCGGTGAGGTTTCGGTGAGGTTTCGAAGGTAGTTCGGTCCTCGTTCAGACAAAGTTCGGTCTGTGTTCGGTGCTCGTTCGGACTAGTTTTTGTTTGTTCGTCCGAAGGTCAAGTTCGGAGGGAGTTCGGTGCTTTTAAGTTCGGGCGAAGTTCGAAGGAAGTTCGGCGAGAGTTCAGAGGTAGTTCGGAGTGAACAGTAACCAGTTTTTTCAAAATGTCCGATTTTCAAGCATTCGCGGCTATTCAAAATTCGGTTCAAGCTACGATGCAAACGATAATGAACTATGATAATGAAATCGGAACAAGTCAGAAAGTTCCCAAATTGCTAAAATTGGAAGATTATCATAGTTGGGTTAAACAATTTGAAGCTTATGTCGATACAAATGACATTGATATGTGGTTATCTTTCACTGAGCAATATGTTTACCCTAAAGATGAAACTGGTGAACCTATTCTTCAAAGAAAAATGTCATCTGAACAAAAGAAAGCTTATCAAGCTGAGAAAAAGGCGTATGGTACTTTAACGATGGCATTGCCTAAAGAGTTACTTCATCAATTTGCTGGTAACTACACATCAATAAGTTTATGGGATGCTTTGGAAAAACGATGTGAAGGCAATGATCAATACAAGAAAAGTCGACAAAAGGTTTTGAAGAAAGAGTTTGATAGTTTTAAGCATTATCAAAATGAAACGATTCCCAATCTGATTGCAAGATTTGCTCATCTGATGAGTGAAATGCGTTTGGTGAATCTTACTAAAGAAGAAGCTGATATGAAAGAAAAGATCTTGGAAGCTTTGCCAGAAAAATGGGAGAATTATGTGATGATGATTACTCACGACAAGGATTTTTCAGGATTGTCTTTCAATGATTTGGTTCAAAGAAACCAGGCTAGAGATATGGAGTTAATGGTGAAAATATCTCTTCCTACGCAAATTCAGAATCCTGTTGTATATCATGGTGAAAATGATTCTACATTGAATGCTGGAAAGTCTAATATTCTTAATTTTGCACCCCCTACAACATTTTTGGCAGGTAAATCTAAAATTCTAAGTTATTCATATGTTGGTTGTACTGTGTCGATTCCAAGTTCTTCGACTCAAAGTGCATTGTCTGTTCAAACTGTCAATGATTATAATACATTGATGTCTGCATTAGTATCTTCATACTTTGGTGTTATCACTGGTGCTGTGAGTAATGTTGAGTTAGCCAATGATCAGATTGATTATTATCACTTAAAGGAAATGGATCTAAATTGGCAGTATGCTATGTTGGTTCGAAGAACAAAGAAATTTTTCAATAGAACTGGTAAGAAGAGACTGAATCAGGAAGGGAAGATTGGTTTGGACAAGTCAAAGGTGAAATGTTATAAGTGTTCAGTTTATGGTCATTTTGCTCGAGAATGTCCAAGTTATGCGGAAAGTAAATTGAAGACTGGTCAACATGCACATTTAGTTTTTCAGCCATCAAATGAAGCTGAAAAGGTTGAGAAGAAATCTGTTACTTTTGCTCATGATTAGACCAATACATTTTTGCATTCAAATGAATTTGCATGGAATGCAGATTCAGAAGTTACAAAGAATCATGTTCCAATTACTATTGCTTTGGCTGCTCGTCATGTTGATGATGACAGCTTTCTGACTGATTCTGATTCTTATTCAAGTGCATCTTTGGTTCAAGATGATTTACCAAAAGTTTCTGATAGTTCAAAGGTTGAAGAATCTAAATGTCTTAAATGTGTAAAATTACACAATAAGATTGATTGGTTTGAACAGAGTTCTAAAACATCAACTAAGGAAATTGTTGTGCTTAAGAAGAAGTTAGAAGATTTTCAAAAGAAGTATTATGAGTTGGTTCATGTTCATGAAGATGTTTTGAAGGAAAAGGCTTAGTTGGCTGAAGAGTGTGCGAAGGCCAAAGCTGAAGCTTTAGACGCAACTCAAGATTTTGAAAACTTGTTTGAGAAGAGTTATCCAGTTCAGTAAAAGTATGAGGAAGCTATTGCTCTTATTGCTACAACTGCTGTTACTGTTGAAAAGCTTCAAAATAAAATTTCTATGCTTCAAGATGAGAATGTTCTTTACAGAGACAAGAATGAGGTATTAACTAAGGATGTTGAGATTTACAAGAAAAAGACGGAAAATGTTCTTGAGGAATTATATGCTGAATGTGAGATTCGAAAGTTACAAACTTATGAATATAATGATCTCAATGCAAAACTCATCAAGTCACAACAGAAGGTATTTGAGGGACAATAGAAGATTAATGATTTGAAATTGGAGATTTTGGAGTTAAAAAGGGAAGTGAAGAATTGCAATTTGTCTCCGACATTGCTAAACTTCTTATACAAGCAGGATCAGTGTTCAGAGAGTTCTAAGAAGGATGATGTTCACTTGGTTCCTCAACCAGTGGATTTAATTGAAGTTACTTCTGCTCCGCTTGATCCAAAAGCTGAAGTGAATGATTATTCAAAATTCGCCACTCCACCCAAGAAAAACAAGTCCAAGTCCAAAAAGAAAGAAAAGCTATTGGGTGAAGCTCCAAAATTTGTTTCAAAGTCTATGCTTCTGTATGAAAAGGTTTTTGATAAGGTTGCTTCAAGTTCTTCATCCGCAACTGAAGAAGAAAAAGGTTTGATTGAGAAGAACAAGCTGAAGGATATTAAAGCCAAATTTACTAGTGAAGCTAAGGCAAGAGATCCTTCTGGTTCTTTCTCAAGTTCTTCAAAGGTTTCAGGTTACAAGCACAAAGGTTTGGGTTTTGTTGAGAAGGAAGCTTCAGTTGAAGTAAAGAAACCGATGAAAGCTGACACGATTGCTAAAGTCAAAGTTGCAAAGAATTTTCCATCTCAGAAGGAATTTTCTTACTATTCTAGAAGATCGTTATCTTCAAGGAGTCCATCTCCTAGGTATGATTCTTCTGATGGTTTCTTTGATAATTTTGATTATGAGTATTCATCTGTTTTTTCAAAAACAACACAATTTTCAAATATGTTTAGAGAAAGACTTTGTTATGTATTTCGTCAACCGGGACATCTTGCTGCTAATTGTCCGACGACTGCATATATCCACAAAACTGCTAAATATGTGGATAAGAAAGGTCAAATTTTTGATGAACCATGGTCTCCAAATGTTAAATCAACTCGTAAATTGTCTTGGTCTAAATCAAGTACGTCCGTTGAATCTGATTCTGGTTCTGATCAAAAATTAAAATCTTTGAAAATATGGAAATCGAAAGTTGTTTCCAAGGCCAACGATGACTTTGTGGAAGACACCGGGCGACCCGACGCTGTTGAATCGGGTCGATCCCAGAGCGACTAATGATTTATTTGGTGTCCAGCAGGTATTTCAGGAAGACCTTTCGGTGGTTGGAAAATTGCTGATTGTGAAATGTCTGTGCTAATTTAACCTGAATTTCAAAATCAAAATTTGTTTTCAAATGGCTAAAACTGAGAGTATTTGTGTTGGTTGATCACTTTTTCTTGGTTTTTCACTCTGTCTCCTTCTGAGGGGGAGTTTGTTTTTTCAGTCGTAAAAATGAAAATCTATGAATAGAGTTGTCATTTTTAGGGGGAGAAATTTGAAAAAGACAAAAACATTGGAAAATGCAAAAAGCCAAAAATATTGAAAAATGAGAAATTGTATCCGACATGTTTGGGAAATGATAGTACATTGGCTGACATTGTCTGACTCATGGATAAAATAGATGAAGAAGCCATAAGACCATTTGATCGATGTGCAAGGTAGGCTCGGCAAATCAGAAAGTATACAAATGTGATACACACTAAATCTGTTGCTTGACCCAGTGGACAACATCTTGATGCATATCTCATGATATATCAAGATAAAGATATGTAAAAAGAAAAATAAGAAGTCACTGTGTATACTTGTGTTCATTTTGCAAAGATTTAAACTTGTTTGATTTTCTTTATTTGTCAAACGATCGGACTTTCTCTGCGTATCGAAAGATCGACCTGATCGTTGTTCGTTTGACGTTTTGCTTTATTTTGTTTGGTGTTTCGTATAACTCATCGGACTTTCTCTGCGTGTACGGGAGTACTGACCTGATTGTTGTTGAGTTATACAACTTCAACTTGTTTTATTTTCTTATTTTATTAAATCCGAGGCCTTATCTGCGTATCGAAAGATCGACCTTAAGGTAGACGATTTAACGTTTTTATTTCTTTTTGCATGGAACATAGTTAACTATATCATGGTTACAAGCATTATGTGATTAAAAGCACAAATGAAATCACAAAATGTGATGAGCAAAAGCATATCTGAGTGTGTCTGATAGTGTGGGGTACACTGGTCAATGCAAAACTAATCAATATCTTAACATATCCAGATGTTATGAGTATGATTGTGTCAGTTTAAAGTTAGACAGATAACCGACATGGCTTATGTGCTTCAATAATTGAAATTGAAATGTAGTTCAGAATGTTATGACCAATATGATCCCAAGTTGTGATCTTTCTCACAAAAGACAAAAATAGTGTCTGATTCTGTAATGTTTTTACTTTTCTTATCAGAAAATACCAAAAAGATTTTAGGTGTGTTTTGATATAAAATTTCTAAAAGCCAAAAAGATTTTGTTTCTTATTTGTTTTCGATTGATCAACATGAAATAAAAAATCAATTTCCAAAATCAAGATATCTTGGAGTCTCGAAGAGACATTTTGCACCAAGATTATTTATGTTGGCAGGTTTCTAAGTGGGAAGAGAACATCACAACTTCAAGTTTTCTGAAGATTGTTGATAAAGTTATTATACACGATGCATATCAAGTATTCAAGATGGAACTCATTGTCAAGATCGAGGAAGAGTTTGATTGAAGATACAAGATACAAGTTTAATGGAGGAGATGATACTGCACATGCCGAGGGGGAGTTTGTTGATACATGGTCCTGATCGTCATGTGAAGTATCGAATACAAGACGAATCACACAAGATTGCTGAGGTCCGAACTCAGGCCGAACCTGGAGTTCGGACATGGCCGAACGTTGAGCCGAACCTGAGGTTCGGACCAGCGTGGTTCAACTTGTATAAATAGGATGTCTTTTATAGTATTCAGTAGTCTTCGGAGTCATATATTCTCTGTGTACTTTGTGGTCATCTCTGTGGTTAATACAAAGCATATTTGTATTTACTCTTCGTGTTTTACTCGTTTACATTGATTTCATTACAACTAAGTAGAAGATCCACACGCTCAGGCAATTTCAGTAAGGAAGGCCACTTTTCCAATAACTGTCCAGAGCAGAAAAAGTGCTTTGAGTGTGGAGAGCCAGGACATATTCGACCCAATTGTCCTAAGATAGTGAGAAACCCGATGCCATTGAGGGCAGTTCCAGCATCAGCAACCAAGGGTAAAGTTTATACCCTAACTGCTATCGAAGGACCTGCTATGACCTCAGGTACATTTCTCGATAAATAGTATGCCTGATTTTGTGTTATATGCTTTATCGAATAGTTTTCTGAATTGCTTGGTAGACCATTAGATAGGATCAAGAATCCTTTAGATCGTATCTGCCTTAGAAAAATGAACGTTATGTGTTAGAAAATTTTCCGAGGAACTTTCTAGAATGAGAAAATCTTAGATAACGAACGTTAAACGTTAGAAATCGTCCGAAGATTGAAGACTATAGTAGTAATACTTACACTGAGGAAATGGGAGCATTAATCAAGATTATACACAGGATGTCAACTAGCTCATTGAAAGTAAATGATAAATAGTCATAAATTATACTGACTTTGTTGTGGTTAGAATAGTAATGTCATCCTACATTGGGCTAGGACTAGTACACCTCTGGTTGTATCAAGGGTGTGGTTGATACGCCGCTGGTACATCTTATATATATATACATACACCTAAGATACAACGAGAAGTGGACTAGAGTTAGTCTTGTGTAAGTAGATAGTATAGGCCACTGTGGAAAACAAGGTCGATAGAATTTATGGATATAAACCACTTATTAGTAAGCAAGTGAGGGACTGTTGGAATTTAAGAATCAAGATCAAGCTATGCAAAGTGTAGAGAAACGTTCGACGTACGCAAAGGGTAAAATGGAACAGTAGAAGTCTCATGGAGGCACGTTCTTCCAAGAAGTTAGAAGATTTGTTCATCATTACAGTTCTGAAAGAAGTTCCACAAGCGAACGAGTCAGAAATGATATTTCGATAGAATCGTATTGAATATCGGTTGTCGTATATAGAAATGCATGTTGCGGTTCTAAATCGTAATAAGAAGAAAGGGTTAGGATCAGAATAGTTCCTTTAGCTAAAGTGTTATGAATGCCTAGGTAAGATTCTGAATCAACCTAGGAAGGAAAGGGGTGAAATTGGAATATCTCATTTATGAGTTATTCATGAACGGAGCAGGTTTTGGGACGAAACCTTATTTAAGGGGGGTAGAGTTGTAACATCCCAAAATTTGATAGAATACGTAGCTACTATGAATAATACATGTGATATATATGTTAGGTAGCTAAACATGATGAAACAGGTAGAAAATGCATGTTTACCCATTACCGGGTAATAAATTGATAAACGATAGTATTGTATGAATAATACATGTCTTAATTGATAAAATGAGATAAGGAAATGAAATTATATGTGTTTTATATCAAAGATAATTGATATATATGATATTGGCATTAAAAACGTAGCTAAACGTTTATATGATAAGAATGATTGATAACCGGGAAAAAATGCCTTTACGTGATTACCTTATATTAAATACACGTGTAAACATATGTTTGAATAGTATGGATGCATGTGAAATATTCATTTGATAAGTATATGTGTGAAAATACGTGTTTAATTAGTTAAACGTGTGAAAATGCAAGTTTAATAGTTAACGGAAAAGTATAAGGGCTAAAAGTGTAATTTATGTAATGTTATAAATACTTATGGATATTATACATGTTCATAACTTTTATAAGTATCCCGAGGCTTATAAAGTATTATAAAAATATCATAAAGTGGTTCGGAACATAAAATAATAAGTATTGTAAAGTTAGAGGGACTAAAGTATAAAATAATGAAAAATATATATAAAAATATATATGTATGTATACGTATATCATCAAGAGTGCCCCAAGCCTTAGAAACCTTTATAAACATGCCTCATAATGTTTTAGTACATAAAATGATAGAAAGATAGGAGTTCAGGGGCTGAAAATGTAAATAAAAAGGTCTAGGGGCCAAAGTTGTCATTCTGCCAAGGTACCAGGCGGTACGCGTAGCCCTCTCCTTCCTCTTGGCGATACGCAATGCAGGTCTGGACCAGAAAAGGCCACGACCTCGACATCTTCTTCATGTTTTGACGAAATTGACCGATCCAGGTGTCGTTTTTGATCGAATACTCAGCTAGGAACGTGTCTAGACCAGGTTGCGACCCTGTAGCTATAAATAGCAGCCCCATTACTTCTATTTTGAGCACCAATTCACTCGAAAATCCTCTTAAAAACCCTAGAACACGACCGAAACCTCTTCTGCAAAATTGGAGCAATCAGTGAGGAATTAAAAGGCCATCTCCTACAGTCCTACGTTTTTAGGTATGGTCTACAATAGCCCCATGTTAATTTCATGTCTAGATTAGAGATCTAAAACTATGCAAAAATTAGGGTTCTTAATCTTGTTTTAATGAAATTGGGCAATCAGGTGAGAATTAGGGTCTGAAATTTTGTAGGTAATCCTAAAATAATGTGTTTTAAGAAAGCCCTAACTTTTTTTCAGAATTGGAAAAGGTTTGATAAGGGTTGTGTAAACGGGTCAAAATTAGGGTTTTCATAACATTACTCTACCCAAATTGACTAAACGATGTTGAATTAAGCTTTGAGCATTTAAAGGATAATATAAAATGTTATAATGGATAATACCCTAAGTTGGTTTGAATTAAAAATGAGTTTTGATAATAAAACGAGAAATTCATGAAATTAGGGTTTCTAAATATGATTATTTAATATAAAATAATCCGAAGGGTATGAGGACTTGACTTTTAGTATGGTAACATGTTTATATATATAATAAACATATATGGGTTTAAAATGGATAAATAATTAAGTATTAAGGATACCGAGTTAATCGGATATTTAGAAGTTTGTGCGGACCGGAAGGGTAAACGCCTGTACTCTGGGGTTTCTGGCAAAGCGGGGGCGTCGCATAAATTCCAACTGGGACCTGGCATACCTCACTGAGCGATCCCGGGGTGAGCGTTTACTTATAGGAATGCGCGTCTTCATATTATCGTTAAAAGAAATGGATAACTGACTAAAGGGCATTTTGGTCATTTTGACCTTTAAAAAAAGGGACAAACTTAATAATTGAATATTATTAAGATAATAAGATGTTAAAATAAACATAGGAAGTGTTTATTGTATAAACCTTGCGTTAATTCCATACCATACACAAATTAGGTTAAATCGAGAATCGTAGCGGAAGTTCTGTCCAAGTAAATGTTTTCGGGTTAATATACATACAAATGTTATAAAATGCATTCAAATGATTTATAACTGAAATGACGCCTATTTATATAGCCCTTAAGTGAATATATACTAACTATTAAATGTGTTAACTGTTAAGTGGATATATATATATATATATGTATATATATATATGTGATATGTTATGAATAGATGTTAAATCATTTACGTGTAATAAACGTAATAATGACTATGATATGATATGTGCTATGCTTGCTTTGAACTTAAATAGTCAAGTGATAAAGGAATTATTAGTAAACGCTATAGTGAATATGTATGATTATATGAGAACAGGTGATGCATTTGATTTATTATTATGTGGTGGATACGCCGCTGGTACATCCTACATACATAAACCAATGGTAAATTAGGGGATGTCCACTTGTTGCAGTATATGAAGACCTTATCACTGTTCACTAATAACCCTAAGTCACCTGGGTATTTAACTAGGGGCGGGTAGTAGTACTAGGGAATTGGAATTGTTATAGAACATAGTCTCTGCTTATAGCGGATGGAAGATAGATCTCTGCTTATAGCGGATGGAAGATAGATCTCTGCAAATAGCAGATGGAAGATAGGTCTCTGCTGATATAACGGCGGATGGAAGTTAGTAAGGAGAGTATAGCTTAGTCTCTGCTTATAAATTAGCATATGGAAGTATAGACTGTGAAGTAATCAAAGGGTTAGCGGGGTAGATACCTCCTACAAACATGTGCCTAGTTACAAATGACTGTTATGGTTTGTATGATTCAGTTATGTGTTATATTGTTTATGAAAAATGGAACCTGCAGGTCCAAGGGTTTTAAACCTCACACCGAGGTAACGTTTTTAAAATATAGAACTCGCCAGCGTAAGCTGACCTTTTCTGAAAATGTATGTATGTCAGGTTATGGTGAGGCTTCGACTAGTTATGAGAAGGCCCTTGTGATAAGGGATTAGACGGGAAAGCTATCGGCGAAGGAAGGTTTTGGCGAGCTGGCATAGTTACAAAAATAAAACGTAGTAATAGTTAGTATTGCCTTATGTAAATTATTTCACTTACTTTGTAGTACTTGGCACATAAATAAAGTTTGAAATTTCCGCTGCTTAGTTATCTCTGTTATTACTTTGCGTTCATGAGTAAATCCGATGAGTGACCCCTTCTAGAGCCAAGTATGGGAGTGGGCGTCACACCTATGTGATTACATGAAAAATAAATATATTTTGGGGCGTCGTAAAAATAAATGGTTTATCTATAAATGTTCGTCTCGTCACATATGTAGTTTTGGAATGACCTTATAGGATCGATTTTGGTTAAAGAGTTTAACCTATTACAAGATTATACTTAAGGTTAACTAGGCGGAAATAAGTTAAGCCTTTTACTCTGTTTCAGTTAGACAAGAAGGAAGTCGAATACAAAGCAAGTAAAACACTGATATTAATACAACATGGCACTATATTTGTTTATTACTTGATGATTCGAAAAACATACATGAACGAACTTACCCACTTGTGTAAGGATCAAATAATCCCTCACGCGATATCTTGACTAGAGAAACCGTGCGGAATCCAGTTTTCACTAGTTGATTCAAGAACAAATCAGAAAGTGATAATCGAAAAGTATAAGAAATAAAGAAACACAAACCGATTAATAGAAAACACTTGATTACTCACTGATTGTTGCTTACACCTTAAATCGAAATTCTTAGAGAATTTCGATGACACCTTGAACACCCCAAAAGACTAGCAGCCTTTACAAAACATAAGAAAGCCCTATATATAGCTAAAGGGATTCGTAAACCCCTAGCCCAACCTATACAATTCGAACCCAAGCCCACACACATAATAGCCCAACTAAACATTAAACTAACCCAAAACAACTAAACAAACCCAAATCAATCTAATGCAAAAGCCTCAAATTTCAGGTCTCTACAATCTTCCCCTAGGCTTTAGCATTAGACAGGCTTCACATTCTGAACTTCTTGGACAAATTCACAGTTGCTGGATCATACCAAAGCTCCTTGGCTACAATCTCAGCTACTGCCCGAGTGTAACACTTAGCATATTCTTCAGTGTCTGGGCTACACTCAATCTGATGATTAGCTAAGACCAGGATGTCTTTCTTGTGGAACCGCATCAGATCATGAACTTCCATGAC
Organism: Deinandra increscens subsp. villosa; assembly: GCA_039602395.1. Classification (NCBI taxonomy): domain Eukaryota; kingdom Viridiplantae; phylum Streptophyta; class Magnoliopsida; order Asterales; family Asteraceae; genus Deinandra; species Deinandra increscens. The sequence goes on along the minus strand of JBCNJP010000007.1, from coordinate 83,154,219 downwards.
ATTAATGGTCTGGGACTTGCAGAGAATCTTTGCTTCACCAGAATAATCACTATATGCCCATGTCTGAAAGTCATGCAGACAGTCTTCAGGATGTCTCATGGGAAGAGGAATCGTCTTTGTCTTGTCTGTAGGCGGATACAAGACATTTGTAAACTTTTTGAGCTTCTCATCTTCCTTCCCTGGGATACATTTCTTTCCATCCCATTTGAAAACCTTTCTGTACTTCATCACATATGACTTCTTGTGAGGAAACTCCTCAAACTTCCTGAACTTGCTCCTCACAGCTTTCTCCAATTTCTTATAGAAATACGTAGCTTGATCATTGTTTGACGGGTTGGAGAATGGAGCCTGATACAGCATAGTCAAGTCCACATTTGTCCAGGAGTAGAATTGCGTCCAGCTTTTGTAATACTCCAATGGATACTGACCCCTTCTTCGTACTACGAACATATTATTTTCACCTATTCTAACACATAGGCCTTCAAAATACTCCGCCAAGCGATGATTTAATACACAAGCCACAAATCTTGGTCCTTACAATCTTCCCCTTGGCTTGTGCTATTAAATATCTTCTACTTTCAATCTTCAGACTTCAGTCTTCTCCTTGGCTTGAACATGGGTTGGTGAAGATTCTTTTCTTGAACGATCTTCATTGGGCAGCAACGGTCGAGTTCTGGGAGTTTTCTCTCAATCAGCATCAGCTTGGACTTCAAATGACAAACAAGTAATGAGAGGAGGATTCTCATGCACTTGCTTCTTCTTGAAAACCGTTGAGTCCTTGCTGAATCATCAGTAACTGTCTTGACTTGCATGAGACTTCAGAGGATAAATTTTGAAAACCTCTGTCTTGGCATTTGTGACTACTCTGCATCTTTTCTTCAATTAGCTTCCCCTAAACCTGAGAACGGTGTCTTTGGACGCTTTACTTGAACAACCAACAAACTTCCCCTGAGCATAGGGTAAGTCCTTTTCCGGCTGGTTCTTCAACACAAACAGTAGCAACACTCATTAACTTTTCTTCTCCATGACATCTCATTTAACCTGTCATGCACAACATGGAACAAACACTAACCAGACAATGATGACTGGTTATCGGGTTAGCATTATTTAACCAAACAACTTCCCCTGAACCTGAGGGGGAGGTCACACCTTCTTGCACAAAACCCAAAAAGAACTTATTAAAACCTTTAAATTAACCTGGCCATGGTTGAAAAATAAACAATAAAAACTTAAGATAATACAAAAGAAAAATAAAAATAAAAACAAACATACCAAATTACTAAACGAGAAGGTTTCTATGGGATCAAACCGTATGAATCTGACTGAGGAACCCTTTTCTGCTTCTGTTACTCGAACACGTCTAGGTGATTGCCAATATACTGATCCACTTTAAACTCAAACCCTTTTCTTAATCAGGCTGTTTGTCACTTTATTATCTTTTATTGGTGCATTAATTATGAACAGCAAGTGGGTTTCAACAAATCCTAGGTACATGTTATTACACACTATCAAGCACATAAATTCCCTACCACATATTTTCACAACCTGATCCAGAAGTTTGAAACTGAGCTCCAGACTGGATTGAGAAGAGAAAGAATAGATCACATAGAATTTTTTGGGTATATGTTAGAACTTATTTATGTTGGCAACACAAACTATTTATCTTTTTGGTGATTAATTGTAATTTGACTTTGGTTTGTACTTAACTTTGAACATGTACTTTGTTATCATTGATTATGTCTATGTATGATGTTTTGACTAAGTGTTAGCGTACTTGTGTTTTTCTTCTTAGCGAACT
>JBCNJP010000007.1:83057235-83151921 GCA_039602395.1 Deinandra increscens subsp. villosa | reverse complement strand
GAGAATGTTGAATCCACTCGTGAGTCTTCAAAAGGTAGATAATTTCTTTATGTCGTGGAATTGGAAGGAGAAATAGATATATTTTTGTGAGCGTTTTTGAGAGTAAGAAATGAGTTTCGGTGTGTTTATTTTTGGTTCAAGCATGTCGTATTTATACATGAAATCTTAGCCTTTGGTAATCCTTGGTAACACTTGGTAATCACTTGGTAACACTTGGTAATCACTTGGTAACACTTGGTAATCCTTGGTAACACTTGGTAAATCTTTGGTAACACTTGGTAAATCTTGGTAATCACTTGGTAATCACTTTGGTAATCCTTGGTAGATCTTGTAATCATTGGTAGATCTTTTGATATAAGTTTAATATTTAAAATGGTTTATATATAAAAAAATAATCGATGGATATATTCATAAAACTATATATATATATTTTATAATCTTTATTATTTTACCACCATTAATATATAGTGTTGGAGTTGTCAAATGATTATCACCATTGGTTTCGTGAGTTGACTCGGGTATGACCTTAACATGCATAATATATATATATATATAATATATATATTACATATAAAATGGAACGAGCATAAAAAATAGAATTTCATGATTTTGCTTGAATAAAGATTGAAATTACATGGATAACTGAAACGGGTCGGGTTACAAATATGGAAAATAGACGGATGTCACAGTCTCCCCTACTTTAGAGAATTTCGTCCCGAAATTGATTACGAGGAGGACGATGCAAAAAGGTGTGGATACTTGGTTTTCATTTGGTCTTCGCGTTCCCAAGTGAATTCCGGTCCACGCTTAGATTCCCAACGTACTTTGACAATAGGTATGCGACTACGCTTGAGTTGTTTTACCTCGCGGTCCATGATTTCCACGGGTTTCTCTACAAAGTGCATAGATTCATCGATGTGCACTTCGTCTAGAGGAATATGGAGGTTTTCATCGGCTAAGCATTTCCGAAGATTTGACACGTGAAAGGTTGGATGAACATTGCTGAGTTCCGAAGGTAGTTCGAGCTTGTAAGCTACTTTCCCAATCCTTTTAAGGATTTTGAATGGGCCAACGTAACGAGGTGCTAACTTTCCTTTCTTTCCAAATCGGACGACTCCCTTCCAAGGGGATACCTTAAGGAGTACTAAGTCGCCGACTTCGAATTCTAGGGGTTTGCGTCGTTTATCAGCGTAGCTCTTTTGACGACTTCTAGCGGCGAGTAGATTATCACGGATTTGAATGATTTTGTCGGTAGTTTCTTGAATTAACTCCGGACCAGTGATTTGGGCGTCACCAATCTCATTCCAACAAATAGGTGAGCGACACTTTCGACCATAGAGTGCCTCGAAAGGTGCCATGCCGATACTTGTATGGTAGCTGTTATTATAAGAGAACTCGATCAAAGGTAAGTGTGAATCCCAATTGCCACCGAAATCGAGAACGCATGACCTAAGCATATCCTCAAGTGTCTGGATAGTTCGTTCAGATTGACCATCGGTTTGAGGATGATAAGCAGTGCTAAGGTCTAGACGAGTACCGAAAGCTGATTGAAGAGATTTCCAAAAACGGGAGATAAAACGACCATCACGATCGGAGATAATGCTCAAAGGCACACCGTGACGACAAGCAATTTCTTTGATGTAGATTCGAGATAGTTTCCCAACTCGATACTTTTCTCGAATAGGAATGAAATGAGCTGATTTCGTCAACCGGTCAATGATTACCCAAATGCTATCGTGACCATCTGAAGTGCGTGGAAGTTTAGTGATGAAATCCATGGCTATGTTTTCCCACTTCCACACCGGAATCTCTGGTTGCTCAAGCAAGCCAGAAGGTCGTTGATGTTCGGCTTTGACCTTGGAGCAAGTGAGACATTTAGCCACGAAGATGGCAATGTCCTTTTTCATGCCCGGCCACCAATAGTGACAACGAAGATCCTGATACATTTTGTCTGCACCGGGATGAATAGAATAGCGGGACTTGTGAGCTTCGCTCATGATGAAAGTACGAAGATCGCTGCGATTAGGGATCCAAAGACGATTTAAGAAATATAGGAGACCATTAGGTTTGGTTTCCAATTGAAGTTCAGCACCACATGACATTTCTTCATACATGTTACCCTCGGTGACAGAGGCATGTTGTGCCTCAAAGATACGCATCTGAATATCGGTTCGAATATGAATGCTTTGAAGTAGAATAGGCTTGACGTGGTCTTTTCGACTAAGAGCGTCGGCTACAACATTTGCTTTGCCAGGATGGTAGCGAATTTCACAGTCGTAGTCGTTTAATAGTTCGACCCATCTTCGTTGTCTCATGTTGAGTTCCTTTTGGTCGAAGATGTGTTGGAGGCTCTTGTGGTCAGTGAAAATCACACATTTTGTACCGTATAGGTAATGCCTCCAAATTTTCAAAGAAAAAACGACCGCACCAAGCTCGAGATCGTGCGTCGTGTAGTTCTTCTCGTGGATTTTGAGTTGCCTTGATGCATAAGCGATAACCTTGCCTCGTTGCATGAGGACGCAACCAAGACCTTGGTTGGATGCATCGCAATAGACGACAAAATCGTCGTTACCATCGGGAAGAGTTAGGATAGGAGCATCGCATAACATTTGCTTAAGTGTCTGGAATGCTTGCTCTTGCTTAGCACCCCATTCGAAGGGTTTGCCTTTATGAGTTAAAGCAGTGAGTGGTAAGGCAATCCTGGAGAAATTAGAAATGAAACGCCGGTAGTAGCCTGCTAGACCAAGAAAAGAACGAATTTCGGTAGGAGTAGTAGGAACACTCCAATTTTTAACGGCTTCGATCTTAGCAGGATCTACATGGATACCCTTGTCATTGACGATATGTCCCAAAAATTGAACTTCCTTAAGCCAAAATTCACATTTCGAGAATTTAGCGTACAGTTGTTCTTGCTTTAAGAGTTCCAAAATTAGACGTAGGTGTTGCTCGTGATCAGACTTTGATTTGGAGTAAATTAAGATGTCGTCAATGAAGACAATCACAAATTTATCCAAATAGGGCTTGCAAACGCGATTCATCAGATCCATGAATACTGCAGGTGCGTTTGTTAAGCCGAAAGGCATAACCGTGAACTCGAAGTGACCATACCTTGTACGAAAGGCAGTCTTTGGAATATCATCATCATGAACTCGAAGTTGATGATATCCAGAACGTAGATCGATTTTTGAGAAACAACTGGCACCTTGGAGTTGATCAAAGAGATCGTCGATTCTTGGTAGAGGGTATCGATTCTTGATGGTAAGTTTGTTAAGCTCACGATAGTCGATGCACATTCGAAATGATCCATCCTTCTTCTTTACGAATAGAACAGGTGCTCCCCATGGTGAGGAACTTGGACGAATAAAGCCTTTTTCAGAAAGCTCTTGGAGTTGATTAGACAACTCTTGCATTTCAGAAGGTGCGAGACGATATGGAGACTTAGCCACAGGAGTTGCTCCAGGAACAAGATCAATGCGGAAATCAATTTGACGAATAGGAGGAAGGCCGGATACATCTTCAGGAAAGACTTCAGGAAAATCCCGAACGATGGGAATGTCTTGTATCTTCTTCTTCTTAGCATCTGTCTCCATAATATGAGCCAAGAATGCCACGTAGTTCTTGCGTAAGTACTTTCGGGCTTTGGTGCAAGACATGAGTTTGAGTCCTTTAGATGGTGTTTCACCGTAGATAACCAAAACCTGACCATCTATGCGAGGAATTCGAATAGCCTTCTCGAAACAGGCGATTTCGGCATGATTTTGAGTTAGCCAATCCATGCCTACTATGATATCAAAGCTACCCAGTTGCATGGGTATGAGGTCGATGGAGAGATTGTGCTCATTAAAGTTAAGTGTGCAGTTGGGAATAATAGAGTCGATGGTGATGGGTTTTCCATCCGCCACTTCAACCGTGTAAGGTTTCTCTAGTTTGGTTCGAGGGGTAGCAAGTAAGGGTTCGAATTCAATAGAAACAAAACTCTTATCGGCACCAGTATCAAATAAAATTGAGGCATAACGGTTATTAACAAGGAACGTACCGTTAACCACTTCATTGTTGGCTTGAGCTTGATTAGCATTGATGTTAAATGCACGACCACGTGCACCCTGGTTAATTGGGTTGGCTTGAGCGTTGTTCACAATGGTCAACATGGGACATGCATTGCGGAAATGCGTTGGGTCACCACATTGGAAGCAAGCAGGCCTATAGGGTGGTGGTGGAGCATTGGTGAGAGCAGCGGGTCGAACAAAGGGTTGTTGAGCTCGAGGTCGAATGGGTTGTCTACAAACATTGATAGAATGGCCCATACGACCACAATTTTGGCACTGGCGACACGGGGTAGTCGCAGGGTGATGGTATTGGCAGGAGTTACACTGGGGAAAGGGTCCAGTGTAAGGCTTCTTGATGGGTTGAGTTGTAGGGGCAACTTGGGCTATGGGTGTGGCTGGTGTGATGATAGCATAGTTGCGGTTGTTAGCTTTCCGCTTCTTCTTGTTAACAGCAGATGACTCGGCCTTAACATCTTTGGGTTGATCGGTCGAGGATTTGCCGGTTGATTTCTTTTCACCCTTCCTAGTTAAAGTCCCTGCCCTAACATGATTATCAGTCAGTGTCGCAGCCAAGTGTTTCACTTCCTGCAGAGTCTCGAGCTTACTACCCCACATTGTGTCTTGAAACAACATGGGTAACCCAATAATGTATCTTTCGATGGCTAGGGAGGGAGTCTCGACGAAACGAGGGATCAACATGGAAAGTTCATCAAATCGGTCATTGAAGGCCTGGTTTTCCCCACTGTTTTGCCTGAGAGCCCAGAACTCTTCTTCCAACGCTCGAAGTTCGCTGCGAGGGCAGAACTTCCGAATCATTAGTTCTTTCACTTCGTTCCAAGGTAGGGCTAATGCAGTCTCTGTCCCTCGGGTACGCTTCTCGCCATTCCACCATGAGAGTGCCTTTTCGAGGAAGACGCTGGTGGCATGACGAACTTTCAATTCCTCGGGACAGTCACTGTTGATGAAGGTGTTTTCCATGCCTTCGAACCACTGAAGTAGTTTGGTGGCACCCGCAGACCCACTGAACTTGGGCGGATTGCAGGCATTGAAGTGTTTGAAAGTGCATTTGGAAGTATTTGCACCATTTTGGTTTCCCGGATTAGTATTGAGGTTCTGTTGGATTTGAACCATCATTTCTGGGATGACCTTAGCCATTTGCTTGGCTATTTGGGCAGCCATCTTGCGTCCCGAATTTCCAGAACGGCGCCCGTTGAAATGAATAGACATGCTGAATTGAAGTGAAAGAGAATGTGAGTCCAAGGATTCAAAAGGATTGATAGATACTAAACACGTGAGGGATGTATGAAAATCATGAAAATTAGATTGAAAACATTGTAAATCGATCTGTATAAATCACAAGAATAACGTAGGGTTTGTATTTGGAATGAAATATGAAACGAAAAAATAAATCTCGTTGAATTGTGAAATAATCAAAGCATTGAATGGTAATCATTAAACTGATCACCTTGACTTATCAAAGTTATTTTAGTTCATGTGACGTTTGGTATGACATGCTTTGGCCTAATAGGTAAGACACTCTCACCAAGAGTCCCCAGATCGGCGCACAGGCCCAGCGGTTGACATGGGTTTATACGAAACACCTTTCTTAGACAGAAAACCCGGCTACCGATGTCCACCCTTCCAGTTACTACATGTCCGTCACTTAGAACTTAAACTTTGAGGAGATTGAAAATTGAAAAGTAAATAGAATAATGAAAGTTCAATTGTGGCATAAAGTGATAGTGTGGATGTGTGTGTTATGAAAAGAGTTGGAGCTTGAATCGAATAAGGTGGGAATAAGTAGCATATATATGGACATATAGTAATATGTAATAAGCATGCAAGACATGAGATACTCATGTTTGGACACCTAAAGCCATAGTCTAGGTCACCATTTCTAATAACCTAATTCCCTATAGCCACGGCTCTGATACCAATCTGTCACACCCCAACCGACGGCGGAATTTACGTCGGGGCATGATGATTGTCCAAATGCTCATGACACTAATTAAAGTTTCAATACTTAATCATTACCAAATTCCAAGTCTTACAATAGATTCAAATACACATAACATAACATACTGATAGAGTTTGATTTATTTAATCTAGGTCCAAAGCATCCTAGATGTAGCATCAAGTATAGTTCACACTGCATGTCCTGAAACATGTATAAAAATAGAGAGTGTCAACTAAAAATAGTTGGTGAGTAAACATAAGTTTAGATATATATATATATAATAGTTTGAAAGCGATTCATATGTCAAATGTAGACTCATGCATGTATGAATAAACAAATATTGCATAATCAAACCTTGATGACTAGTGTCCGTAACTCGAAAGTTACGCTTAGCTTGAGTTAGGTTTCAATCACCCGAATGCCAAACCGGTCAAATTCAGGTGGGTTGTCAGTCCAATGGATCCATTATTGTTACCATAGGCTTGTTTGTTAATGATCATGCTAGAATATAGACTTCGAATAGTGACAACATAGTTTAACATATAGCATAGAAATCACATATAGACATAGAATAAGATCGCATAGTTTGAAAAGAAAAGAAATGCGTGCTTGAATAATGTATACATGTTCCATCCCAAAACTTGAAAATGAAAGGGGATTATGAGTACTCACTTGATCAATAAGTGAAATATGAGAATAGTCCGAGTGATATGAAGATGACCTATCCGTGTCCTAAATTATATAAAGACACCTTAAGGTTTAGTGATATGGGTCAAATATATAAGTCAAACATTTAGACTAGTCGAGTCTAGTTACGTGAGTTTACCCGTTTAACCGTTGGTGATAATTATTGTGTTAGATATATGTATATTTATTCTACGAAAATTAAATACAAGTCTATTTGAATATTCAAGTAAATGTGTTCTCACAAATATGAGTTATATTTCGAATGAGTTAGATAAATAATATTTTTGTCTCAAGTTGTGTCCGTTATTTAAACTGAAACGGATATATATATTTATGACGAAAGAAATATATATTTTACTACTAGTTAGATTTTAATAAGTCTAAGTCTCAACTTAGTTTATATAAAATTCATTTTAGCAAAGTTACAAATGTTTATAGTGATAATAGACTTAACGGAGTTCCTTTAGATATAATATTAAATTTAATTGAAGTAAATGTAATAACTGAATTTGAGACGTAATAACTAAACTTGAGATACGTTTTAATATAACAAAATTTCATTAATGTTTTATGCAAATAAAATAAAACTATGAGTATAAATCTTACTATAGCAAATTTAATTTATGATTAACAGCACGAGGTGCTTATATTTGAGGAGTATAAAATATATAAGATTAGTATTTTTCTTTAGAAATTGTAGTTAACCCGAAGGCTCGACTAGTTCAAAACAACGTCATAATAATAATAACGAACGATTACTCACGTAAGACAAGCAAGGAGAAGGAATGTAGTAGGAGAATGTTGAATCCACTCGTGAGTCTTCAAAAGGTAGATAATTTCTTTATGTCGTGGAATTGGAAGGAGAAATAGATATATTTTTGTGAGCGTTTTTTGAGAGTAAGAAATGAGTTTTGGTGTGTTTATTTTTGGTTCAAGCATGTCGTATTTATACATGAAATCTTAGCCTTTGGTAATCCTTGGTAACACTTGGTATCACTTGGTAACACTTGGTAATCCTTGGTAACACTTGGTAATCCTTGGTAACACTTGGTAAATCTTGGTAACACTTGGTAGATCCTTGGTAATCACTTGGTAATCCTTTGGTAATCCTTGGTAGATCTTGTAATCATTGGTAGATCTTTTGATATAAGTTTAATATTTAAAATGGTTTATATATAAAAAAATAATCGATGGATATACTTATAAAACTATATATATATATTTTTTATAATCTTTATTATTTTTACCACCATTAATTATATAGTGTTGGAGTTGTCAAATGATTATCACCATTGGTTTCGTGAGTTGACTCGGGTATGACCTTAACATGCATAATATATATATATATATATATATATATTACATATAAAATGGAACGAGCATAAAAAAAAGAATTTCATGATTTGCTTGAATAAAGATTGAAATTACATGGATAACTGAAACGGGTCGGGTTACAAATATGGAAAATAGACGGATGTCACGTAAAGTATCGAATAAAAGACGAATCACACAAGATTGTTGAGGTCTGAACTCAGGCCGAACCTGGAGTTCGGACATGGCCGAACGTTGGGCCGAACTTGAGGTTCGGACCAGCATGGTTCAACTTGTATAAATAGGATGTCTTGTATAGAATTCAGTAGTCTTCGAAGTCATATCTTCTCTGTGTACTTTGTGGTCATCTCTGTGGTTAATACAAAGCATATTTGTATTTACTCTTCGTGTTTTACTCGTTTACATTAATTTCATTACGACTAAGTAGAAGATCCACACGCTTAGGCAATTTCAAGTGGTATCAGAGCATTTGGTTTGCTCTACTGGTTGGAAATCAATTTTTTCGGAGTTTTGAGTTTGTTTGATCATCTCGAGTGTGCTTCTCATCAAAAATTTATTCCTAATTCGTTTCTATCGAGTTTGTTTGAATTCCTGTCGAAAATTCCAGTAAAAAAACGTTGAAAATTGAGAAAATGGTCTCGAGTGAGGTCGAGCTCATCTGAGGTTCGGACACGTTCAGTGTAATCGCTCCGAACTCGAGGTTCAGAGGGCTTTCGGTGAGGTTTCGGTGAGGTTTCGAAGGTAGTTCGGTCCTCGTTCAGACAAAGTTCGGTCTGTGTTCGGTGCTCGTTCGGACTAGTTTTTGTTTGTTCGTCCGAAGGTCAAGTTCGGAGGGAGTTCGGTGCTTTTAAGTTCGGGCGAAGTTCGAAGGAAGTTCGGCGAGAGTTCAGAGGTAGTTCGGAGTGAACAGTAACCAGTTTTTTCAAAATGTCCGATTTTCAAGCATTCGCGGCTATTCAAAATTCGGTTCAAGCTACGATGCAAACGATAATGAACTATGATAATGAAATCGGAACAAGTCAGAAAGTTCCCAAATTGCTAAAATTGGAAGATTATCATAGTTGGGTTAAACAATTTGAAGCTTATGTCGATACAAATGACATTGATATGTGGTTATCTTTCACTGAGCAATATGTTTACCCTAAAGATGAAACTGGTGAACCTATTCTTCAAAGAAAAATGTCATCTGAACAAAAGAAAGCTTATCAAGCTGAGAAAAAGGCGTATGGTACTTTAACGATGGCATTGCCTAAAGAGTTACTTCATCAATTTGCTGGTAACTACACATCAATAAGTTTATGGGATGCTTTGGAAAAACGATGTGAAGGCAATGATCAATACAAGAAAAGTCGACAAAAGGTTTTGAAGAAAGAGTTTGATAGTTTTAAGCATTATCAAAATGAAACGATTCCCAATCTGATTGCAAGATTTGCTCATCTGATGAGTGAAATGCGTTTGGTGAATCTTACTAAAGAAGAAGCTGATATGAAAGAAAAGATCTTGGAAGCTTTGCCAGAAAAATGGGAGAATTATGTGATGATGATTACTCACGACAAGGATTTTTCAGGATTGTCTTTCAATGATTTGGTTCAAAGAAACCAGGCTAGAGATATGGAGTTAATGGTGAAAATATCTCTTCCTACGCAAATTCAGAATCCTGTTGTATATCATGGTGAAAATGATTCTACATTGAATGCTGGAAAGTCTAATATTCTTAATTTTGCACCCCCTACAACATTTTTGGCAGGTAAATCTAAAATTCTAAGTTATTCATATGTTGGTTGTACTGTGTCGATTCCAAGTTCTTCGACTCAAAGTGCATTGTCTGTTCAAACTGTCAATGATTATAATACATTGATGTCTGCATTAGTATCTTCATACTTTGGTGTTATCACTGGTGCTGTGAGTAATGTTGAGTTAGCCAATGATCAGATTGATTATTATCACTTAAAGGAAATGGATCTAAATTGGCAGTATGCTATGTTGGTTCGAAGAACAAAGAAATTTTTCAATAGAACTGGTAAGAAGAGACTGAATCAGGAAGGGAAGATTGGTTTGGACAAGTCAAAGGTGAAATGTTATAAGTGTTCAGTTTATGGTCATTTTGCTCGAGAATGTCCAAGTTATGCGGAAAGTAAATTGAAGACTGGTCAACATGCACATTTAGTTTTTCAGCCATCAAATGAAGCTGAAAAGGTTGAGAAGAAATCTGTTACTTTTGCTCATGATTAGACCAATACATTTTTGCATTCAAATGAATTTGCATGGAATGCAGATTCAGAAGTTACAAAGAATCATGTTCCAATTACTATTGCTTTGGCTGCTCGTCATGTTGATGATGACAGCTTTCTGACTGATTCTGATTCTTATTCAAGTGCATCTTTGGTTCAAGATGATTTACCAAAAGTTTCTGATAGTTCAAAGGTTGAAGAATCTAAATGTCTTAAATGTGTAAAATTACACAATAAGATTGATTGGTTTGAACAGAGTTCTAAAACATCAACTAAGGAAATTGTTGTGCTTAAGAAGAAGTTAGAAGATTTTCAAAAGAAGTATTATGAGTTGGTTCATGTTCATGAAGATGTTTTGAAGGAAAAGGCTTAGTTGGCTGAAGAGTGTGCGAAGGCCAAAGCTGAAGCTTTAGACGCAACTCAAGATTTTGAAAACTTGTTTGAGAAGAGTTATCCAGTTCAGTAAAAGTATGAGGAAGCTATTGCTCTTATTGCTACAACTGCTGTTACTGTTGAAAAGCTTCAAAATAAAATTTCTATGCTTCAAGATGAGAATGTTCTTTACAGAGACAAGAATGAGGTATTAACTAAGGATGTTGAGATTTACAAGAAAAAGACGGAAAATGTGCTTGAGGAATTATATGCTGAATGTGAGATTCGAAAGTTACAAACTTATGAATATAATGATCTCAATGCAAAACTCATCAAGTCACAACAGAAGGTATTTGAGGGACAATAGAAGATTAATGATTTGAAATTGGAGATTTTGGAGTTAAAAAGGGAAGTGAAGAATTGCAATTTGTCTCCGACATTGCTAAACTTCTTATACAAGCAGGATCAGTGTTCAGAGAGTTCTAAGAAGGATGATGTTCACTTGGTTCCTCAACCAGTGGATTTAATTGAAGTTACTTCTGCTCCGCTTGATCCAAAAGCTGAAGTGAATGATTATTCAAAATTCGCCACTCCACCCAAGAAAAACAAGTCCAAGTCCAAAAAGAAAGAAAAGCTATTGGGTGAAGCTCCAAAATTTGTTTCAAAGTCTATGCTTCTGTATGAAAAGGTTTTTGATAAGGTTGCTTCAAGTTCTTCATCCGCAACTGAAGAAGAAAAAGGTTTGATTGAGAAGAACAAGCTGAAGGATATTAAAGCCAAATTTACTAGTGAAGCTAAGGCAAGAGATCCTTCTGGTTCTTTCTCAAGTTCTTCAAAGGTTTCAGGTTACAAGCACAAAGGTTTGGGTTTTGTTGAGAAGGAAGCTTCAGTTGAAGTAAAGAAACCGATGAAAGCTGACACGATTGCTAAAGTCAAAGTTGCAAAGAATTTTCCATCTCAGAAGGAATTTTCTTACTATTCTAGAAGATCGTTATCTTCAAGGAGTCCATCTCCTAGGTATGATTCTTCTGATGGTTTCTTTGATAATTTTGATTATGAGTATTCATCTGTTTTTTCAAAAACAACACAATTTTCAAATATGTTTAGAGAAAGACTTTGTTATGTATTTCGTCAACCGGGACATCTTGCTGCTAATTGTCCGACGACTGCATATATCCACAAAACTGCTAAATATGTGGATAAGAAAGGTCAAATTTTTGATGAACCATGGTCTCCAAATGTTAAATCAACTCGTAAATTGTCTTGGTCTAAATCAAGTACGTCCGTTGAATCTGATTCTGGTTCTGATCAAAAATTAAAATCTTTGAAAATATGGAAATCGAAAGTTGTTTCCAAGGCCAACGATGACTTTGTGGAAGACACCGGGCGACCCGACGCTGTTGAATCGGGTCGATCCCAGAGCGACTAATGATTTATTTGGTGTCCAGCAGGTATTTCAGGAAGACCTTTCGGTGGTTGGAAAATTGCTGATTGTGAAATGTCTGTGCTAATTTAACCTGAATTTCAAAATCAAAATTTGTTTTCAAATGGCTAAAACTGAGAGTATTTGTGTTGGTTGATCACTTTTTCTTGGTTTTTCACTCTGTCTCCTTCTGAGGGGGAGTTTGTTTTTTCAGTCGTAAAAATGAAAATCTATGAATAGAGTTGTCATTTTTAGGGGGAGAAATTTGAAAAAGACAAAAACATTGGAAAATGCAAAAAGCCAAAAATATTGAAAAATGAGAAATTGTATCCGACATGTTTGGGAAATGATAGTACATTGGCTGACATTGTCTGACTCATGGATAAAATAGATGAAGAAGCCATAAGACCATTTGATCGATGTGCAAGGTAGGCTCGGCAAATCAGAAAGTATACAAATGTGATACACACTAAATCTGTTGCTTGACCCAGTGGACAACATCTTGATGCATATCTCATGATATATCAAGATAAAGATATGTAAAAAGAAAAATAAGAAGTCACTGTGTATACTTGTGTTCATTTTGCAAAGATTTAAACTTGTTTGATTTTCTTTATTTTGTCAAACGATCGGACTTTCTCTGCGTATCGAAAGATCGACCTGATCGTTGTTCGTTTGACGTTTTGCTTTATTTTGTTTGGTGTTTCGTATAACTCATCGGACTTTCTCTGCGTGTACGGGAGTACTGACCTGATTGTTGTTGAGTTATACAACTTCAACTTGTTTTATTTTCTTATTTTATTAAATCCGAGGCCTTATCTGCGTATCGAAAGATCGACCTTAAGGTAGACGATTTAACGTTTTTATTTCTTTTTGCATGGAACATAGTTAACTATATCATGGTTACAAGCATTATGTGATTAAAAGCACAAATGAAATCACAAAATGTGATGAGCAAAAGCATATCTGAGTGTGTCTGATAGTGTGGGGTACACTGGTCAATGCAAAACTAATCAATATCTTAACATATCCAGATGTTATGAGTATGATTGTGTCAGTTTAAAGTTAGACAGATAACCGACATGGCTTATGTGCTTCAATAATTGAAATTGAAATGTAGTTCAGAATGTTATGACCAATATGATCCCAAGTTGTGATCTTTCTCACAAAAGACAAAAATAGTGTCTGATTCTGTAATGTTTTTACTTTTCTTATCAGAAAATACCAAAAAGATTTTAGGTGTGTTTTGATATAAAATTTCTAAAAGCCAAAAAGATTTTGTTTCTTATTTGTTTTCGATTGATCAACATGAAATAAAAAATCAATTTCCAAAATCAAGATATCTTGGAGTCTCGAAGAGACATTTTGCACCAAGATTATTTATGTTGGCAGGTTTCTAAGTGGGAAGAGAACATCACAACTTCAAGTTTTCTGAAGATTGTTGATAAAGTTATTATACACGATGCATATCAAGTATTCAAGATGGAACTCATTGTCAAGATCGAGGAAGAGTTTGATTGAAGATACAAGATACAAGTTTAATGGAGGAGATGATACTGCACATGCCGAGGGGGAGTTTGTTGATACATGGTCCTGATCGTCATGTGAAGTATCGAATACAAGACGAATCACACAAGATTGCTGAGGTCCGAACTCAGGCCAAACCTGGAGTTCGGACATGGCCGAACGTTGAGCCGAACCTGAGGTTCGGACCAGCGTGGTTCAACTTGTATAAATAGGATGTCTTTTATAGTATTCAGTAGTCTTCGGAGTCATATCTTCTCTGTGTACTTTGTGGTCATCTCTGTGGTTAATACAAAGCATATTTGTATTTACTCTTCGTGTTTTACTCGTTTACATTGATTTCATTACAACTAAGTAGAAGATCCACACGCTCAGGCAATTTCAGTAAGGAAGGCCACTTTTCCAATAACTGTCCAGAGCAGAAAAAGTGCTTTGAGTGTGGAGAGCCAGGACATATTCGACCCAATTGTCCTAAGATAGTGAGAAACCCGATGCCATTGAGGGCAGTTCCAGCATCAGCAACCAAGGGTAAAGTTTATACCCTAACTGCTATCGAAGGACCTGCTATGACCTCAGGTACATTTCTCGATAAATAGTATGCCTGATTTTGTGTTATATGCTTTATCGAATAGTTTTCTGAATTGCTTGGTAGACCATTAGATAGGATCAAGAATCCTTTAGATCGTAACTGCCTTAGAAAAATGAACGTTATGTGTTAGAAAATTTTCCGAGGAACTTTCTAGAATGAGAAAATCTTAGATAACGAACGTTAAACGTTAGAAATCGTCCGAAGATTGAAGACTATAGTAGTAATACTTACACTGAGGAAATGGGAGCATTAATCGAGATTATACACAGGATGTCAACTAGCTCATTGAAAGTAAATGATAAATAGTCATAAATTATACTGACTTTGTTGTGGTTAGAATAGTAATGTCATCCTACATTGGGCTAGGACTAGTACACCTCTGGTTGTATCAAGGGTGTGGTTGATATGCCGCTGGTACATCTTATATATATATACATACACCTAAGATACAACGAGAAGTGGACTAGAGTTAGTCTTGTGTAAGTAGATAGTATAGGCCACTGTGGAAAACAAGGTCGATAGAATTTATGGATATAAACCACTTATTAGTAAGCAAGTGAGGGACTGTTGGAATTTAAGAATCAAGATCAAGCTATGCAAAGTGTAGAGAAACGTTCGACGTACGCAAAGGGTAAAATGGAACAGTAGAAGTCTCATGGAGGCACGTTCTTCCAAGAAGTTAGAAGATTTGTTCATCATTACAGTTCTGAAAGAAGTTCCACAAGCGAACGAGTCAGAAATGATATCTTTCGATAGAATCGTATTGAATATCGGTTGTCGTATATAGAAATGCATGTTGCGGTTCTAAATCGTAATAAGAAGAAAGGGTTAGGATCAGAATAGTTCCTTTAGCTAAAGTGTTATGAATGCCTAGGTAAGATTCCGAATCAACCTAGGAAGGAAAGGGGTGAAATTGGAATATCTCATTTATGAGTTATTCATGAACGGAGCAGGTTTTGGGACGAAACCTTATTTAAGGGGGGTAGAGTTGTAACATCCCAAAATTTGATAGAATACGTAGCTACTATGAATAATACATGTGATATATATGTTAGGTAGCTAAACATGATGAAACAGGTAGAAAATGCATGTTTACCCATTACCGGGTAATAAATTGATAAACGATAGTATTGTATGAATAATACATGTCTTAATTGATAAAATGAGATAAGGAAATGAAATTATATGTGTTTTATATCAAAGATAATTGATATATATGATATTGGCATTAAAAACGTAGCTAAACGTTTATATGATAAGAATGATTGATAACCGGGAAAAAATGCCTTTACGTGATTACCTTATATTAAATACACGTGTAAACATATGTTTGAATAGTATGGATGCATGTGAAATATTCATTTGATAAGTATATGTGTGAAAATACGTGTTTAATTAGTTAAACGTGTGAAAATGCAAGTTTAATAGTTAACGGAAAAGTATAAGGGCTAAAAGTGTAATTTATGTAATGTTATAAATACTTATGGATATTATACATGTTCATAACTTTTATAAGTATCCCGAGGCTTATAAAGTATTATAAAAATATCATAAAGTGGTTCGGAACATAAAATAATAAGTATTGTAAAGTTAGAGGGACTAAAGTATAAAATAATGAAAAATATATATAAAAATATATATGTATGTATACGTATATCATCAAGAGTGCCCGAAGGGTATGCGGACTTGACTTTTAGTATGGTAACATGTTTATATATATAATAAACATATATGGGTTTAAAATGGATAAATAATAAAGTATTAATATACCGAGTTAATCGGATATTTAGAAGTTTGTGCGGACCGGAAGGGTAAACGCCTGTACTCTGGGGTTTCTGGCAAAGCGGGGGCGTCGCATAAATTCCAAATGGGTCCTGGCATACCTCACTGGGCGATCCCGGAGTGAGCGTTTACTTATAGGAATGCGCGTCTTCATATTATCGTTAAAAGAAATGGATAACTGACTAAAGGGCATTTTGGTCATTTTGACCTTTAAAAAAAGGGACAAACTTAATAATTGAATATTATTAAGATAATAAGATGTTAAAATAAACATAGGAAGTGTTTATTGTATAAACCTTGCGTTAATTCCATACCATACACAAATTAGGTTAAATCGAGAATCGTAGCGGAAGTTCTGTCCAAGTAAATGTTTTCGGGTTAATATACATACAAATGTTATAAAATGGATTCAAATGATTTATAACTGAAATGATGCCTATTTATATAGCCCTTAAGTGAATATATACTAACTATTAAATGTGTTAACTGTTAAGTGGATATATATATATATATATATATATATATGTATATATATATATATATCTGTACTACTATATAATACATATTGGTCATCGGGGGTATTTTCGTCATTAAATTCCTTAATTTTAAGACGCGTACAAAAATATTAACACCATGTACAACCCCTTAAAGCATTAAATTTAAAGCAATCAAACCATAAACAAAAGAAAAGGGTCAGGGTATTTCGGACAATAGCACACATCCACTAATTGCCGTCCACCTTGTCTCTCGATATCTATGACACCAGCTGGTTCTCTCTCCTCCGTTGGCCAATCTCTAACCCTATTATCTCGATTACCCCATTAAAAGCATCTCAAGAAAGCTGTAATGATCACGCGTGATGTTTTTGAATTCAATTGGACCGCACGACTTCAATGCAGATACTCCTCCTAAAAACCCTAGGTATAAAAGACCTGTTCGTTCATTTGATCGGCCATCTGAAGCTCCAGACGTTAAACCATAGCTCTCTCCATCGACCATTACCGCCGCCCGCCGCTACTGAGTTACCCAAAATCAATCGTCGTCGCTCGCTTCCTATCGCCTGCCATCACTTCCTATAGAAGTCATCGCTTCAAGGTCAGGTGTTTTTTTTTTGGATTATGTTCCGCCTCCTCGCTGCTATAAATCCTGGCCACCGCTGTAGTTACAGATACCTTACGTAGACATGAGTGCACGACCAGGGACCTTGGTTTCATTCGGAGGTAAATCTTAGACCTTTTTTCGTTGTTTGTCTTTATTTATGAATATTGGTAGGAATCGATTATGATTTATGTGGTTTCATTGCTTCTGATTATGATTTCTTTGATCCACCGCTTCCGATTTATGTGATTATGTTCTTCTCAACCGCCTAAATTGTCCACCGTCCTCATATTCGATTAGGGTTTTCAAATGTTTTTGAGATGTGCTTCCTCTGTGAAAATGAAGAGCAACAGTGAAAACGAAAGTGAAATCGGAGGTGAATCTGGAACCGTTTTCATAGCTTTACTTCTCTTTGATCTGTTTTGGAATTTGGCTTCTCTAATATTTCTTAAGAAATAATAGATGGCTGGAATTTGGCTTCTCTAATCCCAAGAGGTGGGTTCTGTACACTAAGAACATACAAATTTGTTTCATGAGCCTTAAGAAACATACAAATTTGTTTCATGAGCCTTCAAAGCCAAGCAGATGCAATTACATTGGTATGATTTGTCATTATATATGCACAAAACTTTTATTTTTTATCAGGTTTTCGTTAGATGTTCATTAAAATAAGTCAATTCTGATGATGTTACCACAGGAAGATACTAGGCAGAAACTGGTTCGCTCTGATAATAAGGCCCGCTAACTCGAATCCAAGCTTTCTTAAGAGCAACAGGTTATTTCCGTTGCTAAAAATGTATGGATATTGCTACTGCTAAGACCATTAACTGTAACTACTAATCATCATACAGATGTAGGAACTGGGGATCACACAATTGAAGTTGTTGACGAATGTTTTGAATACGATGATGAACAGATGTATCTGATAAAAAAACACATAAATATCTTGAGGTAGTTCTTATTCTCCCTTGTCCCCTTTCTCTAAATTTTATATTACAGGTCACCAAGTTTAGGCTATGTTCTAAATCTATATGTTAAGGCATGCACATTTATCCTAATTACTGATCTCATTTGTTTTGTGTATTTAAATAGGCTCCTTGTGGTTCAGGTGGAATGCTAAAGGCCTTTTTTGGTTTAAACACAGGTATATTCAAAGTTAATTCACCTTTTCTGGTCATGTACAAATGAAATATGACCCCACACATAGTTGACCACACATAGTTAATTCAACTTTAATTAATGAGCTGCAAGTAGATTATGTCTGCCGTTGGTGAAATGAATATAAGACGCACATTCTCTAGAAATTACCAATGGTATTCTGGTAATGCATACAAAGAGTTTATAGTTATGATTTCGGACTTCTAACTTCCAAGGTGTTTGTAAGGTGCACCAATCAAATGTTCGTGTTGTATTAAATGAGAATATTTATATTCAAAGTTAAGTGTACTCGAATTGTTATGATACGGAAAAAATAGATTATATGCGCATAAACAATATATTGATGGTTTTTAATAAACTGAGCTAATATATTTGCAGGTCATTAGTGGCCATCTGGGATGGGTGAGATCTATAACATTTAGTCCAAATAATGAATGTTCCCGTACTGGTTCTTCAGATTGAACGATTAAGGTAATTCTTTTAATTCTTGAACATACTCTTTTAACTTGAGAACAAAAGCATAATAAGATGTTTCTGTATGCAATGTTAGTTGTGTACGTATAAATTATTTATTAATGTAGATGATGCCTAATGTAGGCAATGCTTGATGGCCTAAAGTTAGATAAAAGTTATTTGAATTTTATAGTGTATTGAACATGGATGCACATTTAAGTGCACTTTAGGCGATTTCCAAACCACTTGACCCGTTTTCATTTTAGCTCAATTATATTTTACTTTTACCTGTCTGACCCTTGAGTGGAAAAAGTATTATTATTAATCTTCTGTATTTATTTTTCTGAATACAAGGATTTTCATAACTGATAATTTGATTCTTTGGTTATGATAATTCAATATAACACCTCTAATTTTTGTTGTTAGTCATTGAACTCAACGTTTCTTATTCATGACTAATAAAGGTGATGCTAAAACCTCCAAGTGGAAGATCCATTAAATGGTACAGATGTTGACATTCTGGAATACTTGGTTCAGTTACTTTCTGATATGTTTATGATACAAGGTATCGAATCTTTTCATATACATATTAATTAACAATCATTTGAAAACGTATACGCTGAAACTGTACCCAAAGCATCAAATATTTTCATATACATATCAATTACCTTACTAAAAGAGAGGCGATTACATTTCTTAAATGTTTTTTGTCATTTTGTTTTGTAATATTGTCTTATATTTGTTCTGTTTAACATTTACCAAGTGATAATAATCATTGTAAACATCAATTTATAACTTTTATGCAGGTTAGCCCTTTTAAATCATAAATCTTAACCCTGTGCAGAACGACGTTCTACGATGTGTAGACTTGATTCCGATTGCAGGTTTGTAAGGTTGTTCTGTTGTAACTCTCCCTTTTCATTCTCATTCATGATTTTGTTGTTGCATTCTTCTGTTACATGAAATTGGGTCTGGTTTTTTTGGTAATAATGAGTTTGTGTAGTTGTTTTAGGCCTTTAGCATGATGGGAATTTAAAGTTTTTCTATTCTAAATCTTCCATTTGGTGAATTTTCTCTTGACTGTTTAACATAACTTTATGATCAGGTTTTATTGGAATTATGGGTATCTTCATGAATTATATTTTAAAATGGAATCATTTTTCTACATTATGGCATTTAAAAGACTTTGGACGACAGGTACCCTATTCAAATTAGTTTGTTACCCTATTCAAAATATTATTTTGTTACCGAATATGCAGACCGAGATTTAGCGAATTTATGTTCGTGTGATGATCATTTTTTTTATCTTTTGAATATCTTTTTTAGTGTTTAATAAGTATTATTTGGGACTCATGAGATAATGATATGTATAGGATTTCAAGGATGAAGATGGAGTGATGGAAGGTGTGACTGGTGCAATTATGAAATAATACACAGTGGATGTTCTTTTTCTTTTGTTTTACAATAATAAATCAATTAATATATTTAGTTGTTGTTAAGTTGTTTAAAAAAAGGAAGTTCACTTGAGAGAGAGTGAGAACACGAGACCTAACAAGCTTGCTGTAGATTGATGATCTCATTCAGTTTGTTGTTTTTGTTACATTTTCAGATCTCTATTTTTCTATCTGTATTTTGAATCTTTGTATTTTTGAGTGAAAGACATTAAATGTCTAACTTTTGAGTTAATTATTAGCTCCGATTTTAGTTTGTTAATTTATCTAAGGTTTTGATATAGGGTGTTTTAGGGTTATTTGGGTTATTTGAATTAGGGGTTTTGAGTTAAATTTTTAACATCTATATATTATACTAGATTAAGTTATAAATGATTGGAAGATTTTTTAACATCCCATCTTTTGTTACTTTTTTTTATTGTTAATAGTATATTGGGAGAATTTAAGCACTACATGAGGTTCACTCATGGAGGCATCGTGCAGGTTGCATCCTATGCGATGAGTCTTTTAAATAATTTTATCGCCGAATGCGTATTTACAACATTATAAATTGCCGTCACGGCGCATCACATGAGATTTTCATGGACTATTACGAGATCAATGTGTCTTCATTACTAGATTTATGTGCCGCTGCAACGCGCGAACAGAAGACGAATAACACGCTATACACTGTCGCCGCCGCAACGCGCGGGCACACGGCTAGTATATATATATATATGTGATATGTTATAAATAGATGTTAAATCATTTACGTGTAATAAACGTAATAATGACTATGATATGATATGTGCTATGCTTGCTTTGAACTTAAATAGTCAAGTGATAAAGGAATTATTAGTAAACGCTATAGTGAATATGTATGATTATATGAGAACAGGTGATGCATTTGATTTATTATTATGTGGTGGATACGCCGCTGGTACATCCTACATACATAAACCAATGGTAAATTAGGGGATGTCCACTTGTTGCAGTATATGAAGACCTTATCACTGTTCACTAATAACCCTAAGTCACCTGGGTATTTAACTAGGGGCGGGTAGTAGTACTAGGGAATTGGAATTGTTATAGAACATAGTCTCTGCTTATAGCGGATGGAAGATAGATCTCTGCTTATAGCGGATGGAAGATAGATCTCTGCAAATAGCAGATGGAAGATAGGTCTCTGCTGATATAACGGCGGATGGAAGTTAGTAAGGAGAGTATAGCTTAGTCTCTGCTTATAAATTAGCATATGGAAGTATAGACTGTGAAGTAATCAAAGGGTTAGCGGGGTAGATACCTCCTACAAACATGTGCCTAGTTACAAATGACTGTTATGGTTTGTATGATTCAGTTATGTGTTATATTGTTTATGAAAAATGGAACCTGCAGGTCCAAGGGTTTTAAACCTCACACTGAGGTAACGTTTTTAAAATATAGAACTCGCCAGCGTAAGCTGACCTTTTCCGAAAATGTATGTATGTCAGGTTATGGTGAGGCTTCGACTAGTTATGAGAAGGCCCTTGTGATAAGGGATTAGACGGGAAAGCTATCGGCGAAGGAAGGTTTTGGCGAGCTGGCATAGTTACAAAAATAAAACGTAGTAATAGTTAGTATTGCCTTATGTAAATTATTTCACTTACTTTGTAGTACTTGGCACATAAATAAAGTTTGAAATTTCCGCTGCTTAGTTATCTCTGTTATTACTTTGCGTTCATGAGTAAATCCGATGAGTGACCCCTTCTAGAGCCAAGTCTGGGAGTGGGCGTCACACCTATGTGATTACATGAAAAATAAATATATTTTGGGGCGTCGTAAAAATAAATGGTTTATCTATAAATGTTCGTCTCGTCACATATGTAGTTTTGGAATGACCTTATAGGATCGATTTTGGTTAAAGAGTTTAACCTATTACAAGATTATACTTAAGGTTAACTAGGCGGAAATAAGTTAAGCCTTTTACTCTGTTTCAGTTAGACAAGAAGGAAGTCGAATACAAAGCAAGTAAAACACTGATATTAATACAACATGGCACTATATTTGTTTATTACTTGATGATTCGAAAAGCATACATGAACGAACTTACCCACTTGTAAATTTACGAATAAGTAACTATATATAGTGCCTAAGAAATCAGGGAGAGCCCTTAATTTCTCTATCGATCATCTGGACCGTCGAACAAAGATACATGAAGTAAAATAATAATAAACTAGTCTAGAAGATAATGTGTCAGCATCCGTTAGGCGAATAGTAGCTTGCGTCTGTGAAGTAAAGCAGACGTGTCAGGGACAAGTGGAAGACTTCAAGTTGTCCGAGATTACTCGCCTTACCAAGGTAACTTGAGTTATCTAGGGCATATCCACTGCCTGGGGTAAAACTTTGCTTCCGAGATAAAGTTGCTTCCCGAGGTAACTTAAGTTATCTCTGTAAGAGAATAATTTGTGGCTTGTGTATTAAATAATTCATTGGTGGACTAGTTTGAAGGCATATGTGTCAGAATATGTGAAAATTAGTTGGGTTATTGTTATATTGGGTCATTGGGTTATTTTAGATGTGTTTGGGCTCAATTATATGTGTTTAGAGGGAGTTTAGTGGGCCTATAGAGTCAAATACGGGATTTGACTAAGTATTTAGTTGCCAAAAATAGGCTAGCTTGTTTTCCAAGCTAGAAAAATCCTATATAAGCAACACTCCTCTTGTATTTGAGGTTGTTGATAGTGGAGATTCTAAACCGTAACCTAGGGTTTACGGATTGGTGTGTTTTGCAACCAGTTAATCGTGATTAGTCAAGTGTTCTTCTTTATCAATCGGTTTGTGTTCTTTATTTGTTTCAATTGTTATTTTAGTTTATTGATTACTGTTTCTTGAATCACCAATCAAACCGGATTTCACACATCGTTGTTTGGATTTGATATCGCATGAGGATTAGTTCGATCCTTACAATTGGTATCAGAGCCAAGAAACTTCGTTTCGAGGCTCTCACGATATCTGATTCAAGAGATCTGTGACTAACGATTTAAAGTTTTTGTGGTGTTCCATTTCTTTAGTCCGAAAAAAAGAATAAATAAGTGACTTTTGGTAGGTTCAAACCAAACAGGTGGTCCAAAAACGTTGTACAAAGCTTTTCGATCGAAACTGGGGCTTAGTCCCGTGTTTTCGATCGAAATATATAGCTTTTCGATCCATCCTTTGGCTTTTTGATCGGCTTTTCGATCAGTCCATCGCCAGCTTTTTGATTGACCTGCAGCTTTTCGATCGAGAAGTACTTTTCGTTTCGCCAAGTGTTCATCCTAGCCGAAACTCTGCCCGATCGGAAAGTATACTTTCCGATCAGCCTGCATTTTCTGAGTCACCCCTTTCCGATCACTGAAGGCTTTTAAATCGGATTCTATGGCTAGTCCCAGGTTTTTTATTCGATCTAAAAGTATACTTTTCGGCTCGTCATCGCTCTCTGTTTAAGCGGTTATTCTGCCCGATCGAAAAGTCCACTTTTCGATCCATTCTGCTATCCGATCGAAAATTCCACTTTTCGATCCATTCTGCTTTCCGTTCGAAAAGTCCACTTTTCAATCCATTCAGCTTTTCGATCAAAAAGTCCACTTTTCGATCCATTCAACTTTTCGATAAAAAAGTCCACTTTTTGATCCTGTGATACTTTTCCATCCAAAATTACCTTTCCGATCCAGTGACACTTTTTGATCCAAAAAATTTTGTGCTAGAATTTCATCCTAAGAAGATCATGGCACACGTTCTACCAGGTACCACTGCATTTTCCAATAGCAATGAGGTATGTTTAAACCCTAAGTGTCATGCATTAATTAAAAAATAGGAACATAAGTTCATTAATGAGTTTCTAAACCACGAGTCAACTGCTAGAGATCTTAGGGAGTTTAAAGACCAAGCTAGAATATACAGAGAGAAATTAGAGGCAGTTAAATTAGATGTTAGGAGCCTTGAAAATCAGTTGAGTGATAAGAGTACCTATCTTAGGGTAGCTAGAACTAAGGTAGAAGAGTTAACTAATGAAGTGGACGAACTAAAAGCAAAACTGGGTACAACTAAATCTAAATTAGAGCGTCATGAAATAGTTCAATCAAAGATGATGCAAGCTAGCTCTTTATTTTATAACACTGATGTTAGGATGAGGAATGTAAAAGATAATTTAGCTCTAGGATTAGGTTCTAAACAAAAGGGTGAAAAATCCTCACACATTGTTCCTATGCCATTAATGCATGAAATTATACCTGAACCTAAGACATCAGATATCACAATTGTAGTTAAAGCTGAAATCGATAGGAAGCTTGCCTCATGTCCCATTAAAATTTAGGCTCCTGTTTCTAACACTACTGACAAATCTACCTCTTGTGTAGATAAAGTAAATAAAGAAATTGGTTTAAAGGGAGAAAGTGTTTGTTTTGAGAGTCAAAAGTTTCCAGATTTTAAAACTGATAATTTTGTGTCAAATAAGTCTGGGTCTAAGTTAAACTTTGCTAATTCAACGGTTTTTGATGGATCTATTTCTTGTGGCGTGTTTACATTTGGAAAATAAGATGTCAAAACTGTGAAAACTGTGAAAATTTTGAAAATGGGTAAGGGACCACGAGTTGTTGGTCCTAAACCACCAAAGTTTGTGTGGCTGATAAATCTAATTATGAGCTAAATGTGAAAAAGAAAAGGGACAACAAACCTCACAACTTTGTCCCTTATCCTGAAGTTAATTCAACCTATGACCAATACCAGCCGATACAGCGGGAGTATGTTTTGTCCACTCGAACCGAAGGCAAAACATATTGGATTCACAAAAATCATTCAAATCCCTCATGGCAGTCCACTAGGTGCAACTATACCTAGACTTCCGCGTATCCAAAGAAATAGTCTTGCCATGTGTATGGAAAGCCTGGACACCTGGCAAGAAATTGTCTGCATTGACCCTATGAGCCTACTACCCATAGTACACTATGCAAAATCAAAAATCCCAAAAGCCCAATCTGGTGGTGGTTCAAAACAAAAGCCTGCACCTTCGAACCCAAATGTGTAGAAATCTGTACCTTCACAGTCAAAGGTGCAGAAATCAAATCACAAAGTTAAGAAACCCCAAAAACAAAAACAAAATGTTTTTAAAACTGATACTGTTTTCAAAGCTAAATATAAACATGTTTGTTTTCCTAAAACAAAAGTGAGGTTTGAAGAGGATAGGTGGAATGTTTCAAAGGTGGTAAATCAAAATTACTAAGGAGTGTATAAAAAACATTCCAAACAATTGAAAGATGGTCAAGGTATAAATGTCAACAAAATTCCACATAAAAGTCATCAAGTAAAAGAAAAATCAAACCACCAAACCTGGAAGGTCAAGAACAAAGATATTCCCAAAGATGATCAGGTGAAACCCAAAACCAAGGTAGCCACACCCCCAATTCCTGATTTTACAAAGGGAATGTGATTAAAAGAAGTAACTTTTGTTGATTCATCAAGTCTACCCAGAACCACAATGGCCTGGGTTCTAATGGCTAACTAATCTCTCACGGTGAGCAGGAACAGTCAAGGAGGGCTTCCATTAACTTAATTTGTTTTTTGAAAGTGATTGTTCCAGGCACAGGATAGTAGGCATCTCTCAACTACATGACATGCAAATTCTCTATAGTAGGGATGTTCTTCTGGTGTGAGGTAAATCTAACAAAATTAGCAAGGTACTGTTTGAATTGGTTGTTTCTTGGCTAATGTGATGTGTGTATGGCAGTGCATGAAACAAAACTTATTTCTAAACATTTTCAAAGGGAAAAAATTTGAAGGTTAGCTTGGCCAATTTTGTCTTATATATAGTAATGTGTGAGTGTGTGCTTACAAAAAAATTTAAAAATTAAAATCATTAAAAAAATTAAAAAATAAAAAAATAATTTTTTTTTGTGTTACTATTAAAAAATCAAAAAGCAAGGGGAAGAACATAAAAGATGAAATAGTTGACCCCTAAAATTGTGATTTTTAATTTTTTGTTTGAAAATGAGGGAAGTGAAATAAATTTTTGTTTTGGAGATGACTGACATGTGTAAGGCAGATGTGAAATACATGATCCATGGTGATATGCTGGTAGGCTCAGTTCTTTAATCTGAAAAGGTATGCGTTACACACTTAAAGATAACGTAAGGCAGTTTGTTGGGTAACAACACTTAGGTTTATTGGATTACTATTTGACTGCATGTTCAAGTTCCCGATACACACGCTTGCTGATGTGTTGCAAACATATCCCATTTCCGAGGTCTTTTATTTATGTATTTGAGTCAATTTGAGTCGGTTTGCATTTGTTTTAGTTTTTTTTAGTAAAGTTTGGGTCTTTGAGTCTTTTATTTATGTTTTTATGAGTTTTGCAGGAGTTTGATGAATTCCCGAGGCCGCAAGAGAAGCAGACAAGATTTGACAAGAAGACAAATGAGAAAGGCTGAGAATCAAGCCCCAGGCGTATCGCCTGAGGGAGAGTAGTCCGTAAGCGATACGCGTACAAGTGAGGGTCAACAAAAGTCAAATGCGGCGAGTCCCGACTAAATTGTCGTTTAGCAAGCTCCAAGCGTATCGCCTGGAAGAATCCCATTAGCAAGCGATATGCTTGCTGTCTAAAAAAATCCGGAAAGTTTGCTTAATTGATATAAATTCGTCTTTAGGGTTTATTTTCGAGAGATCACGATTTCCAGACGAACTCAGAGGCGATTTTGGGCGAACTTGAGAGCAGAGAACGCTAGGAACAAAGGAGGAAGCATCGGTGGATCAATTGTACAACACGAATCATCACCGGTTTACCGGGTTTCATTCTTGATTCTTGTCGTTTCTTATACTTAGCTATGTTTTCTTTCAAAGATCAGATCTTTACTATTATTGCAGACATTGACATGAGACTAGGCTAATTTGATTGTATTACCTAGACCAAATTGGATGACTATTTGATTTTTATGACCTTACTCGGTTTTGTTTGATTGATTGATGTTACATTCTATTAAATTCCAATAATTGCCATGATTGATGCTTGTGTGTGTTATGAGCAGGTTGTTTATTGATTATTGATGCATGATTTACCCGCGAATGTCTTTCGGTTTAGGTAGATTATCTAAAGTAGTTTACTTTAGGGTTAATTGTGATAGAATAGTTTAGGGTTTTCTTGGACTATTGCATTGACAGTTGGTTGATGATTTGTTTGCAATGTGCTGCCTCTTCTGAGACTCAAAAGGTAAAGAATTGTCGGGTAGTTGGGTTGGTTAAAGTTCTAGGTGTGCATTGTCTCAAAAGGAAGTGTCCTAAGGTTTTGATTAGCTTGTTATCCCGTGTCCAACATGGTAGTTATTGGTAGCTCCTGCTAGGCCTAAGGTGCCCGAGATTAGGTTCGAAGGGTTAGGTTTAGTTGAGGTAGGAAGTACTTAAAAGGTGAACTCCTGTTCGAGCGTTAAAAGTGTTAGCTAGGAAGGACTTAAAAGGTGAACTAGCCACCATCAGATCGATCAAAGCTGAGTGAAGTTGTATGTATTAAGTAGGATTCCGGGGTCTAGGTGATACTCTTCTCTGTTCTGATTTTTCCCAAGGTTGTCTTGTTTTCGGTTGCTAGTTGTTAGTTAAGTTAGTTAATTAATTCTCAAATCAAAAACCCAAATTTCTCAGTATTTTCATTTCTTAGGTCTAAGTTGAGACTTGTTCATTAGAGTGTCCTAGGTTCGATAATCCGGTCTTGCCTTAGCTTAGCTACAATCCGACAGGTACACTTGCCTTAGGGTTTGGTTTAGTTTAGGTAGTTTCGGTAAAATTAGGTGTGTCTAGGTCTAGGTTTAGGTTTAGGTTTTAATAGCATTTTTAGGTACGTTCCGAACACATCAAGTTTTTGGCGCTGTTGCCAGGGACACTTGGCAATAGCAAAATTAACTTAGGTCGTTGTTAGGAAATTTTGAGTCTTTTAGGGCGCGTTTGGTTGTGGAAAACATGGGGTGTTTTCCATTTCTGTTTTCTAAGAAAACATGGAAAACAGAAAACGCGTTCTAGTGATAGTTTTCTGAAAAAAATTTCCTAGAAAACAGAAAATACAGTTTTCCATTCTTTTAACTAAATTTGGAAAATAGTTTTGCATTGTTTTCCAATTTCCGTTTTCTATTTTCCAGAAAATGGAAAACACATCTTTTGGTTAGATCGCGTTTTCAAAATTTTCCAAGTGTTTTCTAGAAATGGAAAACCCATTTCATTTTCTAGAAAACTGAAAATGGAAAACTGGAAAAGGTTTTCCACAACCAAACGCAACCTTAGGTTTTTCCGTGTCTAGAGTCTTAGGATTCTCTGATTTCGAGTCTAGATTTTTAGGAATTTATTTTCTCTAATTCTTATTTTTATCTTTCTCCTGTTTTATGCCACACACCCGTTCGCACGGTCCATCTGAGCTTACACCATTTTCTGATCCCGACAAGGACATCCACGACCGGTTCCGCGTACTTCGCGCGGAGCTTGAGGCATTCATTCTCTCCACCACTCATTCGAAACCGTTCACTTCTTCCACACACGTCTCACGCGACACCAAACCCATCCCCTTTCCTGATCTTACCACCATGGCGGCCCGTCGCACCGTCCACGAGCAAGCCAACGCCGGAGTTAACGACGCTAGGTTTGCCATCGCACAACCAAACATTGCCAACACCGCGAATTGGCAAGTTCCGTCTCACGTCATCAATGCGCTTAAAAATTCGATTCAGTTTCATGGACGTGAGGACGAAGATGCTCCGATGCATATCTCGCGCTTCATCCGTATCTGCAACACGTTCGGACTCACGGGAGTCGTGAACGATATTATCTATCTGCGTTTGTTTCCATTCTCCCTGACGTCTCGAGCCGCCGAGTGGCTTGAGACACTTCCGCCAAATTCGATCGCCACCTGGGACGATCTGACATCGAAATTCTTGAAGAAATATCATCCGCCAGCCATGGCTGCACGTACTCGGGAAGAAATCCACTCCTTTCGTATGGACCCCGATGAGCCTTATTCGGTCGCTTATGAACGTTTCAACACCCTTCTGAGCAAATGTCCGCAACACGGGTTGACGGAATGGGCTATTATCGAAAAGTTCAACAATGGACTTCCTTATTCTGTTCAGAAGGAGTTCAATATTTCGGCTGGAGATCATATGATGGAGAAGCTCACCGTTGATGAATGTAAATCACTTTTTGTGAGCTTCGCACTTGCTGAACAGCAGACACCCGGAGATCGGAGAGCCACCTTGGCCCTGACTAGATCGCTCGCACCTTCTACATCTACCCGGGGTGTTCATCACATTGGCTTAGAGACTAAGACGCCTAAGGAATTAGAGAACATCTATAGGGCTTTAGAAGAAATGAAACTCCATATCAAAGCCAAATGTGAGCTGTGTAGAGGTACTCACGATACACGAGATTGCCCGCTTGCTCCCGCTGAGCTAATCGACTATATTGGAAACTGTGACGCCCACTCCCAGACTTGGCCCTGGGAGCGGTCACGCATCATATTTACTCATGAAAACAAGGTACAACAGAGATAACTAAAGCAGCGGAAATAAAAACTTTTATTGATATGCCAAGTATTACATCGTAAGAGAGACTATTACAAAAGATAACTATATATCTATGCCAGTCTTCAAAATATCTTCTCTTGATAGTTGATATCCTCTTGATAGTGTATGCCCTCTAACTCTCGCTCACATCTGAGCCTTGCCCTTACGGTCCGAAGTTCCAGCTTCATCTGACATACATAACTTAACAAGTCAGCTTACACTGGTGAGTTCTAAGTTTTGAAAACTTTACCTTTCGAACACATATTATTTGGGTCAATCAAACAATTTCTGCAAACAGACAATAAAGCATAAGGTATCATAGGTTTACACATAATCATCCATATACTTAGTAGATTACATCTACCCTATCATTCTATAAACCTCGTGAATAAAATAACCTTCTATAACCTTATCATCTTCGCCTCACATTAAGAACCTGTCCTAATGTATCTTTTTGTCACTTCTCGTCTCAAGTACCATCTCAGGGAATAGTGTTGTTTGATCCTCACATGACAGTGGTCTTTCATTCCTGCTTTGCCAACACTTCAGGAAAAACACTATAAAACTCCCTATTTCAGAAGCCCCCACTTAATACTTGACAACCCTTGTGACCTTACTGATTACCATCCTTAACATGTTCTACTTAGCTAAATAGAACCCTGTTAATGGAAATCTTACTTTCCCTGGTGGATTACTACTCTTAAAGACGTCTAATCATCTGGTTTAAAACATCTTCCTGGTAATCCTACTTTCCACTAATCCTTTCATTACTTAATCACTAAAGGCAAGTAACATCGAAACATTTCACATATATCAATACTTTATAAACAATAGAAAGTATTTACACAAGACGTTATGTATATCAGCCTAAAACAGTTTAAAGCATTTAAGCAATATAAAACAGGGCTCATAGAACTCACCTTAGGTTGCGAAGTAGTTACTTGGCTTATTCCTTCGTGAATCTAACTTGCTTTAACATGATGTCCCTAGCAAGACATCCTAGAGGTTACAAATGGTCATTAAGACTAACCATTTAACCCAAATCCAACCACTTGTTGGTTTAACATTCATTTGTCAAAAATGACCGTTTTGCCCTTTGCGGGAAAAAGTATTCTTTTAGTGATATTTATGAAGATGCGCATTCCTATAAGTAAACACTCACTCCGGGATCGCCTAGTGAAGCGTTTTCCATGTCCCAGTTGGGATTTACGCGACAACGCCACTATGCCAAAAACCCCACCCCAGTGTACAGGCGTCACCCTTCCAGTCCACGCAAACTTCTAGATACCCGAGTAACTCGGTATATTCAATACTTTACCAGAACTCAGGTTTTAGCTTATATATACTTAATATATATATATATATAATTATGTTCTTACGTTGAATATCATTACCCTTGTCCAAGTCTTTACGTTCTTGATGAGTGATTCTCATGACTGACCGTATTAGCGTTATCACGACCAGGAGGCGGGATTACTATGAGATATCACCCATATTTGTGTTTTAGTTTGGTGATGATCATGACCGACCGTATAGGCGTTATCACGACCAGGAGGCGGAATTACTATGATCAAAACACCAATGTTTATGTTCTTGGTTTACTTGTTCTTGATAAACCAACATGGTGAAACCATACCAAAACTTCTTTAAACATGAACTAACTTAAGGCTTTCTTAAAACATGTTATTCTAAGGCTTCATACCAAATTTCAACCCATGATTCCCACTAGAACTCCCAATCTCAACAAAACATGTTCAAGAACCTTAATCTTACATTATTCTTAAAAGGCATATCTAAGTGTTATGAACCATGAAACTAATTGAAGGCTTATGTTAAACTTACCTTAAGTTGATCTATTCCAGAAGATGGGCTCCTAACTCCCTTTGAATCTTCAAAAATGCAAGCTAGAGTGTTCTTGGTGTTCTTGGTGTTCTTGAGGTTTCTTAGAGGTTTTAGGTTGATTTTAGGTGAATTAGCAAGGAAAAATGGATGGATCCATGGTCTATTTATAGCCATTAGTGTCTCACATGCTTCTTACAAGTATCCTAGTGACTAAGCATGAGAATTGACACTTAGCATGGTGACTAATCTTGAGGATTGACACCTAGCATGGTGACTAATCATGAGAATTAACACCTAGCATGGTGACTAATCATTCAAATAACATATATTTAACATATAAACATGTAATTTTTCTTAATAATCTAACCCGATAAACACTTACCTTATGCATAGTTTATTGTTATAACTTCAAATACGCATTTCTTAACATTTTAACATGTTAATCACATAAACACATATACGACACATATTCTTAAATATAAAAATATATAAAAACATATATATTTATTACCTTTAGATTTTGGGGTGTTATAACTCTCCCCTCCTTAAACAAGGTTTCGTCCTCGAAACCTATTCAGGCATCAAACAACTCAGGATGAGATTTTCGCATCTCGTCCTCTCTTTCCCATGTAGACTCAGAACCCTTCTTGTGCATCCATTACAGCCTAATCATTGGAATTGTCTTATTCCTAATCCTTTTCTCATATCGATCTATAATAGCAACGGGCCTTTCTATAAGTGACAGCGTGTTATCAATTTCTATCTCATCCAAGGGAATTATTTGCGACTCATCTACCACACACTTCCTTAAGTGTGATAAATGAAATGTTGGTTGAATCCCAGACATTTCCTCAGGTAGGTCTAGTCGATTGGCAACTTCTCCTACACGTTCAGCGATTCTAAAAGGTCCTATGACCCTCGGGCCTAACTCTCCCCTCTTGCGAAAGCGAATAATACTCTTCCATGGAGACACTTTTAATAACACGAAGTATCCTACTAGGAACTCTATAGGCATCCTCCTCTTATCTGCATAAGACTTTTGTCGATCTTGAGCAGTCTTTAGTCGTGCCTTGATCGCATCAAGGTTTTGAGCTATGTTCTGAACCTCATCCTTGCTTCCTAGCACTCGCTGGCCTACTTCACCCCAACACACTGGAGTTCTACATCTCCTACTATACAACATTTCGAACGGTGGCATACCTATGCTAGAATGATAACTATTGTTGTATGAGAACTCTGCCAGGTGTAGGTGACTATCCCAACTTCCTCCAAAGTCAATAATGCATGCACGCAACATATCTTCCAAAGTTTGTATCGTCCTCTCACTTTGTCCATCCGTCTGAGGATGATATGCCGTGCTAATATGCAATCTTGACCCCATTTGCTCATGGAATTTCTTCTAAAACCGCGAAGTGAACCGCGTATCCCTATCTGAAACGATAGTTACCGGCACTCCGTGTTGAGAAATAATCTCCTTTGTAAACAATGTAGCTAGCTCTTCAGAAGAATGTGTTTCTTTAATGGGTAAGAAACAAGCACTCTTTGTTAGCCTGTCCACTATCACCCAGATGGTGTCATAACCTTTAGCCGTTTTGGTAGCTTGGTTATGAAGTCCATCGTGATATGCTCCCACTTCCATTCGGGAATCTTCAAAGGTTGAAGCTTTCCATAAGGCGTTTGATGCTCAGTTTTAACCTTTGCGCAAGTCAAACCCCTATTCACATATTGCATGACATTAAACTTCATACCCGGCCACCAATAGTCCCGTTTTAAGTCTTGGTACATCTTGGTTGCACCAGAATGAATTGAATAGCGTGACTTATGAGCTTCATCTAAAATCTTACCGTGAATCTCACCTAAAAGTGGTACCCACATTCCACCAAACCTAGTCTTAACCCTAAACTCATTCTCTTCTAAGCTTCCAACTTGTCCTACCATCCTTTCCCTCTTGACGTTCTCATCCTTCAGTGCCTTGTACTGATCTCTTCGAAGCTGAACTAGGAAATCAGGAGTAACAACTAACTTATATGACTTCACCCTAATTGGAGGATGATCCTCTTTTCTACTCAAGGCATCAGCCACTACGTTGGCCTTTCCTGGGTGATACATAATCTCACAATCGTAATCCTTGATTAACTCCAACCATCTACGCTGCCTCATATTGAGATCCTTCTGCTCGAAGAAGTACTTTAAAGTCTTATGATCAGTGTAGATAATACACTTTGCTCCGTAAAAATAATGCCTCCATATCTTGAGAGTAAACACAACGGCTGCCACATCTAAGTCGTCAGTTGGATAGTTTGCCTCATGAGGTTTTAGTTGTCTTGATGCGTAAGCAATTACCTTACCCCGCTGCATCAAAACACAACCTAACCCTAGATAAGAAGCATCAGAGTATACCACCAATTCATCAGACCCATTCGGTAGAGATAATACCGGTTCCTGAGTCAATCTGGTCTTTAATTCCTCAAACGCACTCTGCTGACTAGGTCCCCATAAGAACTTAGTGTCCTTCTTGGTTAACTTAGTCAGTTGCGTTGCAATCCTCAAAAAATCTTGAATAAATATACGATAATAGGCGGCAAGTCATAAGAAACTACAATACTCTAAAGGCGTCTTAGGTGGCTTCCAACTCATTATCGTCTCAATCTTTGCTGGATCTACAAGGATGCCATCCGCGTTTATCACATGACCAAGGAACTGGACTTCCTTAAGCCAAAACACACATTTTGAAAACTTGGCATATAGCTTTTCCTTCCTTAAGGTATCTAGAACCTCTTTTAAATGCATCGCGTGATCCTGCTCATTCCTGGAATAAATTAAAATGTCATCTATGAACACAATTACAAATCGGTCCAACATAGGTCGACACACTCTATTTATGAGATCCATGAAAGCTGCAGGGGAATTGGTCAACCCAAATGACATTACCAGATTTTCATAATGACCATAACGCGTGCGAAAAGCTGTCTTTTCGATATCTTCATCCCTAATCTTAAGCTGATGATACCCTGACCTTAGATCTATCTTAGAGAACCAACTCGCTCCTTATAGCTGGTCGAATAAATCGTCGATCCTAGGCAAAGGATATCTATTCTTAATGGTTAGCTTATTTAGATCCCTATAGTCGATGCACATTCTCATGCTTCCATCCTTCTTTTTGACAAAAAGCACTGGAGCACCCCAAGGTGAGATGCTTGGCCTTATAAACCCTTTGTCAAGCAAGTCTTCCAGTTGTGACATCAACTCTTTCATCTCTGATGGAGCTAACCTATAAGGTGACTTCGCTACGGGTTGTGCTCCTGGCACTAAGTCGATCCTAAACTTTATCTCTCGATCGGGAGGAATGCCGGGTAGTTCTTCTGGAAATACCTATGGAAATTGGCACACTACCGGCACATCCTTTAGCTCCTTAGTCTTCATTCTTGAATCGATAGCATAAGCAAGGTATGCCTTGCATCCTTGACTTATGAACTTCTGCGCCTTGATCATTGAAATGATTTTTACTGCTGAGCTATCACAATCTCCATAAATGGATATGATTTGCCCAGTTGGTGCTCGAAGTTGAACCTTCTTTTGATTACACATAATCTGTGCATCGTACTCTGTAAGCCGATCCATTCCTAATACCACATCGAAACCTCCTAAAGCCATAGGGAATAACCTAACAGGTAGTCTATATCCTTCTAGCTCTATTAGGCAGTTATCTACTATGTCTGTAATCATAATGCTCTGTCACACCCCCAAATAACCACTAACGGAGTTTATACCGTTAAGGGGTGCGAGCAAACCAGGACCACAACCATTAGTTACAAATACTAAACGAATCAGAGTAAAGTCCAAAACATTCATTTCAAAACAGTTTCAAAAGTTACGCAGCGGAATAAAAACATAAGTATCTTAGCACTAGCCACGTGCATTACAAATCATTGTTTCAAATCAAAATCCCAAGTTAGTTTAATGAAAGTAAAAGTCTTCACGTGCCATGCCAACCTTCAATGGATACTCTTCAACGATCTGCAAAAGTGAAAACCACACAAGTGTCAACCTAACGGTTGGTGAGTTCACAGTGGGCATGTCATGCATTGGCCCGGTCTCATAATCGTAATCGTGTCAACATATACATACGTAATATTTGTTTGTGAAAAGCAATGCTCAGTTATATATGTCAATTCATAAACATTTGTTATTTAGTAAAGTTATTGTCCGTAACAAAGTTATCAGGTATGTACTAGTCTTGTATAATTAAAGTGCTCAACCGATATCGCGGGTAGCTAATCCGTTGTTTCCATGCACTAAGGAAGTTCGTACCAAAGCTGACGATTAAGTATAGTAGAGGCAGAGCCTTCAGCCATTTTGTTTTGCGGACATTCGTCATCGCGGCTTTGCCTCCCCCGTGTCCTCTCGGGATCACGGTCAGATAGGCTGATATTGTACCTCCGTGCACCTCCAGTGTCACGAGGCGGAGTTTGTCAAACTCCAGTAGATCTACCCAACATCCCCTCGCTTTAAAATTAATGGCACAATTAAGTTGAGGACTTTTTCAGTTAAAAAGGCAATCCTTAGAAATCATGTGATATCATGTGGTTTAGACTTTAACCTACACTAGCCATATTAAAACGGTTTTCGTTTCAGAAATAGTTTGTTAAGTTTCACAAGTGTTTCCCATAAAACACTTCAAGTTCATCAAGTAGATGCATA
The DNA here is from genome assembly GCA_039602395.1 of Deinandra increscens subsp. villosa. Classification (NCBI taxonomy): domain Eukaryota; kingdom Viridiplantae; phylum Streptophyta; class Magnoliopsida; order Asterales; family Asteraceae; genus Deinandra; species Deinandra increscens. The sequence goes on along the minus strand of JBCNJP010000007.1, from coordinate 83,115,751 downwards.
GCATTCTAAGTTTTCAGTTTCATCAAGTGGTGCATAGCACTCGTAAAGTTGTCAGCATTGTTTTCCATTAAGTTATTCAGTGTGTCCCAAACGGGCTCACAGTAAGTGGGTTAGTGACACTCACCTTTGGTTGCACTGCTACACTTGTTATATAATCCAAGTTTGCTTAACGAAGACCTATGAACACGTTTAGGTCTTAAGTATTAGTTTTGTGTCTAATCTTTACTTAACGTCACTATGGCCCATAACATAGCACGTTGAAACTATGACTCGACATAACGACACACGACACCGATGGTTGATCATAAACAAGGGTTCATATACATCAGAAATCAAAGCATGTATCCTCATAGTATAATCATATAAATCATGGCATAACATTCAAGCAAATTGCACAAGTTTGGATTCTGGTCTCAGTTTCGCTAGCAGTTTCGCTAGCAGTTTCGCTAGGCAGTTTCGCTGTGTGCACGGGCAGCACTTTCGCTAGGCAATACCCGGTGACACAGTTTCGCTAGGCTAGTTTCGCTCGAAACTGTTGGCACGGTTTCGCTAGCCTAGTTTCGCCCGAAACTAGTTTGAACTTTCGTTCAGGGAATTTCGCTCGGTAGTTTCGTCCGAACAGGTCTGGTTGGTTTACCCGGCGACACTATAGTTTCGCTCCATAGTGTCGCTGGTTGAAGATATGCATAATTTCGCTGGACAGTTTCGCCCAGAGAACATGACAGTTTCGCTGGTCGCGAAAAACACATAAATCAGCCTAAAAATCAATCTAACAGCTTCCATATTACATGCAATTCATTATCTAGCATTCATAACCATTTACCAACATAAATCAGTAAGCTTTAACACCTTAAACATGCATTTTCATCATCAAATCACCAAAAACACATTTTAACCTAAAATAACCTAATCTAGCATAAATCTTCAACATGGATGGATTTCACACGTAAAGTTACTGACTTTATTGTAGATCTATCATTCCTAGACAACATATCAGAAGATCAAGTGATTCCATGGAGGTTTGGTCATGCTTTTTAAGTAAAACACATAGAAAACATAAAAATGGTTGTTTTGGGACTCACGGTTCGATCTCCAAGCTTGATGGATGATGGTCCGGGGCTGAGATCTCGATGGCTCGGTGTGAATCTCGACTGACCAGATTTCCAGGAGAAAGATGGAGTGTGTGTGTGTTTTGTATGAAATGAGGCAAATAGGAGAGCTAGGGTTTATTAAGATTATTTATATCAGAGGCTAGTTTCGCTGGCAGTTTCGCTGGCCTGGCGAAACTGGCTCTGATCACGAGTGAGCCAACAGACTGCCGGGCGACATTATAGTTTCGCCCGATAGTTTCGCTGGTTACCCAAAAGTGGTTAGTTTCACATTTTAAGCAAGATAAACACGATTCATAAATTGTCATGCTATTCATAGTACTAAATCATGTATTTAAATCACATTGCACACAATGACAATAAATAGTTAAACACATAACACATATGGACGGGTTCGGTGATCAACCAAAGGACGTGGACGTATTCGGCCTAGTTAAGCATTAGTTACTAAGTTAACACTTATAACGTAACTAACGGAATTGTCTAACGGAAGTAAACCTTGAAATTCTCGGATGTCACATCATCCCCTTGTAATTGGAATTTTCGTCCCGAAAATTATTCTTGCGTCGTAGCGTTCGCAGCGTCGGCTGTCGTCGCTGGGGAAAGAAAGCAAAAGTTTTAGGGTTGCCACATCCTCCTCCTGTTAAAGGAATTTTGGTCCCCAAAATTAAATCATACCTTGAGTTTCTGTGGACGTTTGCTCGAACAAGTGAGGATACTTCTTCTTCATCTGATCCTCTCGTTCCCAAGTATATTCTGGTCCACGTCTTGAGTTCCATCGAACCTTGACGATCGGAATCTTGCTACGTTTGAGGGCTTTCTCCTCGCGTCCCATGATTTCCACTGGTTGCTCGATAAATCTCAGATGTTTGTCGATTTCCAATTCCTCCAAAGGAATTATTTCAGTGTCTTCTGCCAGGCATTTCTTTAAGTTGGAGACGTGGAACACGTTGTGAACTCCATCGAGTTCAGCAGGGAGTTTTAATCGGTAGGCCACCGGGCCTACTTCCCCAATAATTTCAAATGGACCGATATAGCGAGGATTTAGCTTTCCACGCTTTCCGAAGCGTATCACACCTTTCCAGGGAGATACCTTCAATAGTACTTTGTCGCCTACCTCGAACTTCAAAGGTTTACGGCGTTTGTCGGCATAGCTCTTTTGTCTGTCACGTGCTGCGGCTATCCGCTTTCTGATTTGTATAATTCGTTCGGTTGTATCATGAATGAGTTCTGGTCCGGTGAGTCCCTTCTCACCCGTTTCAGCCCAACACACGGGCGATCTACATTTCCTGCCATAAAGTGCTTCAAAAGGTGCTGCACCGATGCTCGAATGATAACTGTTGTTGTAGGAGAACTCCACCAACGGAAGGTGAGACTCCCAGTCTTTACCGAAGTCGAGAACGCAAGCACGGAGCATGTCTTCTAAAGTCTGAATAGTTCGTTCCGTCTGACCATCGGTCTGCGGGTGATAAGCTGTACTCATATCCAGTCTGGTTCCCAATGCTTCTTGCATAGATTGCCATAATCGGGAAGTGAATCGGGGATCTCTGTCAGAGATAATAGTCTTTGGCACCCCATGACGTGCCACAATTCGGTCGATATATAGTTTTGTCAACTTATCCATATTGTCAGTTTCTTTCATTGGAATGAAGTGTGCAGATTTGGTTAATCGATCGATGATAACCCAAATCGCATCCGGTCGATTCAATCGATGAGGTAATCCCGTTACAAAATCCATGGAGATATCCTCCCATTTCCATTCTGGGATCTTTGGTTGCTGTAATAGCCCAGAAGGCTTTTGGTACTCGATTTTAACCCTTGAGCATGTTAAACACTTAGCCACATATCGCGCGATGTCGGCTTTCATATTCGGCCACCAATACAAGTTCTTCAAATCTTGGTACATTTTATCCGATCCAGGGTGCACCGAATACCTTGATTTGTGAGCCTCGTCCATCACGAGCTCTCGGAGATTTCCAAGTAAAGGAACCCAAATTCTGTCATTATAATACCGGAGTCCGTCGGACCTAACTTTAGAGTTACCGTCTACACCACGCAGTGCTTCAGCTGCGAAGTTTTCTTCCTTTAGAGCTTCTTGTTGGGCATCGCGGATCCGATCCGGCAATCCTGGGTGATATTTGATTGCTAAGTCATAATCATTCAATAGCTCGACCCACCTTCGTTGTCGCATGTTGAGATCCTTCTGATTAAAGATGTGTTGTAAGCTCTTGTGGTCGGTGAATATTGTGCACTTTGTTCCGTAGAGGTAATGCCTCCAAATCTTGAGTGCATGAACAACGGCTCCCATTTCCAAATCATGCGTTGTATAATTCTTTTCAGTATCCTTCAGTTGCCTGGACCCATAGGCAATCACCTTATCCCGTTGCATCAACACGCAACCGAGTCCTTGGATTGATGCATCACAGTAAACCACAAAGTCGTCAATCCCATCGGGTAACGCGAGAATTGGAGCAGAACATAACATATCCTTAAGAGTTTGAAACGCACGTTCTTCTTTTTCACCCCATCTGTATTGCACTCCTTTGTGCGTTAAAGCCGTTAAGGGTTGAGCCAACTGCGAGAAACCCTTGATGAATCTTCGATAATATCCGGCAAGTCCCAAAAATTGTCGGATTTCGGTCGGCGCTCTTGGGGTAGGCCAATTCTTGATAGCTTCCACTTTAGTTGGGTCGACATGAATTCCATTCTGATCAACAATGTGTCCAAGAAACTGGACTTCGCGAATCCAAAAATCGCATTTCGAAAACTTGTCGTAAAGCTGTTCCTTGCGGAGCAATTCCAAGATAAGTCGCAGGTGTTCCTCGTGTTCCTCCTTTGTCTTGGAGTAGATCAAAATATCATCAATGAAAACTATCACAAACTTATCGAGGTACGGCTTGCACACTCGATTCATCAGATCCATAAATACGGCAGGTGCATTGGTTAGCCCAAACGGCATAACCAGGAATTCGTAGTGACCATACCGAGTTCTGAAAGTAGTCTTGGGGACATCCTCATCTCGAACGCGAAGCTGGTGATATCCAGACCGTAGATCAATCTTTGAAAAGTAGCTCGAACCTTGCAGTTGGTCGAAGAGATCGTCGATTCGAGGAAGTGGATACCGATTCTTGATCGTAACTTTGTTAAGCTCTCGGTAGTCAATACACATTCGGAACGTTCCATCCTTCTTCTTAACAAACAATACCGGAGCTCCCCACGGAGACGAACTGGGACGGATTGTTGATACCTGAAATGTGCGTCGTGTGAAGTATCGAACGAAGACCGAGTTCAAGCCAATTTAGGGTTGGCCGAACCTGGTCCGAACCTGAAGTTCGGACCGGCCGAACCTGGGGTTCGGAGGGAGTTCGGCCAGTCGGGTATATATAGTTGTTTGGTCTTTGTGTTTAGTAGTTCTGAGCGTGCGAGATCTCTTAAGTGTGTGTTTCTGAGTGTGTTTCTCTGAGTCTGATTCTGAGTGTTTACTGATTGTAATTGTTCTCGTTTGATCAATAAAACAATCGGTTAATTACGTTTCGATGTCCGATTAGCTAGATCGAGTAGACGATCCGATGCTCACGCATTTTCACGGATAAATCCTTTGTCAAGTAGCTCTTGAAGTTGTGAGGAGAGTTCGTTGAGTTCACTTACCGCCAAACGGTAAGGTGCGCGTGCAATCGGAGCGGCTCCAGGAGTTAAGTCAATTCCAAACTCAACTTGTCGAAATGGAGGCAAGCCAGGCAGATCTTCAGGAAATACATCGTGAAAGTCGCGGACTATCGGGTAGTCGTCGATTCTGCGCTCGGGAAGTGTCGAATCGGTGACGTTTGCAAGAATCGCGAAGTGACCTTTACGAAGGCACTTTTGAGCTTTGAGAAACGAAATGATACCAGTTACTGTTCCACCTTTTTCACCTTGGACCGTTAACACTTTACCTCCTTCGAGTGGGATACGAACCACTTTTTCTTTACATAAGATTTCAGCTCGATTCTCAGATAACCAATCCATTCATACTATAACGTCAAAACTACCAATCGGAAAAGGCATAAGGTCGATTCCTAATGTATGGCCAACTAGTTCTAACTTACAGTCCTTAACTATCTGAGTTGTATCATGGAGTTTACCATTTGCTAGTTCTACCACATATTTAGCGTCTAAGGCGACCGGTTTAGCATTAATCAACTTAGCAAATTTAGTGGAAATAAAACTTTTCTCAGCACCAGAATCAAACAATACAGTAGAAAAGAAACCATTCAATATGAATTTACCGTTAATCACGTTGGCATCGTTGCGAGCTTCACCTTGACCCATAACGAAAGCTCTTCCCCTGCCATTTCCATTCCCGTTTCCATTACCTCCGCCATTACCATTTCCACCATTGTTTCCCTGATTACCATTCCCCTGTCTTCTCAACTGCGGGCAGTCCCTCTTTATGTGGCCTTGAGCACCACATTCATAGCAGTTCCCATTACCATTTCCTCTGGGAGCTTCATTGTTGTTACGGTTCTGACCATTGTTGTTTCCATTGCCCCGGTTGTTTCCATAGTTGTTGTTGTGCCTTTGGCGGTTCTGTTGCTCAGGAAGAATTGCCCAACAGTCTTTTGCTTCATGGCTCCTCTTGCCACATCTTTCGCAGTTCAAACTTTTCCTGCAGGTACCAGTGTGATGCTTCCCACACTTGTTGCACTTGGGCAGGTTACCCTTGTAGTTACTACCTTGACCATTCCCGCCCTGGTGATTGTTAACACTGTTGTTTCCAGACCTCTTACTCTGACCCTGGGAGTTAAACGATCTCCCCGTGTTGTTTCCAACACTTTGATTGTTCATTGAATTTTCAGGAGCTTCTCCATCAGCTTTTCTTTTGCCACTCAAGGCAGTCTTCTCAGAAACTCTTGCAGGAAGTGTACCCCTCTCAACTTCCTGATCAGTTAACTTGTGAGCCAGACGGATGGCTTGTTGCACAGTGATTGGGTTGCTGGCAGTCACCAAACTCTTGATTTGGGGTACGAGACCCTCCAGATAACGCTCAATGCATTTGAATTCAGCATCAACCATGGACGGACACAGTACCGCGTACTCGTGGTAACGCGCGGTGTACTCTTCGACTTCAGACCCAGACATCTTGGAGTTCAGAAATTCTCCTTCTAGCTTCTTGACTTGGTCACGAGGGCAATACTCCTCCATGATCAGTTCCTTAAATGCTTCCCATTCCATGTTGTTAGCCGCATTTACCCCGACCATTTGAATTTCAGCGTTCCACCAGGAGAGAGCAGCTCCTTCGAATGTACCAGTCGCAAATTTCACCTTGTTCTCAGCCGGGCAATTACACATGGAGAAGACCTTCTCAGACTTCTCGATCCACCTGAGGAGTCCTACCGCTCCTTCCTCGCCGGAAAACGTCATCGGCTTGCAGTCCATGAAAGTCTTAAATGTGCAGTGATGAACGTTTCCTGATGCAATTAATAGTTCGGGTTTCAAATTTAAACAGGTCAAAATATATATCGCCTTGTGCCTTAACCGGCATAATAATTACCATGCGCGGCAATTGTAGCTTGCACGGCTGCCATGGCGGCTTGCACATGCTCGTTGATCATTGCTTGCAATTGTGCAGGCGTCAAGTTAATGTTGTTTCTTCCTGCTCTTCCAGCCATTTTGCTGAACAGTTAAAGTAGCCAATGTTCAGTCACAATTATATTCTATACATATCCCATAATATGTATATTAGCAATTTCCCGTTATCCCTCTATTAGTCCCGAAAAATTTTGTGCACAATCGAGGCGTCGTCGGAGAACGTCGTAAGTCGTGAGTACTATCGTTGAAAGTCGGCTTCCCCATAAAAGTCACCGTCGGCGTAGTCATCGTAGCAGAAATCAGGACGTCGCGTGTAGCATCGATCGTTGTCGCTTTCCTCAGAGTAGTGCGTGTATTATCGTTCGCATTTCGTATTTGTGTGTGAAATCTTCCTAAGGCTTTTCCGTTAGACTACTTAGACACGGTCTCTATATATATCTACGTATATATATATCTACATATGGAGTATTTACTTACACAGCAGAGCGAGTATCCCAGGTTGGCACGTAAAAATTTTGTCTTTGGGAATTTGTTTGTTCGTTTGTAACTAAGGTTTCAAGTTGCAGTTTCCAAATCGTTTTTCAAAAATGATTCCAGTTCTCTGCAACTTATGGCTCTGATACCAATCTGTCACACCCCCAAATAACCACTAACGGAGTTTATACCGTTAAGGGGTGCGAGCAAACCAGGACCACAACCATTAGTTACAAATACTAAACGAATCAGAGTAAAGTCCAAAACATTCATTTCAAAACAGTTTCAAAAGTTACGCAGCGGAATAAAAACATAAGTATCTTAGCACTAGCCACGTGCATTACAAATCATTGTTTCAAATCAAAATCCCAAGTTAGTTTAATGAAAGTAAAAGTCTTCACGTGCCATGCCAACCTTCAATGGATACTCTTCAACGATCTGCAAAAGTGAAAACCATACAAGTGTCAACCTAACGGTTGGTGAGTTCACAGTGGGCATGTCATGCATTGGCCCGGTCTCATAATCGTAATCGTGTCAACATATACATACGTAATATTTGTTTGTGAAAAGAAATGCTCAGTTATATATGTCAATTCATAAACATTTGTTATTTAGTAAAGTTATTGTCCGTAACAAAGTTATCAGGTATGTACTAGTCTTGTATAATTAAAGTGCTCAACCGATATCGCGGGTAGCTAATCCGTTGTTTCCATGCACTAAGGAAGTTCGTACCAAAGCTGACGATTAAGTATAGTAGAGGCAGAGCCTTCAGCCATTTTGTTTTGCGGAAATTCGTCATCACGGCTTTGCCTCCCCCGTGTCCTCTCGGGATCACGGTCAGATAGGCTGATATTGTACCTCCGTGCACCTCCAGTGTCACGAGGCGGAGTTTGTCAAACTCCAGTAGATCTACCCAACATCCCCTCGCTTTACAATTAATGGCACAATTAAGTTGAGGATTTTTTCAGTTAAAAAGGCAATCCTTAGAAATCATGTGATATCATGTGGTTTAGACTTTAACCTACACTAGCCATATTAAAACGGTTTTCGTTTCAGAAATAGTTTGTTAAGTTTCACAAGTGTTTCCCATAAAACACTTCAAGTTCATCAAGTAGATGCATAGCATTCTAAGTTTTCAGTTTCATCAAGTGGTGCATAGCACTCGTAAAGTTGTCAGCATTGTTTTCCATTAAGTTATTCAGTGTGTCCCAAACGGGCTCACAGTAAGTGGGTTAGTGACACTCACCTTTGGTTGCACTGCTACACTTGTTATATAATCCAAGTTTGCTTAACGAAGACCTATGAACACGTTTAGGTCTTAAGTATTAGTTTTGTGTCTAATCTTTACTTAACGTCACTATGGCCCATAACATAGCACGTTGAAACTATGACTCGACATAACGACACACGACACCGATGGTTGTCAGGACCAAATTTGAGCCTTTACTCATCCAATACACAGATTCAAGTGCGGAAATCATGAATCCATGATCAAATCATAGTGTTTGCTTGTTGAAATCCTTAGATTTCGCCTCTGAAACTCAAGAACTTGAGGGTTTTCACACACAAGTGCTCTCTTCTTCAAACAGCCGTCCAAGAGTCTTTCTAGGGTTATTCTAGAGTGGCTATTGATATATACTAGAGAGAGCACAGGTCGTGATTGTGCTGAAATCAAGAGAATGTTATTGAAGTTAGTGCATTTTATGACATCAGACAGCCGAGATCGCCAAGAATGAGCCTGAAGTCGCCAAGACTGGTTGGTGACCTCGCCAAGGCTTGGTGAGGTCGCCAACCTTGGTGAGGTCGCCAAGGGTTGGCGAGGTCGCCAAGGAGGCTTGCCCAAGTCGACAAGAACTCTTGGTGAGGTCGCCAAGCCTTGGTGAGGTCGCCAAGCCTTGGTGAGGTCGCCAAGAACAAAGCCCAGATCACCAAGTCTTGGTGAGGTCGCCAAGGTTGGTGAGGTCTCCAAGGCTTAGCAGCGAGATCTCCAAGAACAAACGAGATCTCCAAGGCTTATCAGCGAGATCTCCAAGAACAAAACCAGATCTCCAAGACCAGTGTCCAAATCACCAAGACTATCTGGAAATCACTAAGAACAATCCCAAAACTCTAGGAATCATTATGGGATCGCTAAGGGTTGTTATTATGAAATCACTTAGTGTTATTAGCAAAACCCAAGTGAAGGATGAAACCAACTCCTAAGGTGTAATGTTTGAGTTGCCACCAACCTAATATAGGTCTTACATCAGGATGAACCGGATAAACTAGAGTTCTTCAGGATGAACTATATATACTATAAATAACCAAAGTTGTTATTTCTGTTCGTAATCTATAGGATATTCCCATGTATTTAAACCCATTATCTACTGAATTAAAATCATTGTGGTTGAATACAATTCCTTATACACTAATATTTTGTCACACAACCTAATATATGTAAAAGACAACCGATGAACTAGAATTCTTAAGGAAGAAGAGTCAAAAGACACATCGGATGCATAACACATAAACAATTAATTACATATATAATCCAAAAGATGTGATATCAATTAATTAATTAAAAATATATATAATAAAAAAACAACATAAACTTAAAACATGCTCCCACTAGAGAAATTGTCTGAATCGTCATATCGGCCTGTTCTCCATGGGTAGCTACCTTCAGAGGGGGCAAGGGGTAGGAGGAGGAGGAAGACACCTTCACATCTCCATCGAGGTAGATGGATATGACCTCCTCGTCCATGACGTGCAGGGCCAAGGCCCTAACATCCCTCGGATCATCAGTGAATGGAACCAGTCCAATATCCAGAGACAACCCTAGGATCCTCAGGTAGGGGTCGAAATCGTTCAAGTCATAACCTAGGTCAGACACCATTTGACCTAGGTCATCGAACGAGAAGGAGTTAATGTCCACCTCGTCGAAGTAGCGAACCCTCCCATCGATGTATTGTATCCGACCATTGAGGCTCGCAAAATACCCTAGGTGATATATCACCAAAGTAAACAGACTAAAATTTTCTTCCCCTGTTCAAGAAAAATAACCAAATCAGAGACGCGAATTCAACATTAAAGCATTTTAATTTCAGTCACTTAGATGATTACTCACCGTATTCGGGGCTATCTTCCACATTCAGAGGACGCAAATACCATATTTTCAGAGAGTGGCATGATAAACCAAAAAACAGAGAGCTGAGAGAGCTAACGGCGTATATGGTGATGATTGACAATTAATTAATTAATGATATGATTTATATCCGAAACTCGAGGTGGTAGATAAAGATTTGACCTCTAGTAATGATGTATATCCGCCGTCGCCACAGATAATTAACTAATTAAAATTGGCTACTATTTAGTCACGGTTAATATATGTGGCCATATGTAATAGATTTTTGTCACTCACAACCTACTATTTAGTCACACAACCTAATAACAGTGACCATATGTACTAGTTTTTAGCCACATAACTAAGTAAAAAGCGTGGTCATTGCTCACATTTAGCCACACATAATATATAATTAATAGTTTTGTTTTTTTAATTTAGTAAGTAATAAAATCTACTCTTCTGTCACACAACATTATTTAAATGTGGCCATACATTCCTTTTTGGTCACACGAATTAAAAATCATAAAAATTCCGTGGCTGTTTGGGGCATTTCGCCACTCTTTATTAAGCGTGACAAATAATGGCCACATGTTTTTGTAAAAAAGTGACTAAAGCCACTGCACCTGGTTGTTGTTTTCACATAAACAAAAAATACGTGGCTAAAAGGGTCCAAAGGCTATATATTTGGCCACGGGTACAAAATATGTGAGGCTAAAATTAGTATTTCTTACCTTTGGCCACGTTTTTTACAAAACAGTGGCTATGCGTTAAAAAAACCTTGGCCTAAGCCACTTTTTGACGTAGTGAGTTAATCTTGGACAATCTCCTATGGAGAACCAAGATGTATGTGTTGGAACTTAATATCTATGTGACTGACGCCATCAAATCTGTTTACCGAAGCATTCGACTGAAGAATCCATGTGAATTGATTCAGAGACGCGGGTTGTGATGCTAGAGGCTTGCAGTTTGGACCGAAGACTGTTTTCCGGAAAAGTCAACCGTTCGGGTCAACGGTCAACGTTAAAGTCAACGGAAGATCGGTTCAAGCGAGTCAAGCTTCGGATTAATTAAATCAACTTTGATTTAATCAATATTTCATGTTATTTGATTTACTTGTAATTTTGTTCATTTGTTATGTTTTTCTGTTGTTAGTCACCCTCACTATATATAGTGAGGGTGCCCATTACAAGAAAGAGTCTCTGAGTGTGGAGATGATGATTTTCTTGTAGAGTGTGAGATTTCCATTCTAGAGAGAGAGTGAGTCATGGATTTCTAGAGAGAGAGTGTTGTCATGATTTCTTGATTGTAGAGTGTGAGACTAGTTCATCATCTTTCTAGTCTTTGATTTCCTAGATTCATCTCGTTCATCATCATCGTCTCTATGGGTTTTCGAATCCGAACCTCCGTTCTCGCTCAAGATCGAGATTCTTGTAGTGAAAATCGGTCCTGACAAATGGTATCAGAGCGGGTACCGATCAGATTCATCTCACCGTGAATCTGGTCATTCGAATCTGGATTTTGAGCTTGAATGGGTGAAGATGAGAAAACTCAATTTTGAGACTTTTTCTTCTATTTTTCTTGTTTCTGGATGGATTCTTATGATATGGATGCTTGATTCGTGTTTGGGAGTTCATCTAGATGCGTGATTATCTTCTACATCTTCAAATCTGTGGAGAAAATTGAAGATCCGAGCTGAAAAAACGTAACAGTTGAGTTTTTCCCGTTTTTAGGGTTTTTGAAGATTTTGGAGCTTGATTCTTGGTTTTCTGGGCTATTCTTCATGTTTTTGGATGAAGTGAGGTATGATTTTCAGTGGAAAACGCGTTCCGGATCTATTGGAAGCATCCGTTTCGTCTGATTCTCAACCGTTTGAGCAGATCTGGAAAAACACACACTACTATGTGTTTCATGGTGTTCTTCGTGTTCTTGAAGATTTCCAGAATTTTGGGACTGTTTTGATCCGATTTGCTACTGTTTATGGGTTGTTGGTGGCCACAATAGTCTCGTGAATGGTTTAGCTTCTCATTTCGTGCATCATTACGGGTTTTCCTTACGTTTTTGGGCAGATTCGAGTTCACCAAGTAAGTTCTTCATGTTCATCACATTTTCCAGATTTATTCAAGTGTTTGAAGTTATGAAGATTGCCTTAGCGGACTTGTATCAGTTCTTAGCGAACTTCTTCATGCTTTAGCAAACTTCTCGGAATGCTTAGCGAACTTCATTATGGTTTAGCGAAGTTGAAGCTTGTTAGCGAACTTGAAGCTGGTTAGCGAACTTCTCAAGCCTCTTAGCGAACTTCTGGTGGCTTAGCGGACTTGTTTGGCTAGCGAATTTGTTTCTGGGTCTTCGTTCGAGACTGTTTCAGAGGATTTTTATCGACCAAGATTGTAGAGCATGAAGCTACGAGTTCAGGGTTATAAAAATCATCAAAAATGGTTAAGATTTGACGGAGTTATGGAGGTTATACGTTTTTCCGGCGACGTGTTACTGTTTTCCGACAAATTAGGGTTTCTGGGGGAGGCTGTCACGATTTTAGGAAGAAGATGTTGCTGCTAATTTCCTATTGGCTGCATGGAGTTACTCTAGGCCCACTATCTCGGTAAAAGACAAAGTGGGTAAGACATTCTTTTATTTATGTCGCATTGTAATTGGCTGTTGGAGAATTTCGTGGGTCCACGCAGGTTCAAGAGAGCCGTTGCTCATCTTTTCTCTCGGACTATGATTGGCTGAATTCAGCTTGTGGGACCCGCCAGCTATCAAGGAACCGTTGATAGCTTTATCGCTGTCTCTTTTCTATTGGCTGCATTGAAGGATCCATTGATGTCGCCATCTGATTAGTCAAGACCACTTCTCTCGGATCCGCCTTTCAGACCGTTGGATTGCATGAATCTCAGTTGTTGGATCAAAATGTGTGTTTCTTTGACTCCCACCTGATTGGCCAGCCGCCAAGCACACGGATCGCCACATTTGACTCCCACCTGAGTGTGGAGATGATGATTTTCTTGTAGAGTGTGAGATTTCCATTCTAGAGAGAGAGTGAGTCATGGATTTCTAGAGAGAGAGTGTTGTCATGATTTCTTGATTGTAGAGTGTGAGACTAGTTCATCATCTTTCTAGTCTTTGATTTCCTAGATTCATCTCGTTCATCATCATCGTCTCTATGGGTTTTCGAATCCGAACCTCCGTTCTCGCTCAAGATCGAGATTCTTGTAGTGAAAATCGGTCCTGACAAATGGTATCAGAGCGGGTACCGATCAGATTCATCTCACCGTGAATCTGGTCACTCGAATCTGGATTTTGAGCTTGAATGGATTTCAAGCAAAGATAACATGGCACGCCAAGTCACATACAAAAGATTTCTCATACTGATATTATAGACTTGCTTTTTCACAGAATTTCATACAACAGAGATTTATCGTTCATGGTGTTTCATGCAAAAACAAAGCAGAACCCTAAACAAACAAAAATCAGGTCGGCCTTGTGAGCACGCACATAAAGTCCGCTTGTTTACGAAAAATAAGAAATAGGAAATAACGCAGAAGTTATATAACTCAACAACAATCAGGTTGGTACTCCCGTACACGCATAGAAAGTCCGATGAGTTATACAAAACACCAAGAAAATAAAGCAGAACGTCAAACGAACAACAATCGGGTCGATCTTTCGATACGCAGAGAAAGTCCGATCGTTTGACAAAATAAAGAAAATCAGACAAGTTTAAATCTTTGGAAATTGAAAACATGCGTACACCAGAACATCTCTTATTCTGTTTTTGTATTTTTATACCAGTATCACACAGCATCCGTCAAGATGTTTACCACAGTTATCAAGCAAGCGTTATCTTTATATCATACTAACACATATCAGATTTGCCAAGTGCATCAAACATTTTAAGCATGAACCTATAACCTTTAGATCTAGTCTATCCATGCCAAATAACATATTTTGCTTTAGATCAATTTCTCAATTTTTCATTTTTTTTTATATTTTCCAAAATCCCCCCCCCCCCCCCCCTAAAATTCAACAAACTCTATTTTTTGAATTTCCCAAATTTCTTCCCCTAAAAATATGAAAGAAAGTAAAAAGAAAGAAAATATAATTGATCGACCAACACGGATACCTTGGATTTTTAGATTTAAAAAAAATATTTTTTTTAAAAAAAATTGTGAAATATCAACTCTGTGTAGCGGTAACTTAGGCAAAATACTCCACTATCAGCAACTTTTCAAGCACTAATAAGTCTTTTTGAAGTACCTGCACACAACTTTTCAAGCACTAATTAGCCGAATTAGGAGATGACATGGATTCTGTTGACATTGTAGAATGTTAAGAAGAATCACTCTCTTGACGCTCTAACTTAGAATTCATTGACAGAAACTCAGCATCAGGTTCACACATGATATGATTCTCAACTAGAATCTCCTTTTCTTTGTGAACCTTGATATCCTCCACAATTTCTTCTATCTCAAACATATCTTGGAAACCACTTCCAACATTCACGTTCTCATCTTTGCTTTCATATCCCAGACCACCAAATATCTGGTATAGACTTAGGTTTCTCTTGACCTTGTAAAGAAAGTCGAGAAAACTCATCCTTGATGGCATTCAGATCATCTTTATTAGAAAGCAAAGATTCATCAATCACAATCTCTAAAAAAATTTCAACTTTAACATGTCCTGGATTGCCTTCAAACACTTTTTCCTTATCAAGAAATACGAAACTTGAGACAAATTTAGTTCTCTTGTTAGCATCAAAATTCTCTTCATTTTTCTTTTGCGACTTTGATTTTCTTTTTCTCAGAAGAATTATCAGCAAACTTTGAATAATCATGAACTTCTTCCGTTGCTTTCAAAGTATTGATAGAATTTTCAATAACCACAGGAGGTGGAACACTTTTCAGAATAACATCACCAAAAATCTGTTGAAAATTCTTTTTTTTACACAAAAAGTTTGTGAAAGCGATGAATTATTGAGATTATGCAACTGTCTTTTGAAATCATAAACCTCAATCTTCATGTCTGTAATTTTCTTTTGCGCTTCAGCTAACTCTTTTTGTGTTGCAACAAGTTCTTCTGCTGTTCTATTCAGAGAAGACTTTTCTCTCCTCAACTGATCATGAGCATCATATGTTTCTTGTACAACCTTTTCCCATCTTTGTTTATAAATCTCAACATTCTGCTTCAAAAGCTTGTTTTCACGAAGCAATTCAGCTTTAGCATCTAACAGCTTCGTGTTGTCCTCTTGATGACTTAATTCTTTAACAGTAAGATCAACAACTCCCTTTTCTAGACCTTCAAGTTTGATCTTTGATTTTACAAACAAATCATCAAAAATTGTTGCCATGTCATTTGCTTCTTTCTTCCATTTTTCAACATCCTTCATCATTTGTTTCAGTCAGTTTTGAAACTTTTGCAATTAACTCTGCATTCTCATGTTGTAGCTTCAATTCATTCTCAGCAGCTTCACATTGTGAAGACCCATCTTTCTGAACTTCTACTACAACTGCACAACCACCTCTATCAGACATTTCAGAAGTAGAACTATTTGTTTCTGGGTCAGTAATAGGACACAACCATCAAATTGTTCTTTCTTTGAAACAAAAGCAGTTTGATCCGTAAACACATTTCCCCAATCATAACCTTCAACTTCACATCTTAATTTTAAAGTATCCCATAATTGTTTTGAGCTAAAACACGTCTTGAATTGATTGAATACTTCTTATGGTAAGACCATGGAAAGAATCTCATAAGCTTGCCGTTCTCTTTCAAGACTTTTCTTTTCCTCATAGGAAAGATCCCATCGCATCTTAGGTACTCCACTAGACTGTGGATACGTATACCCATTTTTAATCAGAATCCACAAATCTTTATCAGTAGAATCAATATAGGCTTTAAACTTCTTTTTCCAATTATGATAATCTTCAAATTTTTAATAATTTGAGAACCACCGAACTTGATTGAACTTTACTCATTGTGATTCCACCAGAAAAATTCTTTCAAGAAAAACAGAATTTGACAAACAAAATGTTTATAGTTTTTGTTTTGTTGTTTTTTTTAAGAAAAGGAACAAGCAATGAACAAGTAACAAAGAAAAACGAACAAAGACAAACACAAACGGATTTATGTATGTAAACGATTCGACAAACGCAAAAATATTTTGTGTTCGCGAAACAATTCAACGAATACAAAAACTTTGTGTAAATTTTTTATTTAAAAAAAATGTTTTTTAAAACTTGAAAAAGTTTAAAAAAAATGTTTTAGTTTGTTTGAAATCTTTATGTTTGTTTTTATTTTTAAGAAAGATTGGATAGCCTATTTAAAACTTTTTAAAATTGGAGGGGCTAAAATGAAACTTTGCATAACATGACAAATTAGTCGTGACCTTCCCCTCTTTTTTTTTTCCGGCGAATGAATCCGGTGAACCACCAGCAAAACTCGTTTTTCCGGCCAAACAAAACCTCAAACTTTAAACTACCATATCTCCTTCAATTCTTAACGAAAAATTGATCCGTAAGTTGCGTTGGAATCGTGAGAACGAGAGGATTCAAACTAGCACTATTGTTGTGAGGTTTTAATGAGGTTTGAGCATCGAACAAAAGAACTCCAGCGAATGACAAAGATGGTGAAATCGTGATCTTCTCAAAACGACACCAAATCGAAAACGAATTGTTGCATTAGATTCGTATGATCGAACCAAGTCTGTAGGTACCAAAATTACGAAGAAACATTGAGTTTTTGAATTTCAAAGGAAAAATTATTGTTTGCGAATTTCAAAGGAAAAATTATTTTTCAAGATTATGAGTTAAAAGTTTTTTCATGCCTTTAGTGTCATGATTAATGCTATCCTGATCCACCAAAGAACTTAGCCAAGGTTTGGTTAATGACTCACTTGTGGTCGCGTAAGGTTAGGCTTGTTAAGGTTAGGCTTTAAAGAGTTGCGTGTAAAGATTATTATAGGAACCTTGTCCTTGGCATATGACCTCATTCTAGTGGTTCCCTCAAAGTTTGAGACGAGAGTAGCATTATCAACATCAGATTATCCAATCTCCTTAATATATAAATACAAGAAGTATGTTATTAATATTACTAAGAAGCTATCTAGAAAAATATAATATAATTTAAGAAATTTGGATTTAAATAATCTCAACTTTTAACTATTGGCCTGCAATAATCCCACCTTTCAATATCCTTGCCAGTAGTCCCAACTTTCAACATATTTTTTTTCTTGGACCCTCCGTTACCTCTTTTAAATCCATTATAAGGATTGCTGACATGGCATATTACATGGAAAACTTTTTTTAAACACCTCATTCCATGTGGAAAATAATATCCCACTTTAGAAAAAAACTTTAAAAAACCTGGCCACATACATATGTTTTTGAGAGAGAGAGAGAGAGAGGAGAAGGCTGCCGCCTCCGACAAACCACTGGTGTCGTCTCCGGTGACTTCCGACCATGTCCTATGAACCCCCAGCCCCATTTCCCCTTTTCTTTGCTCAGTTACGACTGCGATTGAATCGGAGATAAGGGTTGTGGCTGTAGACGACCGCGAGGTGGGTTCTCCAATTCAGTGAAGGGGAGGCTGAGGGTGTAGAGTGGATGGTAGCCGTACAATTCTCCGCCGTTTAATTCTTGAGCAAGGGAACGGTGGGTGGAGATCGAAGCCAGCACGTGAGAAGGAGGAAAGGAAATAGGCCATGGACTTCCATTTAGTTCTTGAGCTAGGGATCTGCTCTGATTAAACCCATTTTCAGAGTTATTTGTATCATTATCTTTAATGTTTATATTTCTACTAAGAATCCCAAAAACCAAAGCTAATAAAACGAACACCAAATTGATGGAATCCCAACTCTTTTTTACCCAATTGAAATGACGGAGAAAAAGACGAGAAGTTATTGTCGCCGGAGAAAGAAAATGAGTCACTGGAAATTCAAGATTCAGAGCGAAGGGGATGGATTATTTACATGATTTAGGGATTCTTAATTAGAATCTGATTTGTAAAAACAAATTAGAATAAAAAAATATCTTATATGGCTGATGTTGAAAAACATATTAAAAAAATAATTACATGTCAGCATGCCACGTCAACACTCATTTAACGGTGTTAAAAAAAGTTAACGGCGGGTCCATTAAAAAAATATGAGTGAAAGTTGGGATTGTTAGGAATGATATTTAAATGTGAGTCAAAAGTTAGGATTATTTTAAATCCAATTTTCCTATAAGTTAATGAACATTATATAAAACTTTAGAACTAAATCCCGCTTGTTGTATATCAAGTCTCTTTTCCATGTCACATATGATCTCATCATCAGCGGTTACCTTGATATCATAATAAGTTGGACAGTTTATCTCCAAATTATACATTTTAATATCGATCTTGAAGGCAAATGTTTTCTCAAGCACATCATCCAACTCAACGAGATGAATAATCGATTCCCAACCTATAAAATAAGAATTGATATGCTAATTCTAGCACTGCATTCTTGAGTTTAATTTATAAAGGAAAAGAAAGTAAGTGAAAAGAAAATAATAAAAAGTGGGTTCTTCAGTTTTTTTATTAAAAGGAAAAGAAAAGATTGGAAAAGAAGTGGATGAGACTTGTAACCCATTTTCCCATTATAATCTTCCCCCCATTTTGGCCTGATTGCAAAGGAAAGCAAATAGTACATGTTATGCAATTACTAATATACCCTTTATTCCTTATATAATAGTTTTTTTCTTCCCTCCATAAAGGGTATAATTATCAAGTTATCAATTTTCCTTTTTTTCTATCCAACTCAAGAACATAAAGATGTTATATTTTCTTAACAGTTAGGAACCTACAACAAAGGTTATTAGGGAACCTACAACAAAGGTTATTAGGGAAAAGCAAAAATCTTAGTTTTTTCATAAAACTACTGAACTTAGGTTATTAGGGAAAAAACTTTTTATCTAATCAGTTTTAATTTTAGCTCTCATATTTGTAATTCTTTACCGCCCATAGAGGAATCTTGGGAGTTTCAGCTCGGTCCACAGGAGGTTCACTTGGCTTGCTACTCCATCCCATAGTCACCTGGATCGTGTTACGCTTCGGTATGGGTACGAATACGGGTACACAATTCGCTAGGTCCCTAAAATTCGGTATGTAGGGGGTAGGCTCATTTCGGTACGCTCCGGTACGATGTACCAAATAATATGGTACGATTGCAACCATAAGAATTTATCCAAACTATATTCCAAAAATGTGAATATTCATATAAATATAAACCAAATTCCAAAACTTAGAATATTCATTAAGCTAACAAAGTTATAAACATAATACAACTTTAAAACAAACAGAATGCAAAATGAAATTGATGGGTTGATCAGGTGCAATGATGCAAAAGTCAAAAGTCAAAACATAATATAACTTAGAATATTCATGATGCAAAATAAACAGAATATAACCCATAGTCACCTTCTGAAGATCTAAGAGCACAGAATGCACCTGATGTAAAATTTGTCACCTTCTAGTAGTACCAAAACAAGTTAACTAAGTAACAAACACTACCAAACATCCTTAATGTGAGATAGTAGTGAATCTCCAAAACAAATAGTACCAAATTACTCTACCCTTTGTTTCTTCTTTCCATTGCCTTCATCCTCCTTCAAGTCTTCCACTTCTAGCCTCGGGTTTTCCATGTTTGTAGATTCGGGATCCATATCCTACTTCTTGTGTTTTCCTTCTTTATAGGATTCGGAAAACCTTGAAATTAGGCGGATATTCGAATGAACATAAACAAGGTTGTCTGCCCTTTTACAATTAAGCCGATTCATCTTCACACTATGAATGTAGGAATAGGTGCTCCAATTTCTTTCGGCTGAAGAACTACTTATAGATCGTGACAATATTTTTTTGGCCACTTCAGCTAATTCGGGTGTCTCCGAACCATAAGTAGACCACCAATCGATTGCTTCCATTGTGACCGCATCTAGTTGAGCCCCGGATCCGAATAAAGGCCTTTCTTCATGTGAAATGTAACGAATTGTTCTCGTAAGTTCCAACTCTTATCTCTATTCTCCGCAATGCGATTAAAACCTTCCAAGACACCTTCTACCACTTCCTTATCAAGGTTAGGTGCTTTTCTTTTTATGCCACCGGGTGCTAAAGTTTCAAGAAATCGTGCATCATAAAATCGAGGATTCAAAGCAAATCCCAAACAATGCAAAGGTATTGTCATCTACCTTTTCAATAATATTTCCTCCACTTTAGAAAAATAACACGCATATATACTTTCCGCCATCACTTCTTTGATTTCTCCCAACATTTTATCCATTTTCTCATATATTTCTCCCATATTTGGGCCTTCACCATCACAAAACTTAACCAAGAGATAAATAGGCTTTGTGATTTTCAGAATTTCTTCAACTTTGGTCCAAAAGACATCATCTCTAATGGTGTTAACAACTTCTTGTGTGGTCTCTCTAGCTTTTTCATCACCTTCTTTTGCCCACTCTCTCCACGAATTTAGAGCAATTGTTGTAGAAAGGGCCTCTCTACAAATGATTAACCTCTTCAACAAAATGTAGTGAGAGGCAAATCAAGTTTTGACAACCTTTAATAGCTCTAACTTTGAATTTCCTCTAAACATAGACAAAGCTTGCCCATGATTTAAAAAGTACTTCACAATTGTTTTCCCTTTTTTATATGTATCATTTAGTCATGAAAACTCATTTTCAAAATCTATAAAGATCAAATTTAATGTATGCACACAGCATGGTGACCAAAAGACATGCTTGTATACCTTTTAAATTTCTTTTCCCGCTGCTTTACAGTTGGCTACGTTGTCCGTCACTACACTTAGAACATTACTTGGACCAACCGTTTCAATTGCTTTGGTCAAAAAATCAGCAATAGCTTTTCCTGTTTTCTCCACACCCAAGTCTTCGGCATACATAAACATGGAACCACACTGTTGACAGCAAGAACATTGATCAGTGGCTTATGTCTCACGTTTGTCCACCCATCAGATACGATAGAAAGCCCTTGGGAGTACCATGTATCTTTAAATGGTGTTAGATTGTAATCGACATCCCTAACACATTCATCTAAAAGAACGGTCCTTGCTTTCTCACTAGACGGAGCTTTATAACTCGCAGGAGCATTCCTTATTGCATTTACCATCTCACGAAACTGTGGATTGCGCAAGACGTTAAACGGAATCCCGTTTGCACATAAAGCCTTAACAATCTTTAGATCAACCACACTCCTCTCCATTAAAGCCAAAGATTCCTCTAACGGTTTTGTACCGCTTAATTCCGCTTCTTTGTAACAATAGAACATTTTAATGATGTAGAAACTCCAAGCATCTCGGCCTCTTTCACCCTCTTTCGCAACTTTTCATAACCCTCTCGGTCATTCATTACAACAGTACAACGCCTAATTACCAGCAACCTTTTCCACTGGAACTCCAAAAAATTGATTGTGGATTCTAGTGTATGAAGTATTAAACTGCTATGTGCAATGTTTACAAATCTATGTTTTTACACCTCCTGAGTTTTAACTACCACCAACACATACTATCTTAACTTCATCATACAGTGGCTTAGAAGGTAGTTTACCTTTTCCATTTTGTTTTTGCATACTAGTCTGACCTCCTGGCTGCTCAACAAAATTCTGGTTTTGATCATCTTCATCATCTCCAAGACCAATGAAATCATCATCTAGATCATCTTCCTCATGTGCAGCAGGGTCACGCTCAGGCTGCTCAACAGCTTTCTTTCCAAATACCATTGTGTTGATGTAAAACTGGAATTGAAGGTTGAAATTGAAGATTGGGATAGCTAACTGGAATTAGAGAGGTTAAATCGGTGTGAAATTAGGAGAGAAAGAGTCGACTGAATTGAGGGAAATCAGAAAGAGTCGACTGAATCGATGTGAAATTATGAACGCTTATGTGTTAATCGTTGATATGTGGGCCCCAAATAAGCATCGCTGTCTCTAATTGGAGGGGAATCAGAGCCTATTAAACTTCCGTCTAAAAACTAGGAACGACGTACCAAAACAATCAAAATCACCGATTGCGTCTCCTCCAGATTGCGAACCCAGTTGAACCCGATCACGATCCCAATTGAATCAGGTACGTTCCAGATTATATCAGAAATCGTTGATTTTGGTCGAGAATTCGCGATCCCGAACGATCCCGGTACGCTAACGTACCGCATTTGGGTACGGACGATCCAGATCGTAATTCGTAGGGGGTTGGACGAATTGTGTAACTATGCTCCATCCAGATCCATCTCTAGGTCTATCCGCAGTGACCACTTTAATTAAAAAAAACATGATTAATATTACTGACAGTCATTATGTGACAATTCAATAAACCATAATCAAATAATCAGTTGTGATAAAGTTGTAGAGACTTTTCAGTTTCAGTTTTCACGATTTGCTAACCACTTTTTTTTTTTTTTTGCAACAGCTAGTATCTAATGGATTCAATTTACAATTTACTTTTAAAAGATATATACGAGTTCCAGGTCAACCCATTCAACTCGTAGCAGATTTCAGATTTGACCCGTAACCGAACTTGTAAAATCCAAACAATTTGCTAATGCTGTTCAAAATGTAAATTCAAACACACATACAATTGACCGAACCATGTAAAATTCTTAAAAAAATTAATTACAAACCTCTGTTGTGAATGGTCCAGATTCTGATGTCAGACCATAATTTGGTCCTCCAACTTGTGTACACGGCCGGTCTCTTTTTCGACCCCAAGTTTCCTTCTTTTCCCATCCACCTTCCCGATCCAGTGTTTGTTCAGCCACATATTGTCCCTTTTAGGTTGACCCGTCAGTCCGGAAAACCCTAGTTGAATTTATAAAAGGAAAAAAGAAGTAGAAAAATGGGGTAAAAATGTAAAAATGTGATTATGATGCTAATAGCTAATACTAGAGAAAAAGTGAATGCTCCAAAAAGTCATGACAGTTCATGTTAATTTACTTATTTTCACAACAGTCTTAATGATTATGCATTCAGATTTCTATTACTAACTCTTCACAATTAGAACTAATTTCAGATTTCAAACCTAATCACTTCAAAAACAAAATCCTCGTGTTCATGTTATACCTCCTGAAATGCAATGCACTTCCTTGATAACTTTTCTTCACTCTTTAAAAACTTGAGTTCAGAAACAAAGCGTTCAGCCGTTCATCATTATGAAGAGCATAAAACATAGACCCATAACCGTAAAAGAGAAACAAAATCCTCATGATCATGACAAAACAAAGACATTAGTTAGAAATAAGGTCCACAGATTATGTCCAATCAGAACCTACAAGCGTATATAAATAATGTGTAGCCCTATCACGAACCTACTCATAAATTGGTGAGGTGACAGTTTCAACCCATATAGGTCTTACATCTAACAGGTTAAATGGATTAAACTAATGGGTTTAACTGAAAATAAAATGGGTCAATGGGTTGAACAGATTGGAAGCCGTATAAAGTGTACTCAAATTCATAAAAACATCTTAAAATGCTTTTATTAACAAATGATCTAGATTATTTTTGTAGTAATAGAGTTTATGTTAGCTCATACTTTGCACATGAATAAATTAAAAATCAAGAAATGGATAAAAAATTATTAGGTGTACCCAACCAGTTTTGACCCACACTTAATATTTGACCATTACGACCGATTACTCAACATACCCCAACCAACCCATTTGGCCACATCTATCAAAAAGGCAAAACAAGATAATTCCTGGGGAAAAACATGAGTAGTTATAGTGTATGAGATCCAAAACTGGCTTCAGAAGAACCTTTTAAAGGTTTGAACCAAACCTATTGTTACAATGCAACTAACCTCACCGTCATTATCCAACAAGCAACGTCTCAAATGAACAAATATACGGGGCTGCAGTAAATCTATAATGACACATAAGAATATAAGATGCTGCATTGTAATAATTCGAGATCACTTACAGTCACGAAAACCATAGAGTGAAGCAAATCGCTCTGCGTTCTGTCCCTCAAGTGACTCCTTTGTGTGACTTCTTCCTTAACTTGGCATACTCTGCAGAGGGTTTATAATCATGCACACTTTACAATCTTGTAGAAAAACTGCATAAGAAGCTAACCTATATATCCATATGAACTAAATACACTCTTCAATGACAAAAACACAAGCAACTTATCACAAACACACATATATGAAATAACTAGTGAAAATAGGGCTTGCCTTCTGTGGGGAATAGTTCAAATGAATGGGCAGTGTGAAAAGCTGCAAAGGAAGAAATAAGAATCAATTTTTCTTATTTTTCAAAATGTATGGTAACTAGTGATGTATGCAAGAAATCGGAAGAATAAATCAAATAAATTCACAATAAAACCTAGTGTTGTCTCAACTAAATCCATAAACAAAAACAAAATACATAGAACATTCAAATATACTAGAGTACTGATCTTTAGACCCATGACCATCCAAATACAGCAACGTCCAATAAAGGGAATAAAGGGAATGAGATAGTAACACACATTACCTACCTCACTGATCAACCTCTCAGATTCAGTGAAACCGACCCACAATGGAGTGATACGATTTCCTTGGCCGTTTGATATATTTTCTACATGACCATTTGTGTAAACACCAACACAAGAATAAGAGTCCCAAGATTTATCCCAATGACCGTTCCTAGCTTGCTAGCCTCTTCTTTTGCTATGACAATTGCAAATAGACAACCTGTAAAACATTGTTGTTTAGTATATCAGTAATGATTAATCCTACAATGTCATCCACATTCATAAGAATGAGAAATTATTACAGAAGAAGTTTATGAAACGACATCCTATATATATCTTATATATAGAACCTCTCATATTCTAACAGCCATCCATAAAAAAAAGTTCCATGTAAATAAGTAGCAACAAGTAAAAAGTCATCTGGAAAATAGCAAAACATAAATCTGTTATAGCTCTAAGAGAGGTCCAGAGGAAGTATCATAACCATGATATATGTTTGCTCGTTTTGATATTGGAAATCTGCCGTCATCTACAATAATTTCTGCAATTTGGCTAAAAGAATAACCTATTCTGTTTCAAATATTATGTACAGTTGTAAAACTAATCCAACTGAATAACAAGGGGATCGTTCCACAAAAATTAAGCAAGTTGAAATCGAAGCCGTATTACTGAATCTTAATCGTGTTTCTGACGGGAATGATCAAAACGTGCCTGATATGATTAGTAAAAGGTATCCAATCGAACGTGTAAAACTTACCAGCTTAGAAACACGACTAAGAAACAAAAAACGCAAAACCCTAGGGTTGTCAGGGAGAAAACACCAAATCAAAACAGTAGTAAATTAAATAATTGAAAAAGGTGATCAAAATTTATCAGATCTAGACTAATCTTGTCTACTATAGCAAAATAAGAGCAAAACTAGATCATATCTGTAAATAAACTTGATAAACAAAAACGTCACCAATGTGATTACCGATTAAGATGATCGCTAACGCGATGCCAGAGCGACCCATGGCTTCTTCAACCTTCAATCAAATCCTCTGATGCCTTCAATGAAATGTACGAAGCCGAGCAGCGTTCTCTTGAGCTTTCTGTTTAGCTATCTGGATCGCATCTAGGGGGGAGGGGGTTCCAGTCAAAGAGGTCGATTAGGGAAACTAGAGGAAGAGCGTAGAGGAGATTAATTAGGGCTAAACGTCGTTTCTGGTTGAAGAGGTCATTTAGGGCAAACGTACGGGAATGCTAACATTTCATATTCTGATACAGAATGCTCACATTTCAGTTGTGCAAAGAAATATGTCTACTGAGAACTAAAAGTCAGCTACAATTTTCTTAAAACAAATACTCACACAGATTCTGCATATTTAATTTGAGTTGAAATCGACCCCTCAACTGTTGTGAGTGAGACGTATGCTGATGGAGGAGACGAGATGGAGGAAGAAACCGAACCTGATGGAGCGAGACAGAGGAGACGCCGCCGGCTGAGATAGAGCGAGAAGAGGAAAAATAACGTCGCCGGCTGACTGGAATTGTGTTGTGAAAGGCAGAGAGCGGTGGTCCCAAAATCGCCGGCTGACTGAGAGCGAGGACCTGAAATCTAGGGCAAATCTGTGAAGGAGCGATTGCAATTCGGAGCGATGACTCAAAATTGGGACGGAGCCACTGCAGAACGTAGCGGCCGGTGAGGAATGGAGGAGAGAATGGTCAGTGGTTGGTGGTCGGTGGAAACGTGAGGCCGGTGAGGCATAGCTGAGCGGGAGGAGAATGAAGCGTATTTGGGGGAAAATGAGAGAGAAGGAATAAGAGCAAGCGGGAAAATATTTTATGTGGGCGGGAAACAAAACTATAAAGTGACAGTAGGGAATGACGCGCGCATTTAAAATTGTCATCCGTGTTTTTTTCTTTCATTTATGACAGTTATTTTATGACGCATATAAATATGCGTCATATACTTTTTAAAGTTTACTAATTATGACAGTTTTTTTATGACACTCATATTTTGCGCGTCATAAAAACACCGTGTGTCATAATTCGGACGTCATTAAAGGCCCTTTTTCTAGTAGTGAAAGATTTATGTAAATGACTGTGGCTATAGTTGTTAGAGCATATTCCTATGCTACAATGTGTCTCGTGTATTGTATCTAGATTGGGGCGTTTGTGTGAGTCTTAGTGGCATCATACCAAGGTGGTCGTACCACTTGGTCCGCCGTACCATTGGTACGGGCGTACTAATGGTACGATGGGTGGTCTACCAGTGTTATGTTGATCACTATAAATAATTTCGTGTTAGAGAGAGAGCTAACTGGTTCTATCATTCTCATCTTGTTAACTATGTGTTCTGAATGTGTCTCTCTCTCTATAACTTGTAACCTCTAAGTGAATCAATAAAGCTAAAGCTTTATTTACTCTCGTTGTTATCGATATACCGAATCATGCAGTAGTAAGATCCTTTCCAGGCATTTACAAGTGGTATCAGAGCAATCCAGGTTGCTCTACTGCTTTGATTTGGTCTGTTTCGAAATTCTAGTGAGAGAAAGTTTGGGTTTGAGTCATTTTTCATCATTATTTCTCTATTTTGAGTGATTCCGAGGTATTTTTCCCAATTTTGAGTGTTTCTAAGGTAAAAAATGATTTCTAAAGCTTCCTAGAGTGTTTTCGCACCTCACTGTTACGAATTCTAGTCAAAAAGTCAAAAATTCAATAAATCAGTCGAATTCAGTTTGGTACGTTGCTGGTACGCTTGATGAATGTCTTGGTACGCTGGATGAATTTCTTGGTACGCTAGGCAATCTACATAAATTTTTGGTGTGCTGCTTGTTGGTACGGTAGGAAATCTTCATCCGTGGTACGCAACGGTTATTTTCTGGTACGCTGGCAGTTACGCCGTAGCAAGTTGGTACGCCGAGTGTTAGGTACGCTGAGGTTGGTGGTACGCTGATATTTCTGGTCCGGGTTTTGGTACGCTGACTTGTTTGGTCCGCTGGTGGTATGTTGAATCTTATTGGTACGGAAGTCGACGGTATGGTACGCTGGCAGAAAAGTGGTCTTCACTAAAACTGACGTAACTTGAGTTCCGATAAGAGTTACGTTAGCTTATACCAGCCAAAACGTTCGTCTTGACGAGATCTATACTTTTACTCGCCTAATGGCAAGTACCATCCGGCTTTTGAGTTTGAAGTTTTGACATTTGACTTTTAATTTCAAAATGAGTGATTTTCACGCATTGTCAGCTATTCAATCTTTAATGCAAAATTTGTTGAACTATGATAATGAAATCGGAAAAATTCAGAAAGTTCCTAAATTGTTAAGATTGGAAGATTATCACAACTGGAAGCAATGGTTTGAAGCATACATTAGTGCTCTTGATATTGATTTATGGATACCCATTTAACAAGAGTATAAATATCCTACGAAAAATGGAGAATCGGTCATGCGAAGTGATCATGATGAAGATGAAAGGAAAGTTTATGCATGAGAAAAGAAAACATATGGAAATCTCACGATGGCATTACCAAGAGATCTTTTTCATCAATTTAAAAATTGCACAACATCTATAACCTTGTGGGATACATTAAAAGATAGGTGTGCGGGAAATGACCAATATCAGAAAAGTCGAAAGAAAGTTTTGTTAAAAGAATTTGCCAACTTTCAACACTATGAAAAAGAAAATATTTCAGACTTGGTTTCTAGGTTTTCACATCTTGTTAGTAAACTTGGTGAACTGAAAGTTACTAAAGATGATGATGATTTAAAAGAAAAGTTTTTGGAGGCATTACCGAATAGCTGGAAAAACTATGTTCTGTTATTGACACATGATAAAGACTATTCTGGATGGTCTTTTCACAAGTTAACAGGAAAATTGCAAGCTCGTGAATTAGAAATGAGGGTGAAAAGATCTACACCTGCTCTAAATCAGAACCCCGAATTGTATTATGGAGATAATTCAGCCACTGTGAATGCTAAATCAAAGTCACATTCTGATTCAAGCGTTAATCCACCACTAACAGCTTTTCTTGCTGGAAAATCTGAACATTCTAGTTATTCTCCAGGTTGCAATTTCACTATTCCTGAAAAATCAACAGTCAATTCTATTCCTGTTCAAACAATAGAGGATCTAGCTGCACTGTTTTCTGCTTTCATATCATTAGCTTCTGGGTTAATTTTTAGTCAAGTTGGTAATTCTGGTATGTTTCCTGATAATTTAAAACAGATGGATGATGATCAGTTGCCTAAGTTAGATTTGGAATGGCAGTTTGCTATGTTAGTTGAAAGAGCAAGAAGCTTTATGAAGAAACATGGCAAGAGTTATATTATTCACGGAGACAAACTGGAATTAGATATGTCAAAACTGAAATGTTTCAAATGTTCCAAATTCGGACATTTTGCTCGTGAATGCAATCAATCTTCATCTAAACCAAGTACTTTGGATAACCATGATCATAATAAAGAAGCTAAAGCTATGATATCTCAAATTGATGAAGGGTATGATTGGTCTAAGGATTTTCCGGATGAATCTACTTTTCTTTGTAACAATGAATATGCTTTGATAGATACTGTGCAAATAGAATCAAGTGATTCTGATTCAAAAGTTAGTAGTTATGAATCCGTGTGTGAATTTTGTTCACAAAAGGATACTTGAATTCAAGACTTGATAAAGGAAAATGAGTGTCAATTTGCTGAAATGAAAAGAAAACATGAAGAGTTGGAAGGTTATGTCAAGAAATATCAAGGATTTGATGAAATTTGCAAAACAAATGAGAAGTTACTCAAAGAAAAGAGTTTGTTGTTGGAAGAGTTAGAAGATTTTCAGAAACGGTTGTCAGAAGAGTGTATTCAAAATGATCAACAAAAATTACAACTTCAACATGAGAATGATGAGTTCATGACCAAAATTGTCAAGTTAACTGCTGCAAATGAAAAGTTAGTAAAGGAGGTTGAGGAATATAAGTTTCAAGCGAAAGATGTTTGTGAAGATTTTGAGAATCTATTTCAGAAATCCACAGCAAGGGTTGAAGCGCTTAAGGCATCTAATGATGAACTTCAAAAAGCATTGGATGAAGTTACTGCAAAAAGAACTCAATATCAAATCGTTTAGTCTGAATTGCAAGATAAAATCATCAGTCTGAAGAAGGACAAAACCTTGCTGACCAAAAACGTTGAGATCTATAAGGAAAGAGTGGATAAAATTACACAAGAAGTGTATGCTGCTCATGATGGTATGCGAAGAGAAAAGTCTTTAGTTAATAGCACGTCTGAGAAGTTGATTCAATTAGAGAAATAGTTGTGGCTGAGGCACAAAAGACAATAACCGATTTGAATGTTGAAATTTTGGACCTTAATCGTCAATTGCATAACTTGAAGAATTCACATTCTTTTGCAAGTTATCTGTTTCAAGATGATAAATTCAAGATGATGTTTGGAGGAGAAGATTTTAATCAAATTCCGCATCCGGTGATTAAAACGGAATCTGTTGTTGATTTGAGCACTTCGAATACAAAGAAAGATTATTCCGAATTTGAGTCTGAGAAATCTGAGAAGAAGAAATCAAAGTCTTCAAAGAAGAAAGTAGAAAATGAGGAAATATTGATTGATAAATCTACATCAAAGTTTTTATCTAGTGGGTTTATATCTGATAAGGAAGTAATTTCTACTGACAAATTCGTGGAAAAGGATGAAAAGGAGTTGAATGAAGCACAAGTTGCTGCAAAGTTGGTTAAAGCTAACAAGTTACAAGACATTAAAGCTTCATTCAATCAAGCTGCTAAACCCGTTCCTTCGAGTTCTCAAGTTGATTTAACAAAGATACCGGGTTACAAATGTTCTGGTTTGGGTAGTGAAGGTAAGAAGTTTGAGAAGAGAGAACATAAAATCGTGTCAAAGAAGGTTCAGAAAGCAAAGAAAGACACCAGTTTGGATCAAATCTATCACTTGGCTCAGGTCTTCATTTCAACTATGGAAAAGGGATTCGGAGGTCAACAAAAGAATTTGTGGCTTGTGTATTAAATTATCCAAAAGAATCTTATTCATTTGGATCTAATTTGGTTGTAAGGGAATAATTTGTGGCTTGTGTTAGAATAGGTGAAATTTTTTTGGTTATTGTTATATTGGGTCATTGGGCCATTTTAGATGTGTTTGGGCTCAATTAGAAAGTGTTTAAAGGGAGTTTAGTGGGCCTTTATAGTCAAATACGGGAATTTTGATGTTTTAGGGTTTAGGAGGGTTAGTTGTTGATCCAAGGTGAAGGGGACTAGGGTGTACTCGAAATTCTCCAAAGAGAATTTCGAACTTTTGTATTGCAACCGGTGATACTAAAGTGTTTTCCCAACCTCGGTTTGTGTTTTCTCATTCTTTAATCTATTATTTTGTTATTAATATCGATTGTTTCTTGAATCACCAATCAAACCGGATTCCCACGGTCTTGATTGGATTAGATATCGCGTGAGGAATCGTTTTGATCCTTAGAATTGGTATCAGAGCCAAGAAACGTGAGTTTCGTGGATCTCGCGATATGAGATTCGAGTTTTTGTTACTTACGGTTTGAGTTTTCCTTGTGATTTTCAGTTATTAGCGCAAAACAGGAGGTCCATGTGAGTTTTTGTGCATGATACAAGTGTTACAAAAGCTAGAAGTCGTGTTCCATAAGCTATTCGTTCGAAATCTATGGCTTTGACCCTCTTTCGATCGAAATACACAACTTTTCGATTAGCCAACCAGCTTTTCGATCAGCCAACCAGCTTTTCGATTAGCCAACCAGCTTTTCAATCAGCCAACCAGCTTTCGACCAACTTTTCGATCAGCCAACCAGCTTTTCGACCAACTTTTCGATCAGATACTGTGGCTAGTCCCTGTTCAATCTGATCAAAAAGTATACTTTTCGACCTGTCATAGGCTTTTCGATCAAGCAATCACTCTACCCGACCGAAAAGTACTTTTCGATCAAGCCACACTTTTCGATCAAAAAGTCAGCTTTTCGATCAAAAAGTCAGCTTTTCGATCAAAAAATCAACTTTTCAATCAAAAAATCCACTTTTCGATCAAAAAGTCCACTTTTCGATCCAAAACTTGACTTTTTAATCCAAACATCACACTTTTCTATCTAACCCTCCGGCTTTCACTTTTCGATCCGGTCAAGTCTTTCCGGTCCGAATTTGATCTAGACGTTCATCCAAAGAAGAAGATGACAAGTACTCAAGTTGCTTCTCCTCTTGTTAGTGATCAAACTCAGATATGTTCGAACTCGGCATGCTCCGAATCGATCGAACAATATAAGCAACTGTTTCGAACTGAACAAAGAGACCGTATCAACGCAGAGTACAAACTTGAGATTCATCTAAAATAAGCCGAACCCCACAAAAAGAAGATAGGGTCTTTAGATGAAGAACTCAGTCAGCAGAAGTATCTTTTCCGGACATTCCGTGAAAAAAATTGCTAAAGAAGATGAGGAAAAGCGGAAAATCAATCATGCTGATGGAGCTTGGATCTGTAACTACGAGGAATGCTCAAACCCGACTTGCTATGCTTTGATTAAAGACTGGGAGAGCAAGTTTACAAACGAATATAAAAATCATTCAACCACGATGAAAGAGGCCAACGAATATAAAGATCGTGCAAGAATTTATAGAGAAAGGTTTGAAGCTATTAAATAGGATCTAGCTCAGTGTCAACAAGATAAGAGCGATAAAAGCACCTATTTAAGAGTAGCTGAACGCAGGGTGGAGGAATTGACTCAAGAACTCACTGAATTAAAGGCAAAGTTTAATGCTACTGAAACTACTTTAGAGAAGCATTATAACATTCAACAGAAAATGATGGAATCTCATCATACTATGTTTAACTCAGTTGATCGATTGAAGCATATCAAAGACAAATATGTTCTTGGACAAGGAAATGTTCCTCCCCTGCTACAACACGAGTACATCAATTTGCCCAAAACTGCTAAGGAATTGTTGGAAGAGTCCTTAAATGAGGCGAACATGGTATATGGGCCTCAGCCTGTGTTCGTAGCTGAAAAGTCTGTCAAGGAAGATACTCACAAAAACTGTGTGAATAACACGACTGGGAGTGAAAGTTCAAGCTCGATGACAATAAATAAAGAAGAAAAGGCTGCTGAGAAGAAGCTGAAACAGTATCCCAAAACCGATATTGTGTCCTTCAAGGTTGTGGATGAAGTGCAGCGGGAGAAGGTGATCATGACAACAAGACACAAGGGGAAGATATTTATGACATCTGGGTCTATGTTTGACCAAGAACCAGATGCTGGCTATGAACTACCATCCTTCTCCTCCAAATTCAAAGGATTAGGGTCATCCACTAATGCTTCTACAAGTGGAGTCTATGTTGGGAGGCTAAAGATCACCATTCAGTCTCCAAGTGTGAAACCAACAACCGCAGTGAAGAATGAAAAGCATAAGAGAGTGGCTATGTCTCCTGTTTCTTCAGTAGGCTCATGTAGTTGCATGTTGTAGAAATGTTGCCTCGACATCAAAGAATACATGGAGCACAAGAACTGAAAAGATAGATTCAACTCAAGCTTCAAGGAACCAGTCCACAGTTAACCCTGGATCTGCAAACGGGTCAAAGATTCAGACACAAGGAAATGGTGCTCCACCTCAGCAACTAAAGACAAACGGTTACACGTCTGACTTTTATCTAAAGAAGCAGACTTGTTTATTTGTGGCAATCCTGGTCACATTGCCCAAAATTGTCTCTATCGCCCCTATGAGCCATATTATCCGCAAAGTCAAAGTGTGTTATCTCAGGAATCAGTTAAGTCTAAGCCAATGAAGGTGCAACCACCTAAGGCAATGAAGAGTGTTTCTCCTAAGATAAAACCCTCAGATCAACATTGGGGCGCTGCCAAAGAGCAGAGAAAATTTTTAAATCAAAAATATGTTTTTCCAAATTATGAAAATTTTCATAAAAAGGTGAAAAAACCGATTTCAAAACAACACAATGTTGAAAAACCTAAAGTTACCCCTCCAAAGGTAACTAAAACTGTTTTGAAAAGGAAACCTGAAATGAAAAAGGTTAAAAAACCTAAAGTCACTACTCCAAAAGTGACTGAAACAACTCATAAATCACCTCAAATTTGGAAACCTAAATCAATGGCAGCCACAACTCTAATCCCTGATTTACAAAGGGCATGTGTTAAAAGAAGTAACTTTCACTGACTCTTCAGGTATACTCAGAACAACAATGGCTTGGGTACTAATGGCTAACTAATCTCTCACTATGTGCAGGAACAGTCAAGGAGGAATTTCATTAACCTTTGTTTTTTTGTGATAGTGATTGTTCCAGGCACATGATTGAAGGCATCTCTCCATTACATGACATGCAAATTCTCAATAGTATGGATGTTCTTCTGATGAGAGGTAACTCTAAAAAATCAGCAAGGTATTGTCTGAATTGGTTGTTTCTTGACTAAATTGCTTTGAGGTATGGTTCTGCATAAAACAAAACCCATTTCTGAAAATAATTTTAAATGATAAACTTTGAAGGTTAGCTTGGCCAATTTTCTCTTATAGTGTGTTAGTGTGTAAAAAATGTGTTGCTATTAGAAAATCAAAAAGCAATGGGAAGAATAGAAAAGATGGAAAAGTTGACCCCACAATAATTGTGCTTTTTTTTTATTTTTAATTTTTTATTTGTGTGTTTGAGAATGTGGGAAGTGATATAAATTTCTAGGTTTTTGCTAACTGACAAGTGTAAGGTGGATGTGAAAAGCAGTGATTCACGGTTGATATGCTTAGTAGGCTCTGCTATCAATCAATCAAAAGGTTTGGTTTGTCACAACACTTGAAGATAATGTATGATGCTTGATAGGAAACACACACTTAGGTTAGTACAACCTCTATTTGACTGTGTACCAGGGATCCTGAGACACACGCCTGGTTATGAGTTTTGATGTCATGCTCAAAAACTCCCATCCCCTCTGCTTTGCGTGAGCAATGACCTGGGGATGTTGTACATGAGTCAGGCCTCCTCTATTCTGCGATGGCAGAGACCTGGAGCCTCCCGGATCCATATACCGCAAAAAGATCACACTGTACAATATATGATTAAAAATCCCAAAAAGATGCCAATGTGCACAAACAAAAGACACCCTCAAGCGTCCAAAACCCTCAGCCCTTGTCACTGATGAGATCATTATAAAAAATGTTTCAAAAATTCAGTTGACGTTGTATATTATCCCAAAAAATCCCTGTGATCTATTCTTTCTCTTCTCAACCCAGTTTGGAGCATGGCGTTAGGCTTAAGGAAAGGTGTCATGAAAATATGTGGTAGGGAAAACACGATACTTGATCGAATGTACAATTCTTACCTAGGACTTATGTGTGTGACCTTGAGAGATGTTCATAAATAATACACCTTAAAAGATAAAATGTGTGAGAATCTGCCCGAGTAAGTGAAAACGGCAAGAGTTTAAGATTGGACCAAAAATACCGGGAATCACATGAACATGTGAAGTAACAGAAACTGAAAAGGGTTCCTTAGTCACATAATGTCTGGTATGATCCCTAATTTACCTTCTCATGTGTGAAATGTTTTATAATTGTTTAATTTTAATTTTCCTGGTGTGAGTGTTTAAATTTTCTTTCTTAAGTTTTGGCCAGGTTGATTTGAGAAGTTTAAGTAACTTTTTAATGGGTTTAATGCAAGAAAGTATGACTCCCCTTAGAATATAAGGGGAGAATAATGTAAAGAGTCCTCGGGTTAAGGGGAATTAGTTATAGGAAACTCGTAACCTATGTTAGGGTTTTTAGCTAAATAATGATAACCTGATAACCAGTCATCATATGTCTGGTTAGTATATGTTCCATGTTGTGCTTGACAGGTTAAGTGAAAAAAGACAACTCATGGGAAAGAAAGTCAAGGACACAGATAACCAAAGTAAGAACTCTGCTGCTGATCAAGTTGAAGAACCAGCCGGAAAAGGACTTACCCTATTCTTAGGGGAAGTTTGTTGGTTATTCAAGTAAATCTTCCAAAGACTCAAAAGACACTGTTCATATGTTAAGGGGAAGCTAAATGCCTTCAGTTCAAGATGTACAATCAAGAATGCCAAGATAGAGATTTTCAAAATTTGTCCTCTGAAGTTAATGGCAAGTCAAGATAGTTACTGACGATTCAGCAAGGACTCAACAGTTTTCAAGAAGGAGCAAGTATTTGAGAATCCTCCTCTCGTTACTTGGTCATCATGTGCAGTTCAAACTGATGCTGATTGAGAGAACACTTTCGTTGTTGCCCAATGAAGATTGTTAAAGAAATGAATCTTCACTGACCCATGCTCAAGCCAAGGAGAAAATTGCAGGTCTGAAGATTAAAAGTAAAAGACATCTAATATCACAAGCCAAGGGGAAGATTGTAAGGGAATAATTTGTGGCTTGTGTATTAAATTATCCATTGGCAGACTATTTTGAAGGCCTATGTGTTAGAAAAGGTGAAAATTTGTTGGGTTATTGTTATATTGGGTCATTGGGGCCACTTTAGATGTGTTTGAGCTCAATTAGAAAGTGTTTAGAGGGAGTTTAGTGGGCCTTTATAGTCAAATACGGGAATTTTGATGTTTTAGGGTTTAGGAGGATGGCTTGTTGACCAAGCATATCATCTCCTATAAATAGAACCCTCATGTGTCTTGAATGGGGTTGGTTGTTGATCCAAGGTGAAGGGGACTAAGGTGTGCTCAAAATTCCCCAAAGAGAATTTCGAATTTGTGTATTGCAACCGGTGATATTAAAGTGTTTTCTCTAACCTCGGTTTGTGTTTTCTCATTGTTTAATCTATTATTTTGTTATTATTATCCATTGTTTCTTGAATCACCAATCAAACTAGATTCTGTATGGTCTTGATTGGATTAGATATCACGTGAGGAATCGTTTTGATCCTTACATTGGTATTGTAAACACCTCGGAAGGGATCTTACTAATGCATGATTCGGTAAATCGATAACAACAAGAGTAAATAAAGCTTTGCTTTATTGATTCACTTAGAGGTTACAAGTTCTAGAGAGAGACACACTCAGAACACACAGTTAAGAGATAGAGAAATGACAGAACTAGTTAGCTTTCTCTCTCTAACACGAACTTATTTATAGTGATCAACATAACACTAGCGGACTACCCAGCGTACCATTGGTACGCCCGTACCGATGGTACGACGGACCAAGTGGTACGGCCACCTTGGAATGATGCCACTAAGACTCACACAAACGCTCCAATCTAGATACAATACACGAGACACATTGTAGCATAGGAATATGCTCTAACAAACCCCCCTTAACATGTAGTGTATTTATCTATCTATCTATCCAGCTAAACTTCAGTCTTTAATCTTCAACATTGTTGCATCTGATCTTCAATTTGAAATCTTACCAGAAATAGAGCTTGCATGGCTGGATCAAACTTGAACAATCTTTGAACTTCAAGATCCACTTGTGAAAGATATTACATTTTCGCCCTTTAACCATGCTTGAGTCTTGTCACACAGAGCCTGCATATTTCAGAAGACAGAAACACGACTTTTCTTTTTCTTTTGAAAATTAATTTAATCTTGGCGCAAAACTTCTCTTTGAGAATCCAAGATATATACTTGAAATTGTCTTTCGTATCATGTATCGATCGGTCGAAAACAAATAAGAAACAAAATCTTCTTGGCTTTTTAAAAATTTACATCAAAACACACCGAAAATCTTTTTGATTTTTCTAAGTTTATGCTAAAACACACCTAAAATCTTTTTGGAATTTTTCTGATATGAAACATAAAGGAAATACAGAATCTGACACTATTTTTGTCTTTTACGAGAAAGATCACAACTTGGGATCATATTGAACAAACTGCAATTTCAACGATCCTATCGTTTGTGCTATCAATGTCGCCGAAAGGGACACATGGCACGGGATTGTCCTGAAATGGTAAAAAGATCATTTTCTAACAAATCTGACACATTAATTGATGAATCAGGTAGTATTTTTTACTTAGTCACCACATTCACATTTTAAATTTAAAACTAAACAACTTTTCAAAAATGTTTCAAGTTTTGGTGGTTCATCACGGGATGATGACTTAGTTCATTCGGATAAATAAAAAATGCAGTGGCGACCTAAGGTGGTCACCAACACTGCAAATGATTTCGTGGAAGACACTGGTCGACCAGAAGCTGAGTGCTTCGGGTCCTTTGAATACTAATTATTTAAATCAAGTGTGCAGGTTTCTTCAAGAAGACCTATCGGTGATTGTGAAGGTCAAGCTTCAAGCAGTTGCTGATAGTGGGGTTTCCTGCATAACTTAAATTGAATGCTTCATATTTCAAAAATAAAAGTTTTTCTAAAAGCTAAAACCTGAAAGGTATCAGTATCAGTTGGTCCATTTTCTTTCTTTTACATTTCGTATGTAGTTTAGGGGGAGAAAATTGAAAACTCAAAAATAGTGTCTTTATGTTTTTGTTAAAATGAAGAATCCAAAAATATAGTTATCATTAAGGGGGAGAAAATGGAAAAATTCAAAAACACTGAAAAACAGAAAATACAAAAACATTAAAAAAATGAGAAACTGTATCCGACATTTTTAGGAAATGATGGTACATTGGCTTATTTGTCTGACTCATGGATAAAATAGATGAAAAAGCCATAAGATCATTTGCTCGATGTGCTTAGTAGGCTCGGCATTAAATTCGAAAGTACTCAGATGTGATATACACATTAAATACTAATGCTTGACCAAGTGGACAACATCTTGATGCATATCTCATGATATATCAACAAAAAGATGTGTGAAAAAGAAAAATGAGAAGTCACTGTGTATACATGTGTTCATTTTGCAAAGAGTTAAACTTGTTTGATTTTCTTTATTTTGTCAAACGATCGGACTTTCTTTGCGTATCGAAAGATCGACCTGATTGTTGTTCGTTTGACGTTCTGCTTTATTTTCTTTGGTGTTTCGTATAACTCATCATACTTTCTCTACGTGTACAAGAGTACCGACCTGATTGTTGTTGGGTTATATAATACTTGTTTTATTTTCTTATTTTGTTAAATCTGAGGTCTTGTCTGCATATCGAAAGATCGACCTCAAGGTAGACAATTTAACTTTCTTATTTCTTTTTGCATGAACACAGTTGACTAGATTATGAATACAATCATTGTGTGTTAAATCACAAGTGAAATCACAAAGTGTGATAAGCAAATGCATATCTGAGTATGTTTGATAGTGTGGGGTACACTGGTCATAGCAATCTAATCAATACATTAACATATCCAGATGTTATGAGTATGATTTTTC
The DNA here is from genome assembly GCA_039602395.1 of Deinandra increscens subsp. villosa. Classification (NCBI taxonomy): domain Eukaryota; kingdom Viridiplantae; phylum Streptophyta; class Magnoliopsida; order Asterales; family Asteraceae; genus Deinandra; species Deinandra increscens. The sequence continues at coordinate 83,076,739 of JBCNJP010000007.1, read as the reverse complement.
CTGAGTTTAAGATGGACAAATTATACCAGCAATCGGCATGACTTATGTGCTGAAGTAATTGAAATTGAAGTATAGTTCAGCATGTTATGTTTCATATCTGAAAGTTCCAAAAAGATTTTAGATGTGTTTTAGCATAAACTTGGAAAAATCAAAAAGATTTTCGGTGTGTTTTGGTGTAAATTTTCTAAAAGCCAAAAAGATTTTTTTTCTTTTTGTTTTCGACCTATCGATACACGATACAAAATCATAATTTTAAAACTATATCTTGGATTCTCAAAGAGAAGTTTTGTGCCAAGATTAAATTAATTTTCAAAAGAAAAAGGAAAGCTGTGTTTCTGTCTTCTGAAATTGCAGGTTATCTGTGTGACAAGACTCAAGCATGGTGAAAGGGGGAGTTTGTAATACCATTCACAAGTGGATCTTGAAGTTCAGAGATTGTTCAAGATTGATCCAGCCATGCAAGCTCTATTTCTGACAAGATTTTAAGTTGAAGATCGGATGCAGAGATGCTAAGGATTGAAGACTGAAGTTTAGTTAGATAGATAGATAGATACACTACACGTTAAGGGGGAGTTTGTTAGAGCATATTCCTATGCTACGAGGTGTCTCGTGTATTGTATCTAGATTGGAGTGTTTGTGTGAGTCTTAGTGGCATCATACCAAGGTGGCAGTACCACTTGGTCCGCCGTACCATTGGTACGGGCGTACCAATGGTACGCTGGGTGGTCCGCCAGTGTTATGTTGATCACTATAAATAAGTTCATGTTAGAGAGAGCTAACTGGTTATGTCATTCTCATCTTGTTAACTGTGTGTTCTAAGAGTGTCTCTCTCTCTAGATCTTGTAACCTCTAAGTGAATCAATAAAGCCAAAGCTTTATTACTCTCGTTGTTATCGATTTACCGAATCATGCAGTAGTAAGATCCTTTCCAGGAATTTACAATTTTTGATATAAGAGAGACATAATAAATCATAAATAGTGATAAACTAGGCTCGAATAACATGCCCCGTGCTATTCATCATTCTTGAATATCAACTAGGCTCGAATAACACGCCCCATGTTGAACCCAACACCGCCCGTGCTGTTCAATGCTGATCAGAAAACCGAAACAACCCAGACGACACGGCCCGTGCCCCACCAAGCACGACCCATTCCGGATCCTTTTTTTTCAAAAACTTCACTTTTTCTTATTTCATTTTCACTAATATCATCATGTTTTCCATTTCAAGGAAGACTAGGCCACTTTTGATTCCTGTAATGAGAGATTAAGCTATAGATGGTTTCGGAGACTCGTGACACGAAATGACAGCGTAGCTTGGCTACCACACCTCGAGACCCTCGAATAATTGAATCAGCACAACAGATACTTGGAGTATGTTTCGGCACCGTTGTAGAGGCTCTTTGATCTGTTTTTTTCCTGAAGGAGTCCGAGACTTTGAGTTTCTTACTTCGTTCTAGTTCGACCATACCATCACGGACATGAACACACTGCGAGTTGTGAGGTTCCGGTTCGGAAGGACATGGTACGAGCATTCTTTGGTGCAGTTTATGGTCGACATTGGGGTATATCGTCATCATGAGTTACTGGGTTTGGCGGACTCTTTGTGGTGTTTACCAAACGAAGAGTACCATTATGATCCTCAACACGGGATACCCCGTGTTGCTTTCTAGCAGATGATCGGGACGGGGGTTACCAGGTACAACCCGAGCAGCACAAAGAGTTCTAGGCTAAAGGACCCGTTGCACCGTTACATTCATCGTTGCCTTGCCAGGTCTGTGTTCATTCGAGGCCAGTCAGTTGGAGTAGTCAACCTGAAGGATCTATTGGCATTCTACTGTTTCAGTAAGGGGTGGGATATGAACTTGCCCCATGCCTTATGCAGCCACATCCTTCACGTTGCCAATGCAAGTGACGACAACCCACTGCTCTTTGGAGGCCTGATTCATAGCATCTATGCCAGGCCTACGACGTTGACATCCCTGATGAGCTCCCCAGATCCCTTGCCACTATTTATGTGGATATAGAGTAGACCCGCAAAATTTTCACGATCACCCATCACCCTCCTCACAGGATGGTGGATGGATTACAGCGGGTGTGGGATCATTTACCAGGCGAGCCGATGGAGGTAGAGCAACAGCCACAACAGCAGCAGCACCAGCCTGACCCGGAGGGAGCTGAGTTCCCGACGATATTAGACCTTTACCATTCTCTGCAGCTCACCCATACTACCGTCCAGGCTATTGATGTTCGGACGCAGACGATGCAGACGAAGAGATGGGGATTGCATGACGAGATCACCAACCTCCAGGACAGGTTCGCGTCATGGCGAGATCAGTATGGTGCAGGGATCTCAGGGCACGGTGGAGGCTAAGGTGATGGTTCGACTTCTGACTCAGAGTGACAGGTATTGCCCTCCTTTTTACTTGGTTTGCACGAGGATGTTTCTGTGCTTATGATACATTTGACATGAATTTGATAACACTTTATTTTGTTTTATGTTTGATGTATTTTACTTTGGATGATGACACACTTCATAATTAGTTATTTTGTTTTTATTATGTTATGTTATGGTTTGAGTAATTTAGAAGCGGGTGGATGGCTAGCTCTATAGCTAACTGGACCGGGAGGTCAAAACAGTATGACGTGGTAATCATTCCATGGGTAAAATATCCCAGTTTCAAGGGAAACTCTGCCAAATATGTTTGTGACCTTTTACTTTTCTTTTACGTTATCCTTAATCTGAATGCATGTGACACATTGAGGACAATGTGCAATTCCAGCGTGGGGACGGGAACAATTTGGGTAAATTCGGGACAAAACTCAAACCATTGCTTCGTCTAATTCAAGCCTTACACAAAACTTCTTTGGAAACAGGCTTCTGTACTGCCCAAAATTTTTCAAAAATTTATTGTTTTTAAAAGAAATGTGTCTAAAAAGTTTTTCCTCCTTTCATTTATCAAATTAATGTTCAATTAATTTTGTAAGGAAAATTGGATTTTAATAATACGAATTTTAACTCATTGGCCGATAATAATACGAATTTTAATGTTGGCATACAATAATACCAATTTAACAATTATGTCTCTAGAATGATACACCGTTAGTTTTTTACTAACAATGTTAGTGATTTGCTGAGGTGGCATACTATATGTTTCTTTTAACAAAGTAATTAAAATAAAGGGACTGTTTATGTAAAATCTATACATTAATAAATTAAAAAAAAAGTTAGAAAAAAGAAAAGAAGAAGAACGGGGAGAAAGGTCGGAGCTCCGACCACCGGCGTCCACCACCACCTTCAGGCGTCCACCCCACATCACTACCGCCTCTCACCTGCTGTCGACAACCGGACGAAAAATCGAACCCCAAGTCCTCGATGTCTGACCATCGTCTCTGACGAATCACGGCCGCAATCGAACCCCAAAATCGAACCGGCGACCCTAGCGACCTCCGACCAAGTCGATGACTCACCATCGTCTCCGAGGAATCATGGCTGCAATCGAACCCCAAAATCGAACCGGTGACCCTAGCGCCCTTCGGTGATGGTCTCCCATCGACATGCATATCCAAATTATATCCATAGCCAACTCCGGCGACCCTCGTCATCATGTTTCGGTGATCTGCTCCGACCAAACGACGACGGTGAGCTCAATTTTGGTTTGATCGTTCTTCCCTTCCTCTTCTAGCTTTTGTTGTTTTCGATTACGATTACGACAGAGATTGGTGAATTAGGGTTTCAATTACGACAGAGATTTGCGGACTTTTGAAGACAGAGGAGGGGTCGCCGGTTGGTTTGCTGTTCGCCGGAGGAGGGGGGGGGGGTCACCGCCGTCTGGATTACTTTTGACAGAGGGTTCGCCGTTTGGTTTCCTTTTGACGACGATGATCTTTTTTTTACAAAACTTATTTTATAAAACTATCCCACAACCCCTCCATTTTTATAGAATCTACAAAACAACCCCTCCATATGCCGCATCAGCAAAAAGAGTAACACCGTTAGTGAAAAACTAACGGTGTATCATTATTGAGACCCAAATGTTGAATTGGTATTATTGTCGGCCAAGGTGATAATTGGTATTATTGTTGGACAACAAGTGATAATTCGTATTATTAATATCCAATTTTCCATTTTGTAAAAACCTCAAAAGAGGAAACCAAATTTATTTAATTATGAACTTACACTTTTCCTTTTCCCTTTTCAGTAAGAATTTGAGCCCTTTATAGCCTGATCAACTATAAATCATGTTTTTTTTAGAGAAACCAGGTATATGCGATAGAGGTAGAACTTGACACGGTAATACGTCCCGAGACGGAAAAAATCAGAAGCCACATTTTTAAAGGATTAAGGCAACTAGGATTTCTCTTCTTCTCACCCCATTATCTACCCAAAAATACCCCCTAGTAAGCCCCTTTGAGCCTAAACCCTTTCATTTCTTAACCCCCAATTTATTTGTAGAATAAACCCCCTCTTCAAATCACCCAAAAACCCCTAAATCTTTTTTCTTTTTACACCCCTTTTTTTAGTAAATAAACGGCTCTTTTTAAAATAAAAACCTTCACTATTTTCTTACCATTAATAACAAGGCATAAAGTTGATGACCCTAGACTTTATACCCGTTGTAAAAAAAACATGGTCAAATAAATGGGAAAAGCCCCTTAGAAGCTATAACAATTATGCCTTTAGAAGATTCAATTAGAAAATAGTGAAAGACTCTAAAGTTTTGAAAACAAATAAAAAGGCAGTTTTATTTACGCTTTTACCCCTTTTCAAATAAAATACTCATACCCTTTAACTATAATCCTACCCTTTAAGACCTCATGATAAACTTGTGACTTCTGGTGAGATGGGTGGAGGTTCGATTCCGTGTCAAGCATATGCTCTCTATTTCATCTTACCTGGTATGAGTGTCCACCCCCAAAAATCTCCAACCCGAGTGACGAGTGACCACTTGTGAGGTGTGTAAGTAAATATTTAAATAAATTTCTAAGTAGGCTTGTCATAAATAACTTACTTCAAACGTAAAAGGTTAAAATAAGTTAATGAAATAAAAATACAAAAAAAAGGAGGAGGTATAACTTTTAACGGTACAAGTCTTGACAAAGCACAAGAATGAAAATTAGGGATGTGTCTGAGCCCACATATTATGAAGTTTTGCTTGAGGACAAGCAAAGGTTTGAGTGTGGGGATATTTGATAAATACCAAAATATACATATTTTTATGGGGGTACTGCATATATCCCCCCTATTTTTAGCTATAATTTCATATTTACCCATACTAAAATAAAAATTGCATATATCCCCTTTTCTTGTTAAATGACAATTATGTCCCTCAATATTTGATTAGGTTTACCAAGAAAAAAAGATACGGCATATTTGCAAATCCCGCTCGATCGATCTTCACTTCCACGTCGACTCTTCATCTTCACCATCTAGATCGATCTTCTTCACCATCTTCAGCATCAACAAGACACGAAATCGTCTTCAGAATCGATTCCTCTTCTTCACCCTACGCGAACCACACTTGAATACATTGGTATGTTTCACTCGATCTCAGTTTTCCTTTTGCTTTTACTCGACAAAAAGCTACTACAATAACTCGATTTGAGCCGATTTAGACTCGAAGATTGATGTTCAAAGGATTGTGAAGATGAATATATATATATATATATATCTATACTATCTTAATATATATATAAGAGAGAGAAAGTTCATGTGTTGAATTTTTAAGAGTTTTACAACTTTGAAAGCATTGTGTACAAGTCTTTTATGCACAAAACCTTTAAAATTAGGTTGAAAAGTGTTAGATCGAATCTCAACCGTGGCATCGCTGATAACCAAAAAATTCGGTCAGCTTGAGTTACCGCCCAAATCAAGAAATTTCACGGTTCCCGCTCCTGAAAATCCCCAAATCCGGTAAGGCTCCCACGCTTCTTTTTTAACATGCGTTCTTCGTTTTGAACCAAAACACCGGCTCCCATGTAAAACAAAAACCAACATGCCTATTCCCTATTTCCGGTAAAAACGCAGAGTTCTTTCACACTTCTCTTATTCACAGATGCCTAATCGATGAATCCCTACTCTTATTTTCAAATGCAGAGTTTTTTCCCTCATCATCTTCAAGAAATCGATTAAATTTGAAATTTGAAAGCCTTTCCAGACCCAGTTTTATTTTTGCAAAAGGGGCTTAAAAACCCTAAATGAAACGAAGGAGATCTCAAATTAGGGTTTGTCATGGAGCATCGATTTGAAATTGCAGGTACAGTTCCCAATTTGTTTGTTTGATGATGATAAACTGGCGATAAATTGTGTTTGATAAGCCGATAATTTGTTTGTTTAATGATGATAAACCTGATCGTATGTACTCTGGGACCGGCTGAGCTCGGCTTTGTATTTTCTTCATCGGTGGAGGTGAAAAGCTGACAAGGTGAACGCATCAGGTACAATAATTCCCCCAACAATAACTCGCGAATCATCATCTTGTGAAAAAAATTATCTGTAATTGTTAGATTGTACACCCGTGAAACAATTCTTGGCTACAAAAGGTTTGTTTTGCTACAGTTTGAATTATGATTCAAATTGAGTTGATTACTGATGTTGTTAGTTGTTCATGGCTAGGTCAAAATCGAAGGAACAATCCATCCATGAATAAGAGAGAGAGAGAGAGAGAGAGAGAGAGAGAGCTGCCCTAATGAGGTATGTTTATTTTAATTTTGTTATATGTTTGTTCTTTATCCCACGATTCATTTTGTTGCGTTTTTTTTTGACAGGTAATGAAAGCTAATGAAGCACCTACTTTCAAATCATAATCTAGAATTGGTAGCCAGTAGCCACACAAGACTTGTAACATGGTAAGTTTAGTGGCTTTTGAAGAGGCTTCTAATTTTGGGCATGATTTCTCAAAGGAGATGGATTTGATGAGGCTGTAATTCACTATGATATATGTTCCCTTCAGGCTGCAACCACTGTTGTTTATGTGTGTGATCATAAGTCCTAATGATGACATAATCTTAATTTGTTTTTGGCTAACACATCTCCTCTTGTAGGGAATTAAACCCATTTAGGTATAGAAACCAGATAACCGGAGAAACCTTCAATTGATTACAGTTTTGAAATTCTAATCCTCTATCTCACATATAAAGGAACCGGTTTCAGGTGGATGAAATCCATCTTATTCGGGATAAAGATCGTGTGTAGTTTGGGAGCAGCTTCTTGGTCGGTTCCAATGGTGCAGAAGTTGCTCAAAGAAGGTAATCATTTCAGCATAAACACCCACAACAAACCTTCGTTTGCATATGCTATGTTATCTTTATGGGATCTATGTTTTGATGTATGTATCAGAGTTTTTTGGGGTCACGTAATCATCCAGCCGAAGTGGAATCTCTGAGGTTTCTTCTTGATTGATTCTCTTCATTTGATTATTCATTTGTAGTAGGCAGAATTGTTTTTATAATCATAGAGTCAACCGAGGATGATACAGGTGCTAAAATATTTGAATCGATATGCTTTTTTTGTGGTTAATTTTGTTGCAGAGTCACTAGATTGGTATCACAATTACAAGAGTTGCGGAAAAGGAATATATAACTGGATAAAGAGAATAAAAACTAAGCACAAAGGTTTATAACTTTTTTCTATATTCTTGTTGTTTTTTCCATCTTTTTACTTTGTGATTGTTGATGTTAATATAGCTTCATACCTTGAATATACCAAGGTCAAGGTTGATGTAAGATTGAACTGCAAATATATATCATGTGGTTGCAATTCTATATCAATCAAAGGATTGCTACATCTTTTGAACAGAAAACACAAGAATATTAACATAGTTTGTGATATCACAGTTGTGGTTGTTGGGTTCTATTAAGTTCTCTCACAATATATTACATGTTTTTATTCATGGTCTATTATTAAAAGGAAGTTTTAAAAACATATTATATAATTAATCTATACACGATTCTGTTTAAACAAGTAGATATGGTGCAAGTTTATTCCTTTTAATAATTTCAGGGAATTGATGATTATCTGAAGTCAAGTTTAGAGGACTGAAAAATTATATGCAGGAAACTTAAATTTTTTTCTCTGTTGTATCTACAGGTTTCATTTGCTTCTCACCTCTGATCAGCAGCTAGTGTGATTCCACTCTTACATGTGTTTAGAAAACTTGTTTAGGAACAATATATCTATATTGATCATGATTGAATAACTGTTTAGAAAACTTGTTTAAGCTTAAATCTTCATTGCTTCTCCACACTGATGGCACCAGCCCAAACCCAACCACTGAAGACATTGGATGACATGTACCCTCTTATGTGCTCCATCTCATATTTTAAGGTGGCTATGATCAGAAAAATTCAATTCTTTCTATAGCCGGATATAGAATTCATCGACCAAGTTGTTTCATAAAAAGATTGAAAAGATGGGGTGCCCAAATCAACAGTCTGAATTAGATATAGTTACTCGGGACACTAAAGATTGTTCATGTTGCTACTTGTGTTTGTTTCACATGTCATTGTTCATGACTGGTGTATTGATGGCCATTTCATAACTTGCAAAATAGCTCAAGGGAGATCGATTCAAATTTTGGTAGATGTGGTCAACACATTCGGATAATTTTAGATTCTTCTTGATGGCAACAAAGGAGGCTAAAAAGAGTAACCATATTTAGAGGTATACAAACTGTTTTTTTACTTTGACAAGAACACTAATCCGACGGTTCTTCCAGGGGTTCCCACGGATTCGTCTCTGACGAGGATGGAGCCTAGGTCCTTTTCGAAATTGTCCTTGAGAATACATGAAATGGCGCTCAATTTCATTTGAAATTGAAATTCGCTCTAATACGCTCACACTTCTCCTTCTCAAACACTCACTGAAAACATCCATTTGAGGTACATTCTTTTTTTGATTTCATTTTCGTATTCTGGTTTCTTTGAGTTCTTATATCTTTTTATGTGGATTGGATTTGTATGATATTTATTTTAGTTCTAAGACTTTAACCCACTTCACACATAATTTTCATCATGTATCTGTAATGTTTTTGTGTGTTAAACGCCTGATGTTTCACTTGATTTTACAAAGTGGTAGCAAACCTTGCTACTGATGGTAGCAAACCTTGCTGTTGATGGTATGTTTATACTTGTACCAATCACACATCTGTAAGAGACATAGGTTTTGGCTAAAAGGGGACTCCCAGTGGAGATAATTCAAGTAAGCAAGTACTTGGTGATTTGATTAGTAATTTGATTAATAATCTTACTCCACTGTATTTTACATGTTAATATAGTTTCTAATTTTGTCCAAACCACAAAAGAATTTTATTAGTTATGAAATTAAAAACAAATCATTTGATATTTGTAGGATTGACGGTACTTGTGGACCAACAGTCTCGATACATTATGGAGCGGGTTACGGCACAAAGTGATGTTTGATATCCTTCTTTATTGGATACTACATCAAAATCATTTGTTGCAATAGGTGAGAATTTACTACTGTTTAGGTATAGCTTAATTTGTTTAGCCTTAAGTGATATACTATGACAACCGTAAGGCCCATAATTGATGCAAGTATATGTAGTGATTTTTTTTGGGGTTTTTGCAGAGTGGCAACCAAATTCAGCTTTTGGAGATATAGAAAATATGGTTCGCTCTTTTGTCGAGAAGGTAACTATTTGGATAATCCTAATATGTAATTAAGTCAGTTTATCACTGGAAGGTTTACAAAAACTTTTCTTTATATAAATTTTCGTAATATAATCAGTAAACATTAGCTTTGTGATAAATTAAAGTAACTATAGGTTGAGTTGTGCATTTTCGTACCTAATGTAGATCCTAACTCTGTGTACTATACCTGATATTGGGTTATGTATCATGAACACTTCTATAAATATTTATTTTCATGCTTCCAATGATCCATTCAGCAATAGTTTAGAAAGATAATTCTATTGTATGGTGTGTTTCTAAATGTTTATTTCTGTACAGGCGAGAGAATAAGTGAGACAAAGAAAAGTAGGTTCCGGGACTCACCAACTGTGTAAACTATTAGAAGATATTATTATATTTATTTTGAATTGTTATTATCCTTTATTGGTTGTAATCTTTTCCTAAAATAGAGGGGTTAGGAGAGGTTATTTATTTGACCTTTTGTATTTTTCGGTTCATTCAATTGATTACCAAAAGCTTTCATGGTATCAGAGCCAATCTAACCTATTCTTTTTTCTCCCAACCCTAGTCCGCCGGCACAATGGTTGAAACCGGCGACAAAGGCGACAAAGGCGACAAGCCTTCTTCCTCCAATACAAACGCCGATCACAAGCCCCTCCACCCCGCATTCACAGCCACAAACGTCCATCTACGAATCCGTACTCTTGATGGCAAGAAAACAACCTATACCAATTGGGTGAAACTCTTCAAGAATCACCTAAATTTATAAACTACTGCACCACATCGATGGCACACCAGTTCCGACTGAAGATGATCCCAACTACGAAGCATGGACCGAACTCGATGCACTGGTCCTTCAGTGGATCTACGGAACGGTCTCTGACGATTTCTTGCCACGCATCATCTCCGATGATACCACAGCACGTAAGGCATGGGTCAAATTGCAAGAAATTACCTACAATAACAAACATGCTAGGGCTGCAACGTATGAACAACAATTCTCCAATCTAACCCTAGCCGCATCCGCCTCGTTCGATGATTACTGCCAAAAATTAAAGGATATCGCAACTCAGTTAGGCGACATAGATCAGCCGGTCTCCGAGAGTCGACTGGTTATTCAGATGGTTCGAGGGCTTCCTAAAGAATACGACACGGTGGGGGCGATCATCAATCAACAGTGCCCCACGTGGGATCAGGCAAGAGGCATGGTCGAGTCGGAGATGCAGCGCATGGCAGCGCGGTCCACGTCATCCCGAGAATCCGTTCTCGCCGCCGCTCAACAACCTTCGGCGGCTCGCAACTCTCAAGACGCTACAGCGGTCCGATCACCATATCCGAATGGTTACAAAGGGAATAACTATGATCCGGTAAAGGCGGCCCGAGGAGAGGACGAGGTGGCGCCACTGGTAGGTCTACATTCGGTACCGGTCGAGGAAGGGGCAGGCCCACATGGAACGTTAACATGGGCGTTCAGCAGCCTTCGAATGCTGGGCTTCTTGGCCCGTATCAATCACCAACTGTTGGGCCATGATTTGTTCCAACTCACAACAACCCAAACAACTATCCTAATTGGACGCCACCCCCAAGCCCATTCCCCTCAAATGCAGTCCAATTTAACCCACAGCAGGCCCACATGATGCTTACCACTCAGCCCAGTTATGTCGCTCCCCCCGGGTTCACTTACGCCCCACCTCAGCAGCAGCTTAGTCTTAATGCCCTATCCCCTCACGACATCGGCACTGCCATGACAACTATGAACCTCAACTCGACTGAGCAGGGACAGTGGATTATGGATACAGGAGCGTCCTCACATATTACCTCGGACCCAGGTAACATTAAAATTCATAGTTCTTTACCTGTAAATCCTATTTTTGTCGGTAATGGTACGCTCTTGCCTGTTAAAGGTTCTGGTAAAGGCTTTTACAATACACCTAATAAAACCTATTGCCTTAACCAACTTATCCATTCTCCCCAAGTCATTAAAAACCTTATCTCTGTTCGTAAATTTACAACTGATAATCAAGTGTCAATCGAGTTTGACCCCTTTGGTTTTTCTTTGAAGGACCTCAAGGATGGGCAACTGCTTTCCCGCCACAATAGCAGTGGAGACCTCTACCCAATCACTCCTGCCAGCACATCTCTAGTTGCCACCACAGCTCCAGCCCCCTGGCATGATCGTCTCGGACATTCGGGACCGACCGTGCTTCACTATCTTTGTCATTCATTTTTTTTGAAAAATAATAAGTCTGTTGATTCTTTGGTATGTAAGTCGTGTCAAGTTTCAAACAGCAAACGGTTGCCTTTTCATGATTCTGTTTCTCAAACTTTTCATGCGTTTGATTTAATACATTGTGATTTGTGGACATCTCCTGTTGTCAGTAATTCTGGTTACAAATATTATATGGTTCTTAATGACAACTTCACAAACTATGTATGGGTTTATCCGCTAAAATTAAAATCCGAAACCTTTCACAACTTCACTAAATTTCATAACTTTGTTCAAACTCAATTCAACATCAAGATAAAAACGTTTCAATGTGACTGACATGGGGGGGGGGGGGGGGATTTGATAATCATGATTTCAAAAACTTTGCCAATGAAAAAGGCCTCGTCTTTCGTTTCTCATGCCCTCACACATCTCAGCAAAATGGGAGGTCCGAACGTATGATCAGACGAATAAATGACATCATACGTGCCCTGCTTTTACATGCCAACCTTCCTTCCAACTTTTGGGTTGAAGCCCTCCACACCGCCACTTACCTTCACAATATCCTACCCACAAAGAAACTAAACTACAACACCCCGGCCTTTGCCCTTTACCGTCGCCATCCAACATACGATCACCTTCGTGTGTTTGGGTGTGCGTGCTACCCAAACCTCTCGGCCACACAACAAAACAAACTTTCACCTAGATCCGTCCAATGCGTGTTCCTTGGGTATCCATCGGACTTCCGTGGTTATCGGTGTTACGACCCTCAGTCCGGTCGTGTACACCTTTCACGTCACGTGGTATTCGATGAGAACACGTTCCCATTCACAAACCCCCCACCAACCACAGTTTACGATTTCCTCTTAGAGGAAAGTCCACTGTTTCCGTTTACCTCCTTCCCACACCAAAACCCACCGGCCCAACAAAACGAGCCGGCCCATACCACACCTCCCTCCCCCGCATCTGCGGCCCACCCTCCAGCCTCTCCTCCGCCTACGCCCCACCCCACATCTTCACCTACCGGCCCAAATACCCCATCTCCAACTCAATCAACCGATCCTACCCAAACTAAACCTCAAATTCCTACCTCGGACGCACCTCCTTCCAACATATACCCTATGGGCACTCGTGCGAAATCTGGGATTGTTAAACCCAATCCTAGATATCTCTTTGCAACCACCACCATTTCACCCCTCCCCACCTCCCACGTAAAAGCTCTTGCTGACCCTAACTGGCAACGTGCCATGAACGATGAATTTAGTGCTTTGCAGGTGAATAACACATGGGAGCTTGTTCCTCGACCATCCGACAGACCAGTCATCAGATCGATGTGGTTATTCAGGCATAAGTTCAAAGCTGATGGCTCGTTAGACAGGTACAAAGCCAGATTGGTCTGTAATGGTAAGTCCCAAACAGTGGGAATTGATTGCATGGACACCTTTAGCCCCGTTATTAAACCAGGTACCATCCGCACAGTGTTATCTATCGCGGTGTCCAAATGCTGGCCTATACATCAACTAGATGTAAAGAATGCGTTCCTGCACGGAACACTCGAGGAAACAGTTTATATGCAGCAGCCACCGGGGTTTATTAATGAACAGCTCCCTCATCATGTGTGTCGCCTTAAGAAGTCTCTTTATGGGTTGAAGCAGGCTCCACGAGCCTGGTACTCCAGATTTTCAGCTTTCGTTTTATCGATGGGGTTCACACACAGTTTGTGCGATACATCCCTATTCATCTATAAACGGGGGGACCAGGTTGCCTATTTACTTGTTTACGTTGATGACATTGTTCTGACGGCTAGCACCAATCATCTTTTATCGCAGGTTATAACTCGGTTATCTACCGAGTTTGCCATGACTGACATGGGTCGACTTCATCATTTTCTTGGAATTCAGGTAACCAGGGAGGCAAATTCACTTTTTCTGGGTCAGATGCAATATGCACGTGACATCCTTCACCGTGCCAACATGAGCTCTTGCAAACCCTGTCATACACTGGTTGATACAAATTCTAAGCTGAGTGCTACCGATGGTGATCTTATTCAAGACGGGACCCTTTACAGAAGTTTGGCAGGAGCCCTCCAGTACCTCACTTTAACACGACCAGATCTGACTTATGCAGTTCAGCAGATTTGCCTATTTATGCATGCTCCACGGGAACCCCACATGTTGTTTTTGAAACGAGTTCTCAGATATTTAAAAGGTACGATTGATCATGGGCTTCGCATCAGTGCGTCTAACGGACATTCTTTAGTAGCATATTCGGACGCAGATTGGGGTGGTTGCCCAGATACTCGCAGATCAACTTCCGGGTATTGTGTTTTCTTGGGTCCGAATCTCATTTCTTGGTCTTCCAAATGGTAGCCGACCATCTCTCGGTCTAGTGCGGAGGCCGAATATCGCGGGGTTGCAAATGCGGTTGCCGAAGCTACTTGGGTGCGTAATCCATTGTTTGAATTGCAGGTTCCGGTGCGCCAAGCAACTATTGTCTATTGCGATAATGTCTCTGCTGTGTACTTATCTGGTAATCCGGTTCAACATCAGCGCACAAAGCATGTGGAAATGGACATTCATTTTGTCAGGGAGAAAGTTCAAATTGGGCACATTCGGGTTCTTCACATTCCCGCACCCTATCAGTATGCCGATATATTCACAAAGGGGCTTCCTCGGTATCTGTTTGATGCCTTCCGATCCAGCTTGAACGTTTCGTCTTCTTCCCGTTCCAGCTAAGGGGGACTATTAGAAGATATTATTATATTTATTTTGAATTGTTATTATCCTTTATTGGTTGTAATCTTTTCCTAAAATAGAGGGGTTAGGAGAGGTTATTTATTTGACCTTTTGTATTTTTCGGTTCATTCAATTGATTACCAAAAGCTTTCATAAACAACACTTCATTCACGCTGCTATAATAGCTAATATCCAGCTGAATTTTTTTTCATATGACAGCTTTGCTACGCACTTCTGGGGAGGTTTTTCAGTTTGTTTTATATTGTATAATATTAACCGTTGTACGTCTTCCCTGTTTGCCTTTGGAAATACACAAAGGATCTCCCCGTCGCAACACATGTACTCATCAGTTGTTGCATTTATTTTCAAATTTATCAGTTGCATTTGTTGACTTCATTGCTACTCATCTTGTCTTTAAGAGCAGCCCAAGTCATCTTGCAATATTGATTAAGAATGTACTCACGGAATGTGTGATGATTTGTCAAATGTCCAAAATATTTTTCTAACAACAAAAGAATTTGTTTAACTTATGGCATCTACCAATATTATATTATAAATAACAATTACCAAATGCTAGGTTGCGATTCATTGTTTGTTCTATAATAAATATATTTTATTTGTTGTTGTTAGTTCTCAAGTTGAGATGTAATTTGCAGAGTGAAGTAACATCACTTGAGTGCGGAACAATATCATGAGAATTGTTTATTGTAGGTTTGTATTCAGTTCAAACTCTTTTCAGTTTTGTTCCTATTTTTAATATATTCGTCAATTTCTCTTTTTTCTTTCACATAGATGCTCTCAATGAACGGGGAGACTAGGGAAAAGTATTCTCAATCAACAAACAATACATACTTTAACTTTGGTCTATTCTGTAAACGATCAATCAATTTTGGGTTACACATAACAATATGATCTTTATATATAAAAATGGTGAAGTCGACACGTGATGGATCCTAGCCAATTTGAGGACATATTTGATGTCGGGCACTTCACTAATTACCTAAGAGATGAAGTTCGGATTGTTTAGCAGAAAGTATGGATTATAGCCATTAGAGATGTCACATGTCCAGCTGCTCAAGTGAGAAATACATTGTTATTGTTATTGAAAAATGTTTGCAACCGACCTTTGTCTAACATTGAGGTTTTTAAATGTTGGGTATGACCTTCGCTAATTGTAAAACTTGTATATTACACCGATGCAATTAATTTAAAAAACTAATAGCCGTACAATACAATATATCATGAGAGAATTGATAAACTAACAAAAGAAGTACCGCGTTGGTTGATTGTTTGTTGCTGCTGATGCATCTCGCTAACAAAAAAGAATATCGAAATGTAAATTGTCGCGCTGCTGTAACGCGCAAACAAATGAGGAATAACACGCTATACACTGTCGCCGCTGCAAAGCGCAGGCACACGGCTAGTATATATATACATATATATATAGGGTTAGGTTCAAATGAGAACTTTTTGTTTTGAGAACTTTTGAGAACTAAATCTCAACCACAAATTTCAAGGGGGGCCACTACAATTCACGGGAGGGGGGATACATGTAAATAAACTTGTGGCTCAAATTAGTTCTTTTTAGTTCTCAAATCAAATTAGTTCTCAAATGATCCTCTCCCTATATATATATATATATATATATATATATATATATATATTCTGGAAAAAATAGCTATTCGATTTAGACTAAAAAATACATTGTCGAATTGTTGAATACAGTGGCGGCTAATTGATTTTGTGTATATCTATTCGATCGGCTAAATGGCTTGAATATCAATTTGATTTATAATATGCTAAAAAAATCACAACCACACAATGAATACTCTTTGTATATCAATTTGATTGTATTGTTAATGGTTTGGACAAATTAATATGCAAAACAGTATTGTCTTTTTTGGGTGGATTGTATCTATTTTTATTGTTCGTTTTGGGTAGTTTGTTTGAGACAGAATTGTTGAATTGATTGAAGATGGAAGACATGCCTAAGTACAAGATGAAATTGAAATACGGAGGTTACTTTCGTTTGGCTAAAGACTCCTCTAAGAGACATTATTGTTTCGGCTATTAATAATGTATATATATTGACACATACGCGTACGACTTTATTGATTTAGTTGAAGATGTTACAAATCATTATCTGTCAAATAGGGACCTTGTTTTACCAGTTTATTTCGTTGACAATAATGCAACAAAGCAATCATTTATCAAACTTGATTCATGTGAGAAGTTTCAATCAATGTTTGCAATGTATGTTATGGAAAAAGAAGTAACTGTTTATGTGACGACGAGTGATCTTGAGACATGTTTAGTCAACGAAAGGTAAATGTTTGTTTCAATAATATGTTAATATTATGTTTATTACAATTTCATGTGAATTGTATATCTTCTGCAGTAGCGAAGATGAAGTTCAACTACTTCACTCTCAAGAGGAACCACTAGGTGAGGATGAATCGGAGTATGCATTAAGTGACGAAAGCTACCATAGTCATTACAGTACTGAAGATGAATGTGAAGATGATATGCATGACTTCCAAGTTGAGAACTACAACAAAAATGTTCTAACCATGAAACTGAACTCAACTTTTAAAAATGTTATTGAGTTTAGAAGAGCATTAATTCATTATGCAATATTAAATGAATTTGAGTATTTTCTTGAGAAAATTGAACCAACACGAGTCACAGCTAGGTGTGATGACATTGAATGCAAATGGAGAATCCATGCCTCTGTAACGCAAGATAATATTACATTTCAGGTAAGACTATAAACTTATTAAAGATTATTTTTCCTTATTACTAAATCATATGGATTGTATGTTTTTAAATAATGTAGGTTAACACACTCGTAGACACACATTCTTGCACCCGAAGCAAAAAGGGTGGTAACAAGCTTGCAAGTCAAGGATGGATTGCTAGTGTGGCTAAAGATAAACTGAAATCTGATGGGGATGTCTGTCCTGCAGAAGTTAAGAAGTGGATTATGAAGAATTACAACGTTGATGTGTCATATTTTAAAGTCTTTAGAGGGAAAGAACAAGCTTACACTGATATGTATGGAAAGTGGGATGACTCATTAATGAAAATGAATTATTACAAGGAGGAATTCCTGAGTAGAAACCCAGGAAGTGTTGTGGAAATTGATTATGAAACAAAATGCAACAAGAAACTTTTCTTACGGTTTTTATATCACTAGTAGCTTGCTCAAAAGGATTTCTTGATGGTTGTCGTCCCTATAGTTCTCTTGATGCTTGTCATCTGAAAGAAAAGTTCAATGGTGTATTAGTTGCAGCCACAAGTGTTGACGGTAACAATTATATTTTCCCGGTGGCATATGGTGTTCTTGAATCAGAGAATAAAACATCGTGGATATGGTTTTTGGATTTTCTTAAGAAAGCAATTGGTAGACCTAATGGGCTTGTTATATCATCTGACATGAAAAAAGGTTTAGAAGTTGTAGTTGCAGAAGTTTATCCTACTGTTGAGCATAGAGATTGCATTCGGCACTTGTATAGCAATTTCAAGAAACATTTTCAAGGGGAGTTTTATACTAGAACTTTATGGCGGGCTGCAAGGACTTTTAATGCTACTGAACATGAAAGAATGTTAACCGAAATAGGCGAAGTAAGTAAAGATGCACTTGCCTATATTAATGATAATCATAAGAAAATTTGGAGTCGAAGCAAGTTTGGGACACTAACTAAGTGTGATTACATCACCAACAACATCTCAGAGGCATTCAATTCTTGGGTTGGTGAGTTGCGTTATTAGTCGGTTCTTGACCTTCTTGATTCAATTAGAGAGAAGATTATGGTAAGATTTGAGAAAATAGGAGGGTCCTAAAAAAATGGAAGGGTGCATTAGTACCTAATACTAAGAGTTACCTCAATCGAATTTCAAAGGTTAGTGTTTTCTTTATTTGATATATATTTAGATTTTATCTTGTTTGAACTTTTGTAATAATTTTTAATGTTGTATGTTGAATTTGGGAGATTATGAAGTTTCTAGGAGTGGTGAAAATCGAGCTGAAGTTAAACGCATGGAAAAGCGTTGGGATGCACTTGTCAGGTTTGGCAAGTTAAAGGTGTCCCATGTTACCATGCAACTGCGTTTATTGCTTTTATGAGAGATGTAAATTGGGACAAATTTGTTGACCCTTACTTCACTCTTGAGAAATATAAATCTGCATATGCTCTGGAAGTTGCTCCCATGCCTACTAAAGATCAATGGATGCACATAAATACTGAGAAGATATATCCACCTACTATCAGGCGACCACCCGGAAGACCAAGAAATAATAGAATTAAAGCAAATTATGAGTAAAAAAAAGACATACGTGTCGAAGGTGTGGTGAGTATGGACACCATGAAAAAACATGCAAAAATCCCGCATCTCAAGATGAACCGTCTACAAGTAAAAAGACACGGGGAAAAAGTACAAAAACTCGTGAAAGTAACTATTTTTTTTACATTATATAAATGATGACTCTTATTTTTTGTTGAAAGTTTTATGTTCGTATTATAATATCGTAATGAATTAACTTTAAAGTTTGTTTTATTTTATGTTTGTTAATTATGTGATAAAAAATAAGCATGAAAAGTTGAAGAAAAAAAAAGAACTACAATATGAAGAAAAAAATTAAGCTAGTAAAAGAGAAAAAAAAAGAAATAAATGAGTATATTTTCAATTTATATAATTTGGAAAAAAAAGGTGCATATGCAATTTTAAGAGATTTGAGTCAGTCATTCTATAATTTAGTTTTAATTAAAAAAAACAAAAATGGGTATATATGCAAATATAAAAGTTTGGGGGGGGGGGGGGATATATGCAATTGAATTTTTAGGTTGGGTATATATGCAATTTTTATACTTTATAGGGGGATATATGCAATTGCCCATATTTTTATTATCAAAT
>JBCNJP010000007.1:83034451-83056735 GCA_039602395.1 Deinandra increscens subsp. villosa | reverse complement strand
ACTCATTTGTGATTAAAATATCGTGATTGGTTAGATTTCGGACCAACAGTACCCCCGTGGCCGCTCTCCACCGACACCAGCCCGCCTGGACGCGGTGGACCACATCATTATCAATGTCTCCATTACTCTGCACAAAAGAACCAAGATACTTAAACTTTGTAACCTGCTGAATCGCCTGATCTTCGATTGTGACAAACACGGTCGTACCACTGAAGTTATAGTGAAGATTGCGTATATTCCACCCCAAAAAGTATTAAAACTAAAGTGGGGAAATAATGCGTGTACTCACCTTTGGTTGCGTTAGTGATCTCGAGTTTATGACATGGACCTTGAGATTTTTGAGTGATATCCGACGTTGTGGATGATCCTAGCCTCCATATGTTGCTCCTAAAACCTTAAACAAATCACACACTTGTAGGAAGAGCTTATGGGTTGAACCTAGGTTGAGTGGGCTTACCTTAGATGTTGTAGGCTCCTACGGTTGTGTGACACCTCGTTAATTCTGGTAAATCGTGGGGAAATTTTTTTTTTATAAAGGAACTGGACTCGATAAGCCCAGTTAGGCCCGTTAGGCCCATTAAAGGATTTGTGGCCCAACAAAGGCCCAATCCATATACTCGAGGTCCAGATAATTCGTTATAAGTATTCTAACGATTCGTTATGAAATACAAGGTGTTGCGGAACGAGAAACGATGAAATCGGTAAACGGGACTGTTACGCAACATTAACCGAAAAGGACGTATTTAATTATTTAAGATGGCTTAACCGACTCTGTGAAGTTATACATATTTTTCTAAGTGTTTACAGAGAATTACAGTCGTGGAAATATGTTCGGTTCGTAAAACGGAGATAAACGAGATTCGTGTTAGATACACGCTTTATACCGCCCGTTCGATCAAATATTTATCAGATTATATATAATCTTTCATTTTAAGTATTCTAAGAATATTTACGAGGCTTTTATTGTATTCCAGTCATGACGGGATTTATCATGAGTTATTTTCGTGACTCTCAGTATTTAACGAGTTCGGAGATCGCAGTATAATACCGGTATATTACTGATTTATCTAGTGTTGTACTAGATTTGACCTTGTTGACCAAAAGTACTTAACAAAGTACTTGTTTCATTTGTTTAATACATCACACACACACACACATATGGGTGTAAATAAAAGAAAGAAAGAGAGAGAAAATGAGCCGTGAGGCACTCTCCTCCTCCGGCGACTTTTCAGGCGGCGACCGGCCGGCCACGGCGGTCCGGCGCGGTGAGCTTGGCCTTCGGCCCCTCTTGCTCCGACAAGCTGGTCAACAGATTTGGGTGGTCAAACGATGTCAAATTTAAAAACCGAGCTTACAGTATTGTTCGTGACGAAAAATCTTGCGGGATAGACTACTTATTCATTATTTTTGGTGTCGGGTCAAGAAAGTCAAAGAAAGTCAACCGGGTCAAACCCGTGACGAATCTGGTCAACGTTTTTGAAGGATTAAACGAGGTCAAATCTGGAAACCGAGCATGGATTATTGTTCGTGGCGAAATTCTACTTGGAATGGATTATTTACTCGTCGAATTCGGAAAAGTTTAGCATTTTATGGTTAACCGGGTTCGAGTCTGCGTACCGACCGGAAGGTATAACTGTGTCCATTATCTCATTATCGTTATGATGATATTATGTACACGTCATGTGAGGAACGTTCTGTCAAATAGAAGTATTATTGTATATAAAACGACGATAACAAGAAAAATATATATATAGTGTTTATTACAATTTTATGTGATGAACTTATGATTTGATAATCAACAAAATGACGATCTCATGTTAACAAAGCCTTGATTTTATAAAAGTTATGATTTTATATAAATCAAAATCAAACAAAGACGAGATATTTTGTAAACCTATATGTTAACCAACTTAGGAATTATATACATAAACCATGATTCTATGTAATAAAAACCTATGATTTTATGCTATATAATGCCATGATTTCATTTCAGATATAACCTACATTTTGTGTGTGTTCATATAAATAAAAGTATGGTTTTCTGTTAATAAAAGTTATGAATTCATGTTAACTATAAGACGGATAAATATATACAAAACTTATGATTTTATGTAAAGTAATATTATGAATTATTATTAACAATTCATGATTTCATGTGAGCTATAAGATAGATAGATATATATATAAAATTTATGATTTCATGTAAATAATATCATGATTTTATGTGAAATAGGAACAAGTAAACTCATGCATAAAAACTATGATTTTATGTGAAACGTAAATAGATAAATCTATATATAAAAGCTATGATTTTATGTAAATCATAAATAGATTGATATATACATAAGTTATGATTTTATATAACCCTTGAAGTATTACAAAACATAACCCGATCGAGACTCGAGTGATATCGTCTAATTTAGATAATCTGTCAAACAGGCCACACGACCGTATTGTCACTAAAGGCATACGATCGTGTTCGGCAGGAACTGTTTATTTAGAGATTGATAGATAAATTAAGATCGTAACCGGATTTAGGCCATACGACTGTATTGGGACATCCAGTTGTATTGGGACCTCAACCTACAGACGTATCGTATCGTTTAAGGCACGGAGCACAACCGAGCCTAACCAGTAATATTACTGTGTTAAATTTAAGTGTACCTATACTTGTTTAGGTCAGTGGATTCTCTAAACTTAACGTGACGTTAAGCTTTGTCTAGGCATTGCATCTATGACATCTGTGGATTGTACGCAATCCTATCCGTATGACTTGGTACTTCGAAGATCTGTGAGTCCTCTGACTTCCCTCATGTTATTTAACTGTTTGATATAATACTTCTGTTCTGATGTATCTGTTATATTTGTTATGAATATCTTGTCGAACACTGTGAGTCAAAATGCCCTGTGTGGGTTATTAGATACTTTCTGGTCATTAAGGTTGAGACCACTAGGCATATAAGGGATTATAGCGGCCGTTATAGTTGAACGATCCATATTCACCCGGATCCTCTAGTATTAATTTACTAGGGGGAATATGTACTTATATGTTAAACTTAAAGAAAAATCTACTCGTAGAGGGTGTACGGCTACGCGCAACGTGCCCGTAGAGTATCTGAGTGTTGACCTTGGGTGCGATCTGATAATTCATAACAGGCATATGTATTTGAAAACTGTTAATGTGATGATGGTAGTTAAGACTCACCAACAACGTTTGTTGTTGACTCTGTGTTGACTTATGTTGCAGGTAAGTGTGTGCAGGTGATGATGTATTTGTACATGAACGTTGGGGTACTGGCTGTGACTATCTGTTTTGAGCTTGTACAATTTAACTGATGTACGTATGTTGTTCAGTGCATGTTATGACTACAATTCCTTGATATATGTATCATTTGTTTATTCAGTCCCAGGTCTATCCGGGACTACCGATTCCATTAGGTCGTCTATGAGGTGCTTAGTGCATCCTCGGTCAGAGTCGATCTAAGGTTTCTCTGTGTGGACTGGACGTCTGTGTTTGTCGTATGTTTTATTCTGTTGTTGGTTCCTAGTGAACTGATACGGACAGCCGGTCCCACACCCTCCCCCGCACCTGGCAGGGGGCAGCGGAGGGGGTGTTATAGGTTGAGTGGTGATTGACGGTGGTGGTAGGTGGACAGTGGTAACCGAGAGTGTTTGAGAGGTGTGTGAATGAGAGAATTAGAGTAAGAGAGTGAGAGAAATGTGGGAGTGGATGGCTATGGTGGTGGTTATATCCTCTTATCCTAATCCGACCGTTACTCAAGAGCTACTAGATGACCCGTATGTTGCATGCAACTCGATTGGAGATGGGTCGTGTCGCTGACTCCAAGCTTACGCACCCTTTCCTGGTTGGTCAAGTCTCATGTATGGCGCCGGATTAGGTGTAAGGTGGCGTGTGAAGGTTGAATAGGGCAAGACATCTATTAGGAGGTTTTGGGCTGTGGTCTCTTATTGGTGTGTGCCATGCAAAATTACAATTCCAGCCTCTAGGGTTCTAATGATACTACCAGTTTGGCTATCGGGTTGAGTGGTTGATGGGTTTGGCTATTAGGCTTATCGGGTTTTTAATGTGGGTTGTATACCGCCTATAGCCTATTAGGTTCCTTAGCCCAACTTCTTCTGATCCAAGTTTAGGCTTGACTAAACTTGGTGGCCCAAACCGATTTTCCTTCCTATTGGGCTCATAATTAGGTTACGGGGCAAATTACTTCTCTTAATGGGCTTGGCATCCGGTTCATCCCATAGCAGCCCATATCATCCTAAAAAATGGGCTTCTAGTAGCCCATTATGCTTAATAGGCTTGACTATTGGCTTATTGGTCTCCCTAATACATGTAAGTGGTTACGTTGAGTTGTTTATTGAAAATGGTAGTTCAGATCATGATCAGGCCAATGTGTTGTGCATTGGTGCTTGTGTTCTAATTATGCTAAATAGACAAGCAAATAAAACGCGAAAAATTCCTACTGCTATTTTTATAATATAATATGGGTGTGGGTGTTACATTCCCCAATTGTTAAGGAAATTTCGTCCTGAAATTTTAATGTTGGTTATTATCAAAAAACTCGGGATGTTTGCGTCTCATCTCGTCCTCACGTTCCCACGTATACTCAGAACCATGGAGAGATTCCCATCTCACCTTAACAAGTGGTATGGTACTTCTTTTGAGACGTTTGAGTTCATGATCTAAGATTTCTATAGGTCTTTCCCTAATGATTAATCTATCATCTACAACTATGTCTTCATGTGGTACTAGCCGATCTTCCTTGATCACACTTCTCCTAAGGTTTGACACATGAAACGTATTATGAATGTTGCTTAAGTTTTCGGGTAATTCCAATCTATACGCTACCGGTCCTATTCGTTCTAGGATAGTAAAAGGTCCAATATATTGCGGACTTAACTTACCTCTTTTCCCGAAATGTATCAATCCTTTCAAAGGTGATACTATAATATGACACGATCTCATACTTCAATTCTAAAGGCTTCCTTCTTTTGTTCGCGTAGGCCTTTTGCCTTTCGCCTGCAAATATTAACCTATTATGGATCAATGCTACCTTATCTATCGTTTCTTGTATTATTTCCGGACCCGTTATGTTCCTTTCATCTATGTTCGACCAGCATAAGGGGGTTCTACATTTCTTACCATATAGTACCTCAAATGGGGCCATTCCTATGCTTGAATGTGTACTATTGTAGTAGGCGAATTCTTTAACTTTAGATATTCGTCCCAACTTCCTCCGTAGTCTAGCACACATGCTCTCAACATATCTTCTAGCATTTGTATGGTGCATTCGCTTTGTCCGTCCATTTTAGGATGGTAAGTGGTACTTAAACTTATCTTTGAGCCTAATGCTTCCTGCAAATTAATCAAGAAATGAGATGTAAAGCGGTGATCTCTATCAGATATTATCGCTTTAGGTACTCCATGTAAAGCTACTATTTCATCTACATATATTTGCGCTAATTACTCCATCTTATATTCCTCTCTTATAGCTATAAAGTGTGCGGATTTGGTTAATCTATCGACGATTACCCAAATGGCATCGTGCCATCATTGCGTAGAGGGTAATTTTGTTAAAAGTCCATGGTAATGTGCTCTCATTTCCATACGGGTATCTCGGGTTATGTAAGAAAACCCAATGGTCTTTGTTGTTCTGCTTTGACCATCGCACAGTTACCACATTCCTTCACATACTTGGCTATATTGGTTTTCATTCCTGGCCACGAATAATGCTTCTTCATTATAGCGTACATCTTATCACTTTCCGGATGAACCGAATATTTAGCTATATGAACCTCATCTAATATTATCTTCCTATAACATCCTTCTCGAGGTACCCATATACGATCTTTGAATCCTAACACTCCATCATCTCTTGGGCTTAATTGAGTCTCTAATCCTTTCATCTCCTATCTTATCCTGGGTTAGAGCCAATACTTGGCTTGCCTTAATTTTACTCAAGATATTGGGCTTAGCTTCCATTCTCATGAAGACTAGAGTTTCTCTCTTACGTTTCTCCTTGCGACTTAGAGCATCTGCTACTACATTTGCCTTTCCCGGGTGATATTTAATTTCAAAGTCATAATCACTTAATAACTCTATCCATCTACGCTGCCTCATATTTAGTAACTTTTGATCAAATACTAAGGCTCCTAATTCTAAATCATGTGTCGTATGATTTCCCTCATATGACTTAAGTTGCCTAGACGCATATGCTATAACCTTTCCATGTTGCATGGGCACTCCACCCATGCCACTCAGTGATGCGTCACAATATACCCCAAATCCTTCCATACTGTTTGGTAAGGCTAATATTGGTGCACTACATAGTCGTCTCTTAAGCTCATCAAACGGATTTTGTTGCTTGTCTTTCTATTCAAATGTCCTATCTTTCTTAGTTAACTTAATTAGTGAGGGGCATTTCTAAAGAGGAAAAAAAAATTCTTAATAAATCTCCTATAGTATCCGACAAGTCCTAAAAATTGCCTAATTTCCGTCGGATCTCTAGGTGGTTTCCATTTTTCCACTGCTTCACCTTTGTCGGATCTACTCTAACCCCTTCTCCATTAACTATATGTCATAGAAATTGGATTTCCTTCATCCAACATTCGTATTTCAAGAATTTTTCGTATAACTTCTCGCTTATTAAGAGCTGTAAACTCCGCCTTAAGTGATCTATATGATCCTCTTTCGTCTTAGAATACACCAAGATATCATCTATAAACACAATTACGAACTTATCTAAGTAGGGTTTGTTAGGGATTTCTGGTATTTGTTGAGCGATTGATTTCCTGATAGAATCTAAAATCGTGTATGTTCACTTTCAGATCAAATAATTGAAGTGACTACCAATGATTTTACTGAATAAAATCAGATTAATTTCTAGATTTCTGTATGAGAATTGATTGTCATGTGTATTGCTAGAGAAAAATCAAAATACGTACTATTCCCTCCAGAATGATACGCAGGGTTCCATTGTATAAGGATAACTGCTAATTATTTTAATTATTTATTTTAAACCAATTTACACATTACCCCTTCAAGTTTCAATAAATGCATTTTGGTTCGAAATAAGTTTTTAATGTATTTTTTATGAAATAGTTTGTTCAAAATAAAAAATAAATAATTTACAAGCTCGACCCTAACCAGGGGAGGGATCCAGGTTTGCAATTGATTTGTTTTTCTAGTTTAAAATCATATAAACACAACCAAGATAAACCTAATTTAGGGTTTGTTTGTGTTGTGAATTTAGTATTCGATGGATGACTGGATTTTATCAATCAAAACTGATTTGAAAATCATATCGTGCAACGAACATATTTTATCAACGATTTTGGATTATATGGATTTTATGATTTTGATCAATCAACGATTTTGCAGCCTTAATTATGATATTTTTTTTAATCTACATAGAAGAATTGTAGATGTTTACATCGGAATTTGTAAATGATGTGTCATTCGAACATTCGAATTTGATTGATTCGACAAAGTTATGATGCAATATAATTTTTTTGGTCGATTGAATTAATTGCTTTACATATGTCGATTAATATATCATCTATTGAACTAACTGGTCATCGATTTCTGTGTATAAATATGAAGAGAAAAGAAAAAATGATTTGTTTTATAAGGAGAAGGTATATCTCAATTTGTGGAGGCACATGTTATAATGAATTATTTTTACTAAGAATTGCCGTCACAGAACTTGGATGTGTGTGATTTTGAACGAATACTGAATCGTATGAATAATAAACAGATAACATATTAAAGATTATCTGTTGTCTTCTGGTTTAGATCAACAGCATTCAGAGTATTCATTTTGTCATTGATCTGATTCCCGTTTAGGGTGTATGGTTAGGATGGTGAAGGTGGATGAGGTCCACAAATTGTAGAGAGGGAGAGAGAGAATCACAATTTCATGTAGGTGATTAGGAGGTGATGTTTTTCCCTCCCTATGATCTCTATATATACACCCAAAGGGAAACCCTAATTCCATTAATAAGGGCAATTACGTCCATCGAATAAATGCCTAACTAGGGTAATAAGATCAATAATTATTTAAGATAAATGATCTGGCTAGGTGAATTCTCCTTCAAAGTTTGAAAACAATAAAAGTAAATGGGACCGTGAGACTCACCTGGCTAGGTGAATGACTGACTGATATCGCACTGGATATATGAGTAGTTGACCTAGCAGTGTCTACAATATAAATTAAGACATTTAAGGTCGGTCACAATGGGTAAACAGTCATGTTACCCAATGTTGTTGGTCAAGTCTTAACTTATGTTTCCTGATTGTATCATTGGAAATCACTGAAGGTTATTTGTAGTTCAAGAAATAATGTTAAGTGTGGAAATATATTTATTTGAATAAATAAATCTAAATTAGGATTTTACGCCTGGAAAATAATATGAAAGTGTTTATATTGAATAACATATGTTTATTTTTCCATAACGACATGAAATATACATATGTTAAGTTTCATTAAATATTTATAAGGTTTTGAATCCCCAAAAATAATAAGTAAATTACTTCACTAGTAGAGCTCAAAATACGCATTTTCTACCGCGTGTCAGTACATGATATTATTCGCAATTTCATGGAAACTACTTAGACACATAAAAATATATTTATTTTTATGAAATATTGATTTCAAAACACATATAATTATATTTTACGATTTTTGAGTGTCGGTTTACCCGGTAAAGGTGCCGTTTCACCGGCTTCACATCTATGACTCGCTTTATGATGGTTTGAGTTTCTTAAACACTTGGAAGGTGTTTAGGAGGCTGTTTCAATAAGGTTTTAGTTTCTAAATTACCAAGCTTGTCGGTGGAAGCCCAACTTGCAAAAATTAGGGTTTTTGAGTTACCGAAAGTCATAGTTTTTGTCCGATTTTTTTCTAAAACATATTATTTTTCACTTTTGGTTGTCAAAATCAATTTTAGTTATAAAAAATGAGTTCATTTGCTGTTCCGAACCAGAAGCTTGATGTCCTATTAATTTTAATTAGATTTTTTGAAAATGTTGGGTTTTCAGGTTCTGAAAGCCCCATTTTTGAATTTAGATTCTTTTAGGGTTAAAAGTGACTTTAGGAAACTTGTTGGTAATTTATTACCATAGATTTTTATGTTCTCAAGTATACCATATTACAAGTGATAGATAATTTCACCATTTACTCAATAAAATAGATTTTATGACATAAAATCACTTGGTTTTCAACACTTCTTTATGTTTAGCATCTTTTTTAACAAAATAGCATTTTATTATCATAATATGACCAAGATAATCATTTTACATAAAATACTAACCATAATTTCCATGTTATGAATTTGTAAGTAGACTTTAATAACCATTTTTCCATGATATTTCTATATTCGTCAAGTTTAACACATTATGCAAACATAATCCTATATTTTGAGCATCAAAATACTACATTTGGTTATAGGTCCGAAGATATGAATGTTTCTAACAAGATACATATATCAAAGTAACCATATTTGAACATATTCTTTATCGTTTTTAACAATAACGTGTGTCTACATTTGTAATCATCATACATTGTTATCTTAGGCACAATAACACCAAAACAACTCATAGGTTTCAAAAATATATAAGTTAACCACAAGATAGTTGCATCAAAGTGCATGTTTTTAGTCTAAAAACATGTTCTCTATAGTTAATAATCAAGTAACATCATCAAGACTTGAAAGAACAAGGGTTTTGAACATGAAATGAACTAGAGATTATTAATATGAACAAAGAAAAAAAAAGAGATCTCACTACAAGCTTTCACGGGTTCGGTTTTGACAAAGTGGGTGTTGATAGATTCCAAGTTTAGCTCTAAACTCACTATTGACTTGATTCTTGATGGAGAAAGAAGAAGCTTGAGTGTGTTAAAGACGAGGGTTGAAAAATTAGAGAGAAATGGTGAAGAAAATCGGTTTAGTGGCGTGTTTGGGGTTAGGATCTGAGAAGGAAACAGAGTTGAGAAAGAGTATGCTTTTGAGGTGATTGAATCTTGGAATGTTTAAGTGCTAGAATGAGGGTGGTTAAGTAAGTGAGGTGTGGTTGTGTGATGGCTTGAGTTTCGGTTTGATGAAACGATTAGTGATCGGCTAGGTCAAGAGAAGGAAATAAAAAGAAAGGGCTTGAACCACTTGGACTTGATGCTTGAACTCACTTGAATTTATGCTAGAAGATTGACTAAGTGTTATGGTTTGGGGGTGTGTATGGCGCCGCTCAAGAGGACAAGAGAGGGAGAAATTAGAGGGGAAGTTTTACCCATTGGATATCTAGGTATAGTGTACTTAGGGGACACAAATGTTGGGTGATTTGAATAGCATCAAGTAGGTTTTAGATAAGGATCTTAGTAGGTTTAATTAGTTACGAGAAGTAACTAGGAGGTAGTTTGGTTTTGCTTATTTAGATTCGACTGGATCGAATATCTGAGAGGAGGAGACCGGGTTTGATCTCGGGTTCTACAGGATCAAAGAAAAATAAAGCGGGCCGTAATTGGTTCTTTGGGCCGTAAACTCACCTTTGGGCCGTTAACGGTTCATTGGGTCGGAATTGGTCCATTGGACCGAGATAAATCAATTGGGCCGAAAGGGTATGGGCCGAGACATAGGGGTTGGCCCGGGTGATCCAGTTGGTCTGAATGGTAATTGGACCGCGCTGGATTGCACGGTGACGGGTCAGGTTGCATGGGTAAACGAGTTTCATGCAAATGTGGTGACTTGATATTGGTTTATAAAATAAAGCGGTTTAATATGAGACGGGTTTAAAATGGAGATAATTGAACGGGATAAAGGTGATAGCAAGTCTTGGATCATGATGATCTATTACTTTGATGTTTTTTAATGAATACATAAAATGATAACGTTTACAATACCAAAAATAGATGTTTGGAATTGTTATTTAAAAAACACCGATAAACCTAAATTTACGATGTAGATAAAAATGACTTGAAAATAATAATAATTGTTTGAACACATGATAAACATTTAACAAAATGACGGGTTGAATGTGTTAAGGCATAACATGAATGGTTTTGGAAACATTAAATGACCATTTTATATTCTTGTTCTTAAAATTCCAAATTTGAAATATATAGAATATTATTTTTATTAAAATTCCACTTTGAATATTTATGGAATTTGATGTGCCTAAAAATATACATGTTTTATAAACAAATATCCCTCGCGTATTGGGCATCGTTTGAAGCTATATGAAGGATTCCTTGACGTAGGGGATGAAACCCTTTTTCATGAGGATTGTGCACCTATAATGTCTATGGGTCTGGCCTAGGACCCAGGAATTAATATAGGCCAATCCCCTCTTCGCTGTACAAAATTTTCATTTCAAATAAAAACACTTTCTTTTTTGCTCTATGCTCTAAAAGCATGGGTCGTGTCCCAGAAAACACGGGTCGTGTTTATGTTGTGAACCTCCTGCCCAGTCAATAACAACATGGGCCATGTCGTTTTAAGAATAGGTCATGCTCGATAAGGCATGAGGGGTGTGCCCGAAAAAGCACTGGCTGTGCTTTTCTGCCCAACTGATCTATAAGAAAGGGACATGTCCCTGTTCTTCTTGGAATCTTGTGGCAGAAGAAAAATCAGTTGGGTAGTAAATCTTTGTCTGGAATTAACACTTATCATTTAAGGTAATCTTCTTCAAAACCCCACATTCTATCTTCATGTTCCTTCCATTCCAAGCTTCATCCATCTTCAAATCTAACATTTTCCATGGACTAAAACCTGTTTTTAGTAGAAAACTTGAATCCAGAACACATTCTTAGTGCAAATCGTTCACAAAAATGGACATTTTCAGAAAAATAAAATTTTTCTTTAAGTCCTTCATGTTCTGCATGAATACTCAAACCGAAGGTTTAAATACTATATTTACTGCTTGAAGATGATGCTCCTGCAAAAACATAGGTCGTGCCTTAAAAAACACGGGTCGTGTTTTTCTTCAGTGAAGCCAACGTGCTTATTTTCTTCTATTTTCAACAATGGCAAGTAAAGGGTCGGCGAATGGGCATCAGAACTTGAGTGTGAAGGAGGAGGCCCTCGGTTGAGGCCACCTTAGTAAGGTTTTGCCTCAAAATGAAGGAGTTGAAAACGGAGCTGGTTGAAGTGAAAACGACCCCAGTTGATAGAGTCAACTTCTTGATGGCGACTCACGAGGAGATTAATCGTGAGATTTAGGACTTGAAGAATCGAATGAATATCATGCAAGTTCCC
This sequence comes from Deinandra increscens subsp. villosa, assembly GCA_039602395.1. Classification (NCBI taxonomy): domain Eukaryota; kingdom Viridiplantae; phylum Streptophyta; class Magnoliopsida; order Asterales; family Asteraceae; genus Deinandra; species Deinandra increscens. The sequence goes on along the minus strand of JBCNJP010000007.1, from coordinate 83,044,468 downwards.
GAGCCACCTGTCAACGGCTGGGGTGACATCTCTGGACTTTCCCGTTATGGAGGGAGACATTGTGCCTTTCCCCGACCAGGGCCCGCACCTCCAAAAAAACATGGTTATCGACTTGCGAGGGAGGCATTCCTGGGTGATGTCATGTTGATGCTCCCCAATGAGCTCCCAGGAAACTAGGGGGAGCAGTAGGTCGGGACAGGAAAAGAAGTTTAGGAGCCTAAATCTAGACAATAATGACTGAGAAATGGCTGTTCCATTCTCAGTCATATAGGTGACCTATTTTTGTGAAGGAAATGTGAATGTTCTGAGAATTATCTATCATAGAGACTAGGATGTTAGTGGGGATCAAGTTTGTAACTTTCAACTAGTTGTTTATTTATTAAAATGACTCATTTATGCTTTAGTATTATCTTTTATTTTCTTTACTTTATTGATCATACAGGAAATGAGATGAAGTCGGGTATTGTCATATCTTCCCAACACAGGACCAGCCAAAACACATGACCTGTGAACAAACAAGGCCACGGGTAGCAACACATGCTAAGCAGAAGTCATACCAAATCCATTACTTTTTGAATTACATATTACTCTCTTTTGAATACATTTAAGCACATTGAGGGCAATGTACAATTTAAGTATGCGGATGGGAATCTGCAGATGTGAACTCTTTATTTGTCCACATTCAGGCCTTACACGAATACTTGTTTAGAAAACGGATTCTGACAACCCCTAATTTTTCAAAATTTCAAAAATTTGTTGTCTTGAAACTAAGTTGATGTTTTTATACAAATTTACACATAACATTTCCCATATTTTTCAGTGAGATTTTGAGCCTAACTCGCATGTACATATACTAACGTATGCTCATTTCTTCTTGAAATTGTAAGAACCAAGTGAAACAGCAAAGACAGAACTTGACAAGGTAATACGTCCCATAAGTGACAAAATTGGAAACATGTAGTCACATGACTGAGGCAACTATGATTTTTCACCATTTTTTAATTTTTTTTCTCACCTACATTTCTTTTCCTACCTTCAAATAACCCCTAGATCAATCCCTTTGAGCCTAAACCTTTTCTTTTCTAATACTCATAATAATCATTGCAAAAATCACTGCTAATATTGGTGTGCTGTGGGGTATATATAAAATATAGCATTATTTTGTGACACTTTTTTAGCATTTGAAGCTTTTAAATTTATAATACCTGATTTACTTGACAACTACCATTCACCACATTACATGGGCAAGTGCACCCATCGTGGGCAGTATAGTAGTGATAAGTTGAATCGGGGTCGATCGGGACACAATGGAAAATGAGAGCTCCCAATACTCAACATTTGTTTACTTTTAACCAAATTCTATCTTTAGGGAATATAGGTTTTAGTGTATATATATACAGATAGATAAAATGGATCTTTGATCTCAAGTATGATAGGGATAATATTGATTGGAGTAACAAAACTGAACACTTATAATCAAGTTGTGATTTTATAACATTACCTCAAGATTGTTCACTTACAGGAAGTTGACTGCCTTTCGGCCCACCTGGTCAACCACCATCCAACAGCTAATCATCTGCAAGGAGTACGAATGTCGAGGGTGTTGGATATTATATGTCCAGACCCGACAACATTGAGAACCCGACCCGGTTAAGACCCGTAAGAGTTACACTGAAGGCAACGAGCTTAAAAATCAGCTTAATTGATTAACCGGTATATCATGGAAATTAGTGATTAATCATTGTTTATTTTCGATAAAATAAACATGCGATTAATTACACATTTATCTTAAACGATAAATATGCGGAACGCAACGTTATAGGTTAACGTTAACGGAACATTAAACGAATCAAATAAATGGTTATTTGAGTTTGTCGGTTCTAGGATTTTACGACTTGTAAATTAATAAACTCGTTTTATTAATTAATTTTAATTAGTGGTTCGTTTTGGTTAAAAGGATAGACGGTGGAACTAAGCGTAATTAAGTGGCCTATTAATAGGCGATTAGAGATTAGGAAACCCTAATCTCGAAATCCATGCCGTCGCGTTCCTTCTCTCTCTCACGACCTACCCTTCGCCGGCTCTCCTCTCGCTCTCGCGACATAGCCGCCGACGACTACCACCACCCGTCGTCTGGTGGATCATCGAACCTCCGCCTTCCCTGAATCAAGCCGCAGCCACAGCCGAAAGCGGCCGCAGCCGCCGCCACACGCAGCTGCAAGCAGCCGCTGCTGCCGCATGCAGCCGCATGCAGTCGTAGCCGCAAGCAGCCGAGTCGTAGCCGCAAGCAGCACAACTGCAGCCGCAAGCGACCACAGTCGTAGCTGCCACGACCACCGCTGTCACGCCGCCCGTCACCGCTGCTGCCGTGAACCACCGCAGTCGTGCCACCATCTATGTTCTGTCTCTGTCCGGCGCTAGTCATAACCGCCATCACTCGAATCGTCGCGTATCGCGACGAATCGACCGGAGAAGTTTCGCGGTCTGCGAGACGATTGGATTCGAACGGTCGGATCATTTTTTCTGTGAAACCCTAGCGACTTGCTCGTTGTTCCTCAGTGTATTTAGCGTCTGTTAGAACACCGCTCAGGTATATCTAAACTCGCTTTAGATTAAATTATTTAATTAATTATTTTGATTGTATTGTCGTTAAATATGATCACGTTTGTTTTAACGCGATCAAGGCGTTTGTGTGATTTTGTGATCGTGATCCTGTTGACACGATTACGACACTTTAGGTTTACGCGTTTTAATTAGTAAAATCGTTTTATTCCGTTGCGTAACGGATTACCTGTTTAATCCGTTTTAATTCTGATTTGCTAAAACCCGGTCGGTAATGTTTTAATTAAAATGTAAAAGTTTTTTTAACGTCACCGGACACCCGTATACCACTGTCGTTTCCCAACAGTAGTATCAGAGCCTTGATCACCACACGCAAACCCTGACAGGTCGATTTTAAACTGGTGAATTTCGCGAACTGGGGTTAAAACCCGAAAGTCGCAAAAGTTATTCGAATCGCTTTAATTATATATTTGGTCGATTTAATTCCACCAAATATTAGTATATTTGATAAATTGATGAATTGTTAAGCATATTCGGCTTGACCCATATTTAGGTTGTGATTGATTGTCGTGTCATGTTTTGGCCCATTAGTTTTATGGTTTTGGATTGGCCCTCGTTTTGGGTTCAAAGTGGTATCAAATTAGATATAGATTTGTATTTCTCTTTCCTTGTAGGTACGGACCTTCGCTCTGGACGAACGCGACAAGATTTGATGCGACTACCCCATCATGGCAAGTAACCAAGCCCGATGGACCGACGAATATCAATCGTCACAAATGAGCTATTGAAGCCAGTGGAAGCATTAGAGTCGGCCGGATGCATTCTTAATCCTTGTGGTTGATTTTAACTTTTATGTCCAAGACCTTCTCCGACATTGTCAATAAGGCTCTGACAACGTCGAAACCTCTTTAAAGCCGAATATGTGTTATGTTTGCATTTTATTTTGGTTGCTTGTATTGACTCGATTGAGACACCAACTAAAACTCCAAACCAAGTTTTTAAACGGTTTAAACCCTTTTTCAATCAATTGAGAATGAGTCCTAAGATTATTTACGACTTAAAACAATAACCAATTTCATTCGACTAAGATCTCGAATTTTTCGATCCGTAAAATCGAACGATAAAATTAATTGGTTATAACCTCGTGAAACCTAGTCATTTAATAATAAGGTTATTTAATTGACTGTCCCGAGTGAGATAGGGTTTATATATTAATCATCAAATCATTTAATTATTTAAAAATTTGACCTAATAATCCTATCTGGTAAGCCTTAAATCTGGTAGATTTTGTCATCCTAGTCAAGTCCAACTTGGAACATATTTACTGATGCATCAGTGTTGGAGTAAAGTTCAACACCGCACTTGATGTTCAGGGTATCTTCCAAGGTGTGTGCATTAGAGTAAAGTTCAACACCGTGCGCACACACTGACCACTGAGGACATCTATCATTTTCTTTGCAATTACTTGATGTATTGGAGTAAAGTTTAGCACCGTACATCTAGTCACTCGTAGACAAAATGGCACATATGAGGATAAACGTATTTCGCACATTAATAGGCAAAAACCTCATAAACGGGAGTTGTGACTACTATTCACAAGAGAGAATCGTTGTCCATCCAATTACTTAATTGACTGCTGATTGCACTTAACGCTGCCTTTGTTGGTCACTACTAATTGGGTTCCCACGTTCGTGTTCAAGATTTGCTTGCCATCTTTGAATACAAATACAATCACCAAAACACTAAACCAATTGCCTATTGTTTCAGATGGCTGTTCCTCCTACTAATAACGAGGTTTTCCAGCTCAAGTCTCTCCTTGAGAAAGAGAAACTTGATGACACCAACTTTCTTGACTGGCATCGAAATCTAAAAATCGTCCTGCAAATGGCCAACAAGCAACATGTGTTGGAAGCGGAAGGGCCCGCAACACCTGCGAATCACTCCGTAGCTGCTCATGCCGCACATGAGGCACTGAGGAATGATGCCAACTCAGTGATGTGTCTCATACTGGCCACCATGTCTACTGAGATTCAGAAGAGCATGGTAGACATGACTCCTTTTCAGAAGATCGGGGAACTTAAGGGTATGTTCGAAACCCAGGCCCGATAGGAATGTTATGAAACGGCTATCAAATTGATCCCCTGTCGTATGCCTGAAGGCACTCCGGTTTGTGCTCATGTCCTTAAGATGAAAGGGTTCATTGATCGCCTTGCGAAGCTCGACTACGTCATTCCTCAGGAAATGGCGACGGACTTGATCCTTCACTCTCTATCCAGTGCATTTACTCCTTTCTGGATTAATTTTAATATGAACAATCTGGTTAAGACAGTGCCCGAGCTTCACGGCATGTTGAAAACAGCTGAGGTTAACTTTCTTAACAACGGCAACAATAACAACAAGGCCAAGGTGAATGATGTGCTTGCAATCCGATCAGCTGGTGTCAAGAAACCTGAGGTTAGCAAGAAGAAAGCAGGGAATAAGAGGAAGGGCAAGAACGCTACAGCTAGGAACTCTTATGGCACCAGTAAGGGCAAGTCTAAAGCATCGAAAGCACCGCTTCCAGACCAGCGCCAATGCTACGATTGCAACAAGATGGGGTACTGGAGGCGAAACTGCCCGGGATATCTTGCCAACGTGAAGGGAAAGAAGGCCGATATTGGCACTTCTGGAGGTATATATATCTATAACCTCATGTTATTGACTACTTATTTATTTTTGCAGATTCAATTAAGGCCATGATGTCTCTAATTTTTATAGTACTTGCTACAATGAGAATAATGACCTATTATGATTCATAAAACCTTATGGTTTAGGATTGCTTAGCTCTATAATTCACCAGATTGAAAATTAAACTTTTCATGAAATCGCAACTTTCGATTTCGTCATTTTGAACTTTAGGCTTTTGCTAAGTTCAAATGTTTGTTTATGAAAGTTCATATTACCTGCTATAATGATCACCTGTATGATCATGATATAAGCGCACTGAGACTTGTGCACATGACCGTAATAGTCACTAATATATATATATATATATATATATATATATATATATATATATATATACGCATAGAACACCTTGAAAGTATTTGACTACAATAAAACTGTACTCATATGTGTAGAAATCCTTAGAAGCACCCATTGCTCATAACTTAAGGACAAGGTTCCAAGAAGGAAGCCAATGATACACAAGACTTATGACATGCCAAAGATCACTGCTCGCACCTCACACCCAAAAATTGTTTTCTTTTCTTCACTTGCATACTGATAGCCAGTACCAAGATGAAATCTTGCGGTAGACTGACTTGAATAACAATTATCCATATTCAGATCAATAGAGATCTGAATTAGCTTTCATGAAACATGTATTTCATTAGAAAAAAATGGGTAAATGTAAATTAACTCTTGAACACATTCAAGACTTATTAGACGAACATCTTTTCATCAAAAAAAGGTTGTTGCTTTAATGAAAACATGCCGGCATTCCAAATGACTGTCAACTTCCATTGAAATTTAGTGTCGATTTCACTTGTTTTAAATCCCCATCATTAATTAGTCATTTAATTAGATTATCAATCACAAATCAGACTTTACATTCTGATATGGTAATCCCCATTGGGTCAAATACCCAGTTCCTTTCAAATGTAAAAGATGATCGTATCATGTATACCATCAAACTCAAGTAGTTTAATTTCATCTTACTATCTCATGGACAAAGCATGACATTTGGAACTAAATGATCTCATTTTTGGATACGAAATTTATATTTGCTGAACAATCTCTTTAACAAATTTATATCCGTGAAGTTTGAAATAAAAGGTGATTACCAGAATGCCTGGTCTACATAAAGCAAGTGGGAGCATCACCAATAATCTTTATCTGGATAATGATTAAGTGTTGATCCGAGATTCATTTAAGTTTACTAGATTAAATTCAAAATGAAACCTCAAAATATCCCCAAAGTTTCAAGATAACTCATAATTGATATAATTTATGGAAGAGCATCCATAGATTTAAATCAATTTCTTAAAACGAAACGTATTAAATAAGATACCAAAACAAAAGGAATGCAATATGTGGATATTGCGATAATGTCACCATAAATGGTTACACGAGGACATAAGCTGGAAAGTACATCGTCATGACTTGATCTTAATGACATCAAAAAAAAATTGTTCAAAGGAACATGGCATCATATTCACTGAACAATATGGCCACCTTAAGTAGATTTTGAATCATGGTTGTAACGGTACACTCAAGAAAGTTAAATGGATTCCTTAAATTAATCCATTAACATGCTCATTTGATAACACAATAATCCACGTGCACTCTAAGGACACAAGTTTTATCACGCATTCAAAATCACTTAAGTACTTTTGCTGTTCATGAGAAACACCCCCAACTGATGAAACAACTTCAACAGGCAAAACCGAAGCACAGGTCAAGAACATAGCGCATAATTGACATTTTTATTGATCAATTAGTTTGATCAATGACTTAATACTACTAAGTAGCACCTGAAAACTATGCTACATTGATGTTCTACTTTAGTGTTGGGATGTCGAACTTTAGCGTTTGCACAAAATATTCGACCTGATCTAAACGGTTAGATGCAGAGTCCGAATTCTGCACAACGTGTTCGAATTTTATACATTTAAAATATCCATGAATATCTTAAGATATTCAAATATGTCCGTAGTCGATCAGAATTGTGGGAACAATTCTAGACTAAGACTATTCTGACTCTGAACTCAAACGGTTGACAATTTAGACTCACAAACCTCATTACGGAATGACGTTGTGACGTAACTCGCATCAAATTGTCTTCATGGATTTTAATCATAAGACACATTTAATTAAATGGTATACTCAATATTATCCTTCGACCTGAGATACATATGCTGCCTCCTGTTTGCCAAAGACTATTCTTTGATTGTAGCTTAACGTTGTCGTGTAACTGCCAGTCATAACAGCTATTTTTGGGAATGGTTCTAAAGCTTAGTGGGAGATGTATGTAATCATCATGAGATTCTGTACTCTTGCACTAATCATGCAACAGTTAGACATCGTGGGCCCTCTCGTAAGTTCAAGTGTTAAGTGTAAGGCCTTACCCAAACTTACTGTGTGTTTGCTTGGATCACTTCAAACTGATAAAACGAGAAATATAATGATCTAACTTTAAAGAGAATGAATTAAATCCACGTGTCTTGTTCGATTGATGTCTTATACAGAAAGGAAATTATAACTTGGCACTACCATAAGTCTAAATCTATAACGCGAGCTTATAGATATACCTTGGTGACTGAATTGAAGCGTCATAACTGGTTGGGACAGTCATGTGTAGCAAGAGCACCTCTGTCTATTTCTTCAGATGTTGTCGACATCTGTCCAAGTGGGAGTTTGTTGGATATTATATGACCAGATCCGACAACATCAAGAACCCGACCCGGTTAACACCTGTAAGAGTTACACTGAGGGCAATGAGCTTAAAAATCCGCTTAATTGATTAACCGGTATATCATGGAAATTAGTTATTATTCATTGTTTATTTTTGATAAAATAAACATGCGATCAATTACACATTTATCTTAAACGATAAATATGCGGAACGTAACGTTACAGGTTAATATTCAAGGAAAATTAAACGGATTAAATAAATGTTATTTGACTTTGTCGGTTCTAGGATTTTACGGCTTGTAAATTAATAAACTATTTTTATTAATTAATCGTAATTGGTGGTTTGTTTTGGTTAAAAGGATAGACGAGGGACCTAAGCGTACTTAAGTGGCCTATTAATAGGCGATTAGAGATTAGGAAACCCTAATCTCGAAATCCCTTCCGTCGCACTCCCTCCCTCTCTCTCGCGACCTAGCTCTCGCCGGCTCTCCTCTCGCTCTCGCGACATAGCCGCCAGCGACCACCACCACTCGTCGTCTGGTGGATCATCGAACCTCCGTTGTCCCCGAACCAAGCCATAGCCATAACCACAAGCAGCTGCAGCCGTCGCCACACGTAGCCACAGCCGCAAGAAGCCGTAGCCACAAGCAGCCAAGCCGTAGCCGCAAGCAGCGCAAGCGACCACAATCGCAGCCACCGCAACCGCCGCTGTCATGCCGCCTCATCTCCGCTGCTGCCGTGAACCACTGCAGCCGTGCCGCCGTCTCCGTTCCGTCACCGTTCCATTCTGTCTCCGTCCGGCGCTAGTCGTAACCGCCATCACGAATCGTCGCGTACCGTGACGAATCGATCGGAGAAGTTTCACGGTCCGCGAGACGATTGGATCCGAACGGTCGGATTGTTTTTTCTCTGAAACCCTAGCGACTTGCTCGTTGTTCCTCGGTGTCTTTAACGTCTGTTAGAACACCGCTCAGGTATATCTAAACTCACTTTAGATTAAATTATTTAATTATTTATTTCGATTGTATTGTCGTTAAATATGATCGCTTTCAGTTTAACCGCGATCAAGGTGTTTGTGTGATTTGGTGATCGTGATCTTGTTGACACAATTACGACACTTTAGGTTTACGCATTTTAATTAGTAAAATCGTTCTATTTCGCTGCGTAACGGATTACCGGTTTAATTCGTTTTAACTCTGATTTGCTAAAACCCGGTCGGTAATGTTTTAATTAGTATGTAAAAGTTTTTTTAACGTCACCGGGCACCTGTATACCACTGTCGATTCCCAACAGAGGGAAGGTGCTGTCAGTGATCAAATGAAGTGGAATAATGCCACTAAGACGTAGGGCTCTTTGGTCGGGCAACCGTTACGCTCGACACGCCGTCATGAACCACCAGGGGAACAACCTGTGTGCCGGGTTATTTTATTATAAAAATGATATTTTTAAGGGACTAAGGTCCGTTTCTTCAGTACACCGCTTTCGCGTATGCACGTCCGACGTAACCAGAGCCAAGTTCACAAACACATACCTTTCGACTTCCATGAAGTGACAAAATATTACCAACCTCCATTCCCAACCAAATACTTTCAGCCCGCACATGCGTGGTCAGCCGAGTTTGCTTACATAGACATAAGGACCTCGAACGTATCATGTAGCATGGTGCGTGAGTCACCTTTCAGATTATGCATCGTCCCCCGGCCAGGTGTCACATGTCCGGCCATTGGGATTTCGACTCCCCAAATGGTCTGTGATACGTGAAGCACGCTTGGTTCAGAAAATCAGTAATACACTTTCAATAAAAAGGGTTTTTATAAAGTCATTAGACACACCTTAAAGTAGTGTTATAAAAGCAACTTGAAAACTTGTTAAAAGCATGTTATCTCCATTCAAGTGTAAGAGTTTGGCCAATCATGGCTTAAAGATTTTCCAGTTAGTAAAAGAAGACTTCATAGACAAAATACTTTAATTTACTAAACTGGTTGTGTTTCTTACAAACCTTACATACTTGAAGATACAAAGGAACCAAGTGGCTCGTTAACTAATCTAAAAGTGAGGGGG
>JBCNJP010000007.1:83004143-83033951 GCA_039602395.1 Deinandra increscens subsp. villosa | reverse complement strand
TATTGGTATCCTTTAGCCACGCTTCTAGGTGACTTCAGCCACTGATATTGTAACGTGGCCGTAGGGTACATAAGGTGACGGGACCTTTGGTGTCGATTGGAATGGAAAAACAAAACGTGACCAAACACCTTTGGTCACGGTTTTTTTCCGTGGCTAAAGGTGAATTTTGACGTAGTGACTTATGTTGGCTTAAAAATGAAAACCACGTTTCTGTCTTATGAAATTACAGGTTATAAGATTGATTCACAAGCATAGTGAAAGGGGGAGTACGTGAAGAAATCATTGCTTTCAAAAATGGTTTAGTTGACTTAGTCATGTTCTTGCCATGCATATCTTACATCAACTAAAAATAGATTCAAAGAGTTTGAAGATCTGATACAGCACATGTCAAGGGGGAGTTTGTTAGTGCAAAATATATGTGTCATGTGTGTATCAGTTAGTTTCGTTAGTTGATTTAGTTAGAATAGTTATAATTGTCATAGGGTATTTTGTGTCATTATCCAATAGTTAAGGGATCTATATGTGAGAGGCAATATTTCCATATAAATTTGAATATGATTTCATGATCCACAGAATGAACAAGAGCAATCAACCGAAGTGAAAAAAGTATCATCCGAACTGGAAGCAAACGGCAGCCGAACTGAAATGATTATATATATGTCCTTGAGTTTGGGTGAAGATATCTCTGACAATAACTGTTTCTATGCGTCAAATTTCTGGAGAGGGGAGTTTTTGATCTCGAATTTCAGAAAGTTTTCAGTATTGAATCATGTTTAGATGCTGTAAACGAGTTTAAATCATGTAAACATTGATCAATTGGAGCTATAAACTAAGTTTAATTTATGTTTTGTGTTCTTGAGTTTGTATAAACTTTCGGTTAATATTCGGTGTACAAATCACTAGATCGGGGCAAAACGAGTTTTCAACAATACTAGTTACGCACACAATTAAATACAAATGTATTTTTATGAAAGTTTGGGGTTTAAAATATAAATAATGAAAGTTGTTTCAGTTCAATAAACGTTAGGGATTATTGGTGATAATCATTTTCATCTCATAATCTATATATTTTTTTACGCTATTTCAAGCTTTATACATATTATATACCAAAACATATTTGGTGGCACAATGGTGACAATTGCTAATAAAGATAAAGCCTTGCATGATTATGTATAACTTGCGTGATTATGACCTTTATATTTTTTCACAACATATTTGGTGGCAAAATGGTGGCAATTTCTTATGAAATAAAGCTTGCGTGATTATGTATATATATTTTTTCACAACATATTTTGGTGGTAAAATAGTGACAATTGTCCTTTTGCACCATTTTTGTCAGGACCGGTTTCAAACCCAAGATGCGACTCTCTCTCTAGAGATGATAGCTCACATCACTCTAGATCATTAATCCTACAAATGAAGTTATCACCCCTATATATAGGATAGCCCATGTGCTCACTAGCCCACTAACTAGCAAGACACAAATAAAATGAGCAAATTACAAATAAACAACTAAAATAAAGTATTAATTAAATCATAATTGATTTATTAATATGAAGCTTGACCTGCTCGAACCGATCTTTTGTTGACTTTTACGTTGACCGTTGACTCGAACAGTTGACTTTTCAAGAAAACGTCTTCGGTCCAAACTTGCAAGCCTCGATCATCACAACCCGCGACTTTGAATCATTTCACAATGGATTCTTCAACCGAATTATTCGAGAATAGATTTGATGGCGTCAGTCATACTTATTTTTAGTTCCAACAATTCCCCCTTGACTGACGCTGTCAAATCTGTAATACTGGTGAAGAACCGCTCTGCCGTACATCTTTAAAGAATAACTGATAAACCCGAATCTTTATGTTGTAAAGATTCCCCCTTTGAATAAGATTCTTCTGTTCTTGCTTCTCCAGTTGAGAGCCAAGTGTTGCAGCTCACTCGGTTCACACGGTCAGGTACAATACTAACAATGCTGAACATCGGAGTCAAAACCACAACAAACCGAATCAGATAAACCAATCAATCACTGAAAATGCTCCAACTTTTGATAGTCGACCTGATAATCCAAATCCATAATAGTTCTCCCTTTTCTCTAGATCCCTCTAAAAAAATCCGATGCGGAAGCAGAAAATCAGATGCAGAGAGTGGAACCGTTCCACTCAGCTCCATGGAGAAAATGGTACTAAAATTCTGAAATCGGACAATCTTGCAAGAAACTGGAAGCCGGATGCTGACAGATGTGAATGATCCATAAATACTGCACTTGTTCTGCGTGACTGGATTGTGAGCAAAAATAAAGTGTCAAATCGGTGAAAAACATGGATCCCAAGCGTAAAAGTGAAATTTATTCATAACCGGAGTCTTCATAATTTTGGTCTTGAAAAACGAGCTCGGAAAAATATTCCGTGAAGATTTCAGAGTCAAACGGTGCAATTTGAAATAAATCTGAGAAAAGCGTCAATTTTTATTCAAGTAACGGGCCTTCCATTAGAGATTTAATGGAATATTCCAATATTTAACTGAGATTCTAATTAATTCGGTTAGATGACATCAGCACTGCATCAGCTAAACAACTTGGAGTGAGACATAACGAAAAAGTCATATACTTAACCGAAAGCGAAACTAGTCCGTCAGTGGTCGTTAGCTTACGTGGTCTTGACGTCAATAAAAACTAGAAACCCAGTCGAAATATGGCGGAATAAATCCATGACCAATAAAATATTTTCTAAAATTTCGATAGGTGTCATCTCCATTAATCTTGTAAAAGACCAATGAGAAAGACCCCACATTTAACGAAAAACACTAAAATTCCATTGGTGTATTAAATCTCCAAGTAAAAAAGCACAATCCTTGTGAAAGGAAATCTACCAATCAGATAGTAGCATTAGAATGATCCAACAGATGAGACCAGTTTGATCTAACGGTGCGCGGGTCTGGATCTACATGGATTGCTGAGAACCAATGGGAGAGTGACAGCGTTGGCAATCTAATCATGCCCCGACGTTTCCGCCGTCGGTTGGGGTGTGACACACACTATTCACATTTAATTATATTGCGTTTGTGTTCAGTTAGTTGTATGTTAGCCCTGTAGTACACAGGACACAAGTTACAAACCTAGTAAATAATAAGGGAGTGAACCCTTTAGGGAGCCGACATACAGTGTACAATAATATGCAAAAAATTATGATAACTAATAACTCAAAATGAAAATATTTGGGCATTATATTAATCAAATTATGGGCCCATCATTTAAAAGAAATAAATTGTCTTTTTTTTAATTTTACAGTTAAAAGGCATAAACATGTTAGAACATGATCGGTTCGTCGTGTGAAGTATCTGAACAAGACAAAGATGCAAAGATGTTGTTACACTAAGTCACACGAAGTGAGATACGAAGTCACACTTCGTGACTTCACGAAGTCACACTTCGTGTCTTCAGGAAGTGACACGAAGTGCCACTTCGGGTGAGCTCCAGTTCGTGTAAAGAGTGTCGAGTATAAATAGAATTTGTTCTTTGTATTTCAAGGGTAATGAAAAGAGAACTGGTGTGCTGTGGTGTATATATAAATTATGACGTTATTTTGTGATACCTTTTTAGCATTTGAAGCTTTTAAATTCATAAAACCTGATTTACTGACAACTACTATTTCACCACATGACACGAAAGTGCACCCATCGTGGAGCAGTATAATAGTGGTAAGTTGAATCGGGGTCGATCAAGGACACAATGGAAAATGAGGGCTCTTAATACTTCATCTCTGTTAACGTCTAACCAATTCTATTTAGTAAAAAGTTTTTTAAGTAAATTAAACTAAAAAGAAAATAAAGATAAAATAAGATGGTGTTTTTAGTTTTGTAAGTTGAAGTTAGTATTACTTGGGAGAACTTACTAGTGGTTGAGGAACATTGAACAGACACTTATAATCTTGCTCAAGATTGTTCACTGGCAGAAAGTTAACCACCTTTCGGCCCTCTTTGGCTGACCACCATCCAATTGCTAATTATCTGCGAGGAGTACGAATGTCGAGGGAAGGTGTTGCTAGTGGACAAATGAGGTGGTGTAATGCCACTTAGTTACGAGGTCCCTAAACCCGACAAACTTACCGTACTTGACACGCAGTCATGAACCAGCAGAGGAAAAACCCTCCGTGCAGGATTATTTTATTATAAAAACGATCTTTTTAAGGGGCTAAGACCAGTGCCATACACCGCTCTTGCGTAATGTACGTCTGACCAGAGCCAAGTTCACGAACACGTACCTCTCGGTCCCGTGAAGTAACAAAATATTACCAACCCCCGTTCCCAACCAAATACTTTCAGCCCGGACATGACATAAGGACCTCGAACGTATCATGTAGCATGGGGCGCGAGTCACCTTTCGGATCATGCATCGTCCTCCGACCGGGTGTCACGGGTCCGTCCTTTGGGACTTCGACTCCCCAAATGATCTGTGATACGTGAAGCACGCATGGTTCAGAAAATCAGTAATATACTTTCAATAAAAAGGATTTTTATAAAGTCATTAAGCACACCTTAACCGAGGCTATAAGGCTGTTAACTAACCTGCGAAAGGTTTGTTACTTCTCAAAGTAAGTATAAGAGTTTAGCCAAACATGGCTTTAAAGATTTGCTTAAGAGAAAAAGAAGAATTCATAGACAAACACTTACAAAATCTTGCTTAAGTTGAAGTTATTATATACTTGATTACAAAACGTAATAATGCCAATGCCAAATGGCTTAAGAGAAAAACAGACTAAACTAGAGAAGGGGGAGGAGGTGAGCAAGTTGGAATTGAAGAGGGATCCTCTATTTATAGGCCAGTCGGAGGAGGCACGGCCCGTGCATGGTTTGGCACGGGGCGTGTGTTTTAGAGGGGAGCATGGGTCATGTTCATTGGAGCATGGGGCGTGCCATGTCAGATCTGTCAGTCATCCGCAAACTTGTCAGGGGCACGGGCCGTGGTTCGCCAAGCACGGGGGCGTGTCATGTCAGATTCTTCTGCCGACGGTGTCAGTGGCATGGGGCGTGCTTGAAGGAGCACGGGCCGTGCTATATCAGAGACTTCTGCCAAGGTGGTCAGGGGCATGGGGTGTGCTGAATAGGGCATGGGGTGTGCCCAAAAAAGTGAATTTTTTGGTTTAACACGGGGCGTGTTGGAGTATCGCACGGGGCGTGTTGACCCAAAAATCATCTTCCTCTCGCCGAGATACTCAGAATTCACTACTCATGGGTCCCGTAACTCAATTTCTAGCCCAAGATATGCGTCCCCGAAGTTTAAGGCATTTCCTGACCGTACTGGTGTCTTTCAGCGGTTGCGCTTCGGGGTGTTGTTGAGTTTTGGGGTTACCATTTTGTCTTGACTTGAGAGAAGGTTGTATGAGGGCATCAAGTCCATCTTGCAAGGTTAGAGCTTGGTTCTTGGCACAAAATCACGAAGTCTTCATATATTCTTCATTTTTAGCGTTTCTATCTTCTTTTGTGATTTTCACCTGGATTACACTGAAAAACTAAAAAGGAAACAACATCATAATGTTTTAGTCAGATATAACCCGAAATGTGAGAAATATTTTATATAAATATATGTATAATTTAGCGCTTATCAAACATCCCCACACTTGAACCTTTGCTTGTCCTTAAGCAAAACTCTATAAATGAGGCCCGACACATCCCAAAAGTTTATCAATTCATGGAATCAAGGTTCCGGGCACTATAAATATCGTTCCTCCATTTATTTTCCAACTTGTCTTTCATTGATTTTTATTTTCTCATTTATTGAAATATAAACAATTATGACAAGCCTACTTACAAGTTTTATTTTTACACAAACTTATATACCTCACAAGTGATCACCCATCTCTCGGGATATTGATTTGTATATATTTGGGGTGAATTCTCATACCTAGGTGAAAACAAGTAGATAGAATAGGCTTAACACATAATCGAACCACCACAGATCTCACCAGAAATCACATAATTATCATGAGGTCTTAAAAGGGTAGGCTTGGGGTTAGGGTATGTATACTTTATTTGAAAGGGGGTAAAAAGCGTAAATAGTGGTCTTTTTGGTATTTTCCGTTTTGATGTGACTTTCTTCCAAAGAATCTTTTAAGAGCTTTCCTGGATTGCTCTTAAGGGGTTTATCCCATTATTATTTTTTTAGACAAGGGAATGCAAAATCCAGGGCCCGTCTTGGACTTTTCCCATTTTATTGAGTATGAGAAGAATAGTCACAGTTGGTTTTTGAAAAAGAACCGCTTTTACTAAGATAAGGGGTGTTAAATAAAAAACTATGGGGGGTTTTAGGGTATTTAGCAAAGGGGGCCCTAATTTGCAAATTGATTGGGATGAAGAAACGAAAAGGTTTAGGCTCAAAGGGGTTTACTAGGGGAATATTTTGGGGGTAAGAAAGGAGATGAGGAACAAATATCCATTTCATAAATAAACAGAACAAATTACAAAGAGGTGGCGGGTAAGCGAGCAACAAGCTGCGCCACGAGCCCTTTTTGGATAGCAAACCCAATTCTACTAAATACAAAATTATGAACCCGAGGAACAGAAAGGTGGAAATCCTAGGTGCCTCAATCCTTTAATTATGTGGCCTCTGATTTTGTCCATCTTGGGACGTATTACTGTGTCAAGTTCGACCTCTACTGAGTAACCTGGGTTTCTCTCAAAATCAAAGAAGAAACGAGCATGTTTATAGGTGATCATTCTATATAGGCTCAAATCCTCACTGAAAATAGGGGAAGGGAAAAATATAAGTTGTATAAAAAAAACTTATTTTCTACTTGACATAAAAGAAATATTCCAATTTTTGAAATTTTTTTAATGCAATGGGATTTGATAAATGGAGAAGTGACTTTTACGTACACGGTTTCTTGAAGAAAAAATGAAATTTCAGAAAATTTGAGCAGTACAGAGGCCAATTTTTTTCAAACGAGTTTTGTGTAAGGCTCGAATATGGACAAACAAAAACTCAAGACCTGCAGTATCCCGTCCCCACACTTAAATTGCACATTGCCCTTAATGTGCCCGCGCGTAAGCAAAAAGAGAAACAATAAAAAATAAAGAGAGAAGAGGAAGGAGAAATTAGACATGGCGTCCCCACACTTAGACTTTTTCGGGCACCATGCTTTACCTGACATTCTCGTCCAGCAAGATTATAGATACCTTTACTTCCTTCATCCTGCTCAACACAGAAACCTACAAAAGAAATAAAACATAATATCCTAATGTTGGAGGTTTTGGTTGTTTGTTGGCGCTTTTGTAGTAACAAAAGTGTTAATACAAAGTTGCGTCGAGCGAACCAAGACTTCCAACTTATTTATTAAAAAAAAAATATAACAGCTTGGTTTATTTATGGTTCCCAAGTTCAACCCAATTTTTATTTTACCATTTATCAGGTGGCTTTTCCTTGATCTGTTTCCCACTCGTTCCGGTTAATTTTATTCTTTCATTATCAGATGGGAAAAATCTGATAAGAATTTTGAAATAAGTTTTATAAAATTCGAACGAGTCGGCCCACCAAAATTTATACTTACCTGGACCGGATCTCACGATTGATTTTATCTTTTTCTTCCTTTGATGGGTGCGCAGAAATGATCACAGGCATTTGTGACTGTGGATACTCAAGGTGCTAGAAGAGCTCCTTGAACTCGAGAGAAGGTGGTTCTTCAGTGGATGATCTATTGAGGGGCTCCTTCTCTCGATCGATATCTTCAGCTGGATGGATGGGCTCCGAAGGGGTTCCTTCAGGAGGTCGAGCCTCTTCCTTCAAGTTCTCTAAGGGGATAACTTTATCTTCTTCTGAGTGCCAACGAGCATCGTCTTTAGAGGGATGTTGGAGTGCTAGCTTCACCTCCATAGATAACTCATTGCCTCCGAGTTGCTGGTTGTTTGCTGGTTCTTCTTGGATGGTGTCCCATCACTTGAGGGTAGTCGAAGTGGTTGCGTCCAACTCCTTTGTCTCTGAACAACTAGATGTCTCGGGTGCATTTGAGGTTCCTCTTCTAGGATGTCTTCTTGGTTTACACGATTCCGTGCTTCATCTTCTTCTGCCCATATTCTTTTGAAGTATTCTTCTATGACCTTGATGTGTTCTAACATTTTGTGTGTTGTTTCTTCAAGGTCACTTTTGGGAGGGGAAAAAGGTGTTTCTATTGTATATGGTGGGTAGTTATTTTTAATTTTTTTCGGGATTTTCATCTCTATAATGATTTTCAATACACCATGGACAAAAGAATGCGAAACCATTTATAAACTTAGAAATTAAAGGTGGAAAATCATCCTCCACAACCGGCATTCTTATGTTTTCTTGTTCATAGATGCGACACTCGCCATGGAAAAAGGTCACATCTAGGACAATATGTGTTTTGTTCGGTCGGTTGTGGTGGTGGAGAAGAATGAGAAAAATGACTTGGACGTGGTGTATCATCTACTCGCAAGAACGCGTGCGTTCTTACTAATATGTAACAGACCATAGAGTAATGGGGACCGCCACAGATTCTGCACCGCACAGTTTGGGGCCAACCATCATTATAACCGAAATATTCCTCCGGATATTGATCCATCCTTGAAATATTTCTCAGAGAAATAAAGAGGGTTTGAAGAAGAAAATAAAAATAAAAAGTTAAAGAAAAATAAAAATAAAAAGGTTAAAAGAAAATTAAAGAAAAAGTTTTAAGAAAATAAAAAGTTAGGCCGTTAACTCAGATTTTTCTCAAAATCCTCGTTTGTGTCCCCGGCAACGGCGCCAAAAAAAATTGGTGTGCTTTGGTGTATATATAAAATATGACGTTATTTTGTGACACCTTTTTAGCATTTGAGGCTTTTAAATTTATAAAACCTGATTTATTGACAACTACTATTTCACCACATCACGGGCAAGTGCACCCATCGTGGAGCAGTATAGTAGTGGTAAGTTTGTTAGAGCATATTCCTATGCTACAATGTATCTTGTGTATTGTATCTTGAATAGAGCAAGTTTGTGAGTCAAACAGTCAACATACCTTGGTGGCCGTACCATATGGTCCGCCGTACCAATGGTACGCCCGTACCAATGGTACGCCCGTACCAACTGGTACGCTAGTTGGTACGCCGACCAATATGTAGTGACTATAAATAGATCGTGTTAGAATGGCAACTAAGAACTTCTGTCATAGTACACCTTTCTGTGTGTGTGTTCTAGAGAGAGAAACCAGAGAGAATTCTTTGTAATCTTCAAGTGATTCAATAAGATTTCTCTTATTTACTTCTCGTGTTCACTAGATTGATCAAAGCATACAGTAGTACCGACGTAACTTGAGAACCGTTAAGAGTTACGAAACCCAATACCAGCCAAAACGACCGTCTCGACGAGATCTAGACTTTTACTGCCTAACGGCCAGTATCCTCCGTTTTCGTACCCAAAATCTACTTTTAAGACCTTCGTTTTTTAGTTGGAAGTTTTTGAAACATCAGATTTCGGAAAAGATGTCGGATTTCCAAGCATTTGCGGCTATGCAAAGCATGATGCAAGCTATGCTTATCTTTGATAACAAAACTGGAACAAGCCAGAAATTTCCCAAATTGTTAAAGTTTAAAGATTATCAAAATTGGAAGCAACGATTTTCCGCCTATATCAGCACGAATGATATAGATTTGTGAATTCCAATCAAAAAGCTTTATGTACATCCAACTGAAGCGGGAGATTTGATAGAAGTTCATACTTTTGATCAAGCTAAGAGAAAACTCTATGAGCTTGAACAAAAAGTTTTTGGATATCTTACAATGGCTTTACGAACTGAGTTACTACATCAGTTTAGTATGTGCAAGAAATCAAAACAATTATGGGATGCATTATCTGCACGATGTGAAGGCAATGATCAATATAAGAAGAGTCGAAAGAAAATGCTGAATAAAGAATTTGAAAATTTTCAACATTATGCTAAGGAAGATATTTCTGCTCTTGTATCTAGATTTTCACATCTGATAAGTGAAAAGAAATTGGTTAAAATAGAGAAGACAAAGGAGGAGTTGAAGGAGAAATTGCTAGAAGCCTTACCATCAAAATTGGAAAATTATGTGTTGTTACTGACTCATGAAAAAGAGTATTCTGAATTATCATTTCATGATCTAACCGGAAAGCTTCATGCTAGAGAGATGGAAATCATGACTTCAAATAAGTCCACTGCTCAATTACAAAATCCTGAATTATATCATGGGCAAAATTTTGCAAGTATTAATGCAAAGTCTAAATCATTTGGTTTTGATTCATCAAATCCACTTCAAACAGCATTTGTTGCTGGTCATGGATCAGGAAATTCTAAAAATTACATCAAGTGAGTGTAATTTCACTGTTCCAAATCATTCAAGCCAGACTTCGTTTTCTACAAAAACACCTATGAACATTTGGCATTAATTTCTGCTTTATTATCTTCATATTATGGATTGCTGAATGGTGGTTTGACAACATCTAATCTGATTGAAGAAGATTTTGATCAAATCGATCCGGATAATCTTGAATAAATGGATATTAATTGGAAACTTGCGATGTTAGCCCAAAGAGTTAAACGATTCAGAAAGAAAACCGGATTCCAAAGTTTAAATCCGGATGGCAAGGTTGGAGTAGATATATCAAAGGTAAAATGTTTCAAATGTTCTAATGTTGGACATTTTGCTCGTGAATGTTCAAAGTCAAATGCTTCTTCATCAAAGTCTACAACAGCGTTGGTTTCTCAAGTCGATAAACAATATAATTATGGATGAACTTCTGATGATTCACATCCAATTGCTTCAACTGCTATTACTTCTGATTCAAAATCACAAACATCGAATGAAGGTTGTGATTGGTCTGCCGATTTTCCTGATGAGTCTGCCTTTTTTTTGTCAAATCTGTGTTTGTTGCTCAAATTGTACATAGTGATGGCGAAGTAGAAGTATCTGAGTCTGAATCTGAAACCAGTAGTTCTGAAACTAGTGGTTATCAATCTGTTTGTGAATTTTGTTCACAAAAAGACAAAAGGATTCAGTGTTTGGTAAAGGACAATGAGTTATTGGTTGCTGATTATGAGAAGAAGATTGAAGAATTAAGTGATGAAAAGAAAAGGTTGGAAGGTATAATTCAAGAGTTAGTAGTTCAAAAGGAGAAGTTTTCAGTTTTTCAGGCAGATGTTTTTAGAAAGAATTGAAATTCAAAGTGTTGAAAAAGAGTTTGAACAAAAAATTACCAAATTATCTAAAAAAAATGTTGAAGTAGTCAAAGAAGTGAAGAAATGGAAAGATGAAGCTGAGGATACCGCAAATGATTTTCAAAATCTTTTTGACAAATCCAAGTCCAAACTTGATACTTTTACTAAAATTTCTGATGAACAAGCTGCTAAGATTCAATCCTATCAGATTGATATGGAAAAGTTGCTAGATGAAAAGGGAGTTAGTAAGTGTGAACAAAGTGCAAAATGCAAATTTGGATATTCAAAAGAGAAATGAAGACAAGTTAAAGAAGGAGTTGTTTGCGGAGCTTGATAATATGAGATTGCAAAAATATGAAACTCACAAGGTGGCGAAGAGGTTGGTAGCTACTGAAAAAGAGTTGGCTGAAGCTCATCAAAGAATTTCTGAATTAAAGATTGAAGTCATTGATTCAAAACGTCTTTTGAACAATGTTACTAATTCACAATCTTTTACAAGCTTCTTGGCTAAAGATTAGAGTTTTGAGAAGATGTTCAACAAAACAGTGTCACCATCGGGTAGTCTGAAGGAGTTACTGATTTGAATGACAAGGTAGAGATTGGTGATTATTCTAAGTTTGTTGATTCCAAAATTGGTGAAGAAAAGAATGAGAAGAAAGAAAAGAATGCTGAAAATTCTAAAGTTCAAAAGGTTGTGTCTGGGTCTTCATCTGATGGAAAAGAGAAATCTGCAAGTTCAACAATTGACATTGATGAAACAATTATTAATGCTCCAAAAGATAACAAAAAGATCAAAGTAGAGTTCTCTTGTCTTGCCAAGAACGGGCATAAATCATCCGGTTCAGAAGAGAAGGTTTGAGGAAAACATTTAGGTCTGGGTTTTAAGAAGACGATTCCTGATATTGGTGCTACGTAGATTCAAAAGCAACCGCAGCTGAAGAAGGTTAATTTGAAGAATTTGGAGAAAGAGGTTTTCAAAGCTGACAAAGTTCAACCGGAGAGCTTTTACAAACTCAAAGGTTCGGAACAAATATTTTCTGACAAGGAATTCCCGCTACATTACGTGGATGCTCAGAAAACTGCTGAAGTTTTTGTAAAGAATGTTGATCTGAAGAGCAAGAAGCCACAAACTGCTACATTTCCTTCTGGAGGTTCAAATTATACTCCAAAGAGCCCGACATCCAAATGGGTTCATGATCATCAAGTTCAGGTAGTTGATTCTTTTTATGATAATTTTGGAGATACTAATTTTTGTGAAGTTTTGCAGATTCCCAAAAGGCGAAATGTAAACAATCGCTTGTGTTATAATTGCCGACAAAAAGGGCATATGGCACAAGAGTGTCCGGTTTCTGCTGCTTCTACATCAAAAAGAGGAAAGGTTCCAAATGTTGGTAAAACTGATAAATCAAGATTCATTGACGAATATGGCAGAGTATTTGATGAATATCCACAACCTACATTTTTTAAAACTCAAGGAAGATTTATTCCTCGTTTTCAAAATGTCCTATATGTAGGATGTTCGTCACAATCGACTGTGACTGGTTCATCAAATACTGATTTACCAAAACATCAAAACTGGAAACCTAAAGTGGTTTCGAAGGGAAATCAAGACACTGGTCGACCATAAGTGATTCGCTTCGGGTCATTTATGAACTAATGTGTTTAACCAGTGTGCAGGTACTTCTAAAAGACCTATCGGTGATTGAAAGGTTGCTGATGGAGGAGTATTTTACTGATTTAAGTTAAATTACAAGAAATATCAAATTTCAAAAACTTAAAAATTTTCTGAAAGCTAAAACTGAAAGGTATCCATCTCGGAAGGTCAATTTTCTTTCTTTTACATTCCGTATGTAGTTCAGGAGGAGAAAATTGAAAATACCAAAAATAGTGTCTTTGTGTTTTTGTTAAAATGAAAAATTCAAAAACAGAGTTTTCATTTTAAGGGGGAGAAAAACGGAAAAATACAAAAGCATTGAAAAACAGAAAAATACAAAAACATTGGAAAATGAGAAATTGTATCCGACATAATTGGGAAATGATGGTACATTGGCTTACGTGTCTGACTCATGGATAAATTAGATGAAAAAGCCATAAGATCATTATTCGGTGTGCTTGGTAGGCTCGGCATTAAATTAGAAAGTATTCAAATGTGATATTCATTAAATACTAATGCTTGACCAAGTGGACAACATCTTGAAGCGTATCTCAAGATATGGAAAAGATGTGTGAAAAAGAAAATGAGAAGTCACTATGTATACATGTGTTCATTTTGCAACGATTTAAACTTGTTTGATTTTCTTTATTTTGTCAAACGATCGGACTTTCTCTGCGTATCGAAAGATCGACCTAATTGTTGTTCGTTTGACGTTCTGCTTTATTTTCTTTGGTGTTTCGTATAACTCATCGGACTTTCTCTGCGTGTACGGGAGTACCGACCTGATTGTTGTTGGGTTATACAATTTCAACTTGTTTTATTTTCTTATTTTGTTAAATCCGAGACCTTATTTGTGTATCGTAAGATCGACCTTAAGGTAGAAGATTTAACGTTCTTATTTCTTTTTGCATGGAACATAGTTGACTATATCATGAATACAATCATTATGTGTTAAATCACAAATGAAATCACAAAGTGTGATAAGCAAACACATATCTGAGTATGTCTGATAGTGTGGGGTACACTGGTCAAAGCAAATCTAATCAATACCTTAACATATCCTGATGTTATGAGTATGATTGTGCCTGAGTTTAAGATGGACAAATTATACCAACAATCGACATGACTCGTGTGCTGAAGTAATTGAAATTGAAGTGTAGTTCAACATGTTATGTTCAATATGATCCCAAGTTGTGATCTTTCTTGCAAAAGACAAAAATAGTGTCTGATTCTGTATTGCATTTATATTTCATATTTGAAAAGATTAAAAAGATTTTAGGTGTGTATTAGCATAACCTTAGAAAAATCAAAAAGATTTTCGGTGTGTTTTGATGTAAAGTTTCAAAAAAGCCAAAAAGATTTTGTTTCTTATTTGTTTTTGACTGATCGACAAGTGATACGAAATCAAATTTCAAATCTATATCTTGGATTCTCGAAAAGAAGTTTTACGCCAAGATTAAATTAAATTTTCAAAAGCAAAAGGAATCCGCGTTTCTGTTTTCTGAAATTGCAGGTTTTATGTATCAAGACTCAAGCATGGTGAAAGGGTGACATTTTCTCATTAGAATTTATCACGTTTAGGGTGACATTTTCGGGTTTCGCTTCCACGCTTTCCTCTTCTAGCTTTTTGAGTCTTCCAAGCGCTTATCATGTGAGTAATCCTTGCCCATTTTCTCCTTTTTTCACATGGGGTGCAACATGTATCCTATATCAATCATGTTTTCAATTGTTTATCAATTTCAAATGCGTATGTTCTCTATGTGTAGATTATTTCTTATACACTGTCTAGTTGGTTGTCAGTGTGTAGTTATCAATGGTTGTAGTTATTAATGGTTGTGAATGTCATGTCAATTGTATAAACATTAACAATATTTCTTGTGGTGCAAAGATAGATCTATTGGTTGACCCCCACTCAACTTGACCGGTCCTGGCGTTGGGTATTTGTTCCCTAATTGGTAAGGCTTATTTATGCGCACTTTCAAATTGTCATGTCACTAGCACTATATTTCACGTATTCTTACATATGACACAAAGCACATGTTTTCAACTATATGCTATATCAAACTTGTGATTACTCACCAACTTTGTAGTTGACTTTATTTTATACATGTTGCAAGAAATGGAAATGCCTTATTAAAGTTGCTTCCACGTAGGACTTGGACCTAGTTACTATTTAAATAAGACTTTATTCAAATTTGTGTTTTGTTGGAATTTTGATGTTATGTAATGACATTTTGATTATCGATAAGATTTGAATTATTTCAATATTTTCGACTTAATTTAGTTATCATTAGCTTTTAGACAATCTAATCATGCCCCGACGTTTTCGCCGTCAGTTGGGGTGTGACACACACCATTCACATTTAATTATATTGCGTTTGTGTTCAGTTAGTTGTATGTTAGCCCTGTAGTACACAGGTTACAAACCTAGTAAATAATAAGGGAGTGAACCCTTTAGGGAGCTGACATACAGTGTACAATAATAAGCAAAAAATTATGATAACCGATAACTCAAATTGAAAATATTTGGGCATTATATTAATCAAATTATGGACCCATCATTTAAAAGAAATAAATTATATTTTTTTTTAGTTTTACAGTTAAAAAGTTAAAACATGTTAGAGCATGATCGGTTCATCGTGTGAAGTATCTGAACGAGACAAAGATGCAAAGATGTTGTTACACTAAGTCACACGAAGTGAGACACGAAGTCACACTTTGTGACTTCACGAAGTCACACTTCGTGACTTCACGAAGTCACACTTCGTGTCTTCACGAAGTGACACGAAGTGCCACTTCGGGTGAGCTCCAGTTCGTGTAAAGAGTGTTGAGTATAAATAAAATTTGTTCTTTGTATTCCAAGGGTAATGAAAAGAGAACTGGTGTGGTAACACCTTAAACACATAACCAAGATATATAAATGTTATTCACGTTGATTTAAGTAGATTCCAACAAGTTTTCAAAATGTCTATATATATTAGACTTAGCACTTTGCCCAAGGATCGTAATTGACATTTCAAAATAACGTTGGAACATATCTAAGACACCATTTATAATTAAACATGCTACAAAAGGGGTGCATTCGTCTACTTTGGGTATCGGTTCCGTTCAAGCTTTCGAGAGAGAAATCCTTCAAGAAGCGTGTTTACCTACAAGGTTAACAATTACCCATCCATTAGTAATGAATTAGGACCATTACCGACATTCTGGATACAAGAAAATACCAAAAAATAAAATTGGCAAAACTGCCCCCACCGTAGCTTACACCACCGCGGTGTATATATAAAATATGACGTTATTTTGTGACACCTTTTTAGCATTTGAAGCTTTTAAATTTATAAAACCTGATTTATTGACAACTACTATTTCACCACATCACGGGAAAGTGCACCCATCATGGAGCAATATAGTAGTGGTAACTTGAATTGGGGTCGTTCAAGGACACAATGGAAAATGAGGGCTCCTAATACTTCTTTGTTAACGTCTAACCGATTCTATTTAGTAAAAAGCTTTTTAAGTAAATTAAACTAAAAAGAAAATAAAAGAAAATAAAGATAAAATAAGATGGTGTTTTTAGTTTTGTAAATCAAAATTAGTATTACTTGGGAGAACCTACTAGTGGTTGAGGATACTTGTGGCGATTGGCAAAGTCCCGAGGATATGACCACATACCACATCACGAAGCGCTTACAGAATTGAGGTCAATAATCCCAGATCTGACCTCGCCGGAGAAACCGTCGCCGCAATGGCCGCAACTTCCGTCGTCTTCCGTCGCTCTAACCCCACTTATTTCTTTCTTTTTTTGAGTATATTTTCTTCTTAACTCTTGGGCTCAGGAATTCCTATATAACTTAAGTGACACAATAAAAGCTTTTTCTCTTCTTTTGTTAACTGATTTATGCATCGGATTTCATTCGCCCCATGGTTGGGAATTGATGAAATCAAAATTAGTATTACTTGGGAGAACCTACTAGTGGTTGAGGAAGGTTGAACAGACACATATAATCTTGCTCAAGATTGTTCACTTGCAGAACGTCAACCACCTTTCGGCCCTCTTTGGCTGACCACCATCCAATTGCTAATTGTCTGCGAGAAGTACGAATGCCGAGGGAAGGTGCTGCTAGCGGACAAATGAGGTGGTGTAATGCCACTTAGTTACGGGGTCCATAAACCCGGCATACTTACCGTACTCGACACGTCGTCATGAACCATCAGAGGAACAACCCTGCGTGCAGGATTATTTTATTATAAAAACGATCTTTTGAAGGGGCTAAGACCAGTTCCATACACCACTCTCGCGTAATGTACGTCTGACCATAGCCAAGTTCACGAAAACGTACCTCTCGGTCCCGTGAAGTGACAAAATACTACCAACCCTCGTTCCCAACCAAATACTTTCAGCACGCACATGCGTGATCAGCCGAGTTTGCTTACATAGACATAAGGACCTCGAACGTATCATGTAGCATGGGGCGCGAGTCACCTTTCGGATCAAGCATCGTCCCCTAACTGGGTGTCACGGGTCTGGCCTTTAAGATTTCGACTCCCCAAATGGTCTGTGATACGTGAAGCACGCTTGGTTCAGAAAATCAGTAATATACTTTCAATAAAAAGGATTTTTATAAAGTCATTAAACACACCTTAAGCGAGGCTATAAGGCTGTTAACCAACCCGCCAAAGGTTTGTTACTTCCCAAGTAAGTATAAGAGTTTAGCCAAACATGGCTTTAAAGATTTGCTTAAGAGAAAAAGAAGAATTCATAGTCTAACACTTACAAAATCTTGCTTAAGTTGAAGTTCTTATAAACTTGATTACAAAACGTAAAAACGCCAAATGGCTCACGAGAAAAACATACTAAACTAGAGAAGGGGGGAGGAGGTGAGCAAGTTGTAAGTGAAGAGGGATCCTCTATTTATAGGCCAGTCGAAGGAGGCACGACACGTGCTTCGTAAGCTTGTGATTTGCAAGCTTTTCAGGGGCACGGGTCGTGCTTCGCAAGGCACGGGGTGTGTCATGTCAGTGTCTTCTGCCGACGGTGTCAGTGGCACGGGGTGTGCTTGAATGAGCACGGGCCGTGCTATGTCAGAGACTTCTGCCAAGGTGGTCAGGGGCATGGGGTGTGCTGAATGGGGCATGGGGTGTGCCCAAAAAAGTGAATTTTTTGGTTTAACACGGCGTGTTGGAGTATGGCACGGGGCGTGTTGACCCAAAAATCATCTTCCTCTCGCCGAGATACTTAGAATTCACTACTCATGGGTCCCGTAACTCATTTTCTAGCCCGAGATATGCTTCTGCAAAGTTTAAGGCATTTCCTGACCGCACCGGTGTCTTTCAGCAGTTGTGCTTCGGGGTGTGGTTGAGTTTTGGGGTTACCACTTTTTCTTGACTTGAGAGAAGGTTGTATGAGGGCATCAAGTCCATCTTGCAAGGTTAGAGCTTGGTTCTTGGCACAAAATCACGAAGTCTTCATATATTCTTCATTTTTGAGCATTTCTGTCTTCTTTTGTGATTTTCACCTGGATTACACTGAAAACCTAAAAAGGAAACAGCATCATATTGTTTTGATAATAGTTAGTCAGATATAACCCGAAATGTGAGAAATATTTGATATAAATACATGTATAATTTAGCGCATATCAAGAACTTTGGGTGAGCTTTGAGAGATCATATCTTAAGTGTGTGTTTTTGAATGTGTTTCAGTTTGAGCTTATTTGAGGATTGTAATTGAGTCTATGCGATTTCAATAAAAAAAAACTTTATATTTACATCTCGTTCTCTTGCATAAAATTAATCAAACCTCTAGTAAGATCCGTATGAGGTTTTTACAAGTGGAGACGAGTCAGGAGAATGGTAAAGATGCAAATCTTCATCAAGTTCTTGCTCCTTTGTATATTGAAATATCTATACCAACTATACCATCTAGTCTTGAACAACATGAATATTCAAAATTTGTTGATACCAGTTCAGGAAAGAAAACAAAGTCAAAGTCTCGAAAGAAAAAGGATGAAGAAAGATTTGATTCATGGAAAGTTCTGAAGTTTGAATCAATGTCTATATTTCTTGAAACAGAAAAGGTGTTTGATGGAAATACAGGCAAAGTGAAAGTTCACAAGTTTTTAGATATTGTGATAGATGATTCTTTCATTTCTGAGATAAAAAATCTGAAAGGAATCAAGTCTGAATTTACAAACTGACCAAACAAGGTCATGAGACACCAAATTATGTGCAAGATAAATTCAAACAAAAGAATGGTGGACTGGGATTTGAAAGTAAAGAGGTTCAAATGAAAAATATAAATCAAAAGGTGGTCAAAGCTGAGCAGAAAAAGCAACAGAATGTGTCATTGGATAAGAAGCCTCAAGTTTGGAAGAAGGTAGTGTCTCCTTCATCTTCAAATGATAAGGTGTCTACTGAAGAATCCTCATGCGTATCTGATGCAACACCAAAAGGTGTAAAAAGTTCAGGTTCATTTTATTTCGCTAAATCTAATAGGTTTTATCGTCAAGATAAATTCTGTGGTTTTGGATATGATTCTGGTTTTTATGATTCTCCAAAATGTTTTAAAATTTTCAGAAACCACAGAAACCACAGAAACCCAAACCTATGATTTCATGAGTTTATAATGAATGTTCGAGTGATCAGTTTGGAAAACCGATTTCAATTAATCTAACTATTCATCGACATTGTTATGTTTGTCGTCAGAAGGGTTATTATGCAAATAATTGTCCTACGACTACTAACAATTCATCATCAAATGCTAAAAATTAAAAGTATGTTCATTCTGATGGCATTATTTTTAGTGAACCAATGCCCAATACTAAACTTTTCTGGAAAAAGAAGCCTACTTCTGAAAGATTGGGTAGTAGTTTTGATTGTCACTCATCAGTTGAAAATGTTCACTAGAAATGTTAAAACCAAAACAGGAATGGAGACCGAAAGTTGTCTCTACGGCCAACACAGATTTTGTTCAACACACTAGTCGACCACAATCGTGGAGGGGGCTCGAGGTTAAAAAGACTTATTATTTTCCAGTGTATGCAGGTATTTCAAGAAAATTTGTTAGTGATTGTCCAATTGTTGATAGTGAGATACTTGTGGTTGATTTAAGTTGAAGTGCATTGTACCTATCTTTGAAACACTAATTTTCAAAAATATCTAGAGTTTGTTGAATTTAGGGGGAGAAATTATGAAAAATATAAAAATATGAAAAATTAAGAAATTAATCCGACAAAAGCGAGAAATGATAGTACATCGGCATATACGTTTATCTGCCATGGATAGATTAAGTCTAAAGGCTGTAGGTACTTGTATAATCTGTGAATGTTCATGGCTAATCTAATATCTGCAAGTAAGATATAAACATAAAGTTCGCCTGATGATCTTTGGTTATTTGCTTCTTGATGAATGTTGTGTGATGATTCTGACAAAAATAGAATAAGAGATATCCTGATGAATGCATGTTTTCTTTTTGAAAGACTTAAACATATTTGATTTTCTTTATTTCTCAAACGATTTGACTTTCTCTGCGTATCGAGGATCGACCTAATTGTTGTTCATTTGAGGTTCTGCTTTATTTTTCTTGGTGTTCATATAATTCATCGGGCTTTCTCTACGTGCCCACAAGGCCGGCCTGATTGTTGTTGAATTATACATCATTAACTTGTTTTGCTTTCTTATTTTCTCAAATACTTGGGTTTTCTATGCGTGTCCACAAGACCGACCTGATTGCTAGGTATTTGAGGTTCTGTTATTTTTGCATGACTCATCAAGGATGCTTATATATCTAATAAAAGTTGATTCTATATGATAAAACATGATGATTTGCCAATATTTTTTATAGAGTGGAGGCCGAGTTATCAGCGCAAGATAAAATTACCTTAAGCATATCTGAAAACGATAAATATGATTAGTTCGTGCTGAAATAAACATAAATGTTGTATTTGCGATTATCTTGGCTTGCATGCTGATTAAGGCCGAAATTGAAATGTGCTAAATGCATTATGTCTACTATGTCTCACGTCGTGATCTTTCTCGCAAAATCAAAGATAGAGTCTGATTCTGTATTGCTTTTTTTTATTTCATTTTAGAAAAATCAAAAAGATTTTTCGTGTGTTTTAGCATAAACTTTGTAAAAGTAAAAAAGATTTTATTTCTTGTTTATTTTTTATTGATCGACACAAAGTACGAAAAACATTGTCAAATCATATATCTTGGAGTCTCGAAGAGACGTTTTATGCCAAGATTATTTATGATTAAACAGGTTCTAAGTGAAAAAGAATGTCACAACTTCAAGTCTTCTAAAGCTGGTGATAGGGATGATAACACACGGTGCATCGCCAAGTATTCAAGATCAGACTAGCCTTCAAGTTGAGGGGAGTTTGATTGAAGATACAAATTTATGGATGACCAGATACTGCACACGTCAAGGGGGAGTTTGTTAGAGCATTATCAGTTCGTCGTGTGAAGTATTTGAACAAGATGAAGATGCAAAGATGCTGTTACACGAAGTGAGACACGAAGTCACACTTCGTATCTTCACGAAGTGCCACTTTGGGTGAGCTCCAGTTTGTGTAAAGAGTGTCGAGTATAAATAGAATTTGTTCTTTGTATTTCAGGGGTAATGAAAATAGAACTTTGAGTGAGATTTGAGAGATCAGATCTTAAGTGTGTGTTTATGAATGTGTTTCAGTTTGAGCTTCTTTGAGAGTTTGTAATTGAGTCTAAGTGATTTCAATAAAACAAACTTTATATTTACATCTCGTTCTCATTCATACGATCAAGCAAACCTCTAGTAAGATCCGTATCAGTTTTTTACAAAACCCTAAATTATTATGTTCACGAAACTTAGACAGTAAGGAAAAGTTACTGCTCGAAAAATTGAAATTTGAGACAAATTGGAGTTTGAGGTTGTGATTCGCTCAAGATCACCACTTTTCTTAGTATTTTCTTTTTCATTTTCTAGCTTTTGAGTTTGATTAAAATTTTTAGTTTTGTTGAATTCTTTTTGTTTCTTTGTTTACCGTTTAGTTATTTGCTATTACTTCATGTTTAGTACATAGACAATAGATTATATGCGTAATTAAATTAGTGATGAGAATTGATTGATAGTTATATGATTTCCAGAAGTATGTCCCCGTAACAACCATCCGGTAGTCAAAATCGTAAAAAGAGAAAATGTTTTGAAAAAAATAAAAAATATATATATAAAACCACATTTTTTAAATTCGCACCGGACACCTGAAACCTTAGAGACGCCCCTGCTTTAGCTTAACCAATTGTTAACATTATTTAGTAAGCAGGTGAGAGTGACTTCTGGAGTAACTAAATTAACTGAAAGAGAGAAATAAAGGTTATAAAGATACCCGATGAAGAAAGAAATAACTTAGACTCCAAATCCGTTTCATCTAAAATGATAAGTCGTACAAATTAATGGTGATTTTGTGCATGTAACCTTTATACATGTTGTGCTCTTCATTTGGCACCCCTAGATTTAAAGAAACATTTTAGATTTTTATTGATCTTGTTGATGCATGAACCTTGTGTGGCCGTTACTGTTCGAATTGACAAACAGACTGAGTTGTTGAAGACAAGAACTCGGTACCTCCGAACTCTGTCCGAGCTTCCTCCGAACCTGAGGTTTTCTTTTATTTTCGATTGATCGACACAAGATACGAAAAACATTTTCAAAACATATATCTTGGATTCTCTAAGAGAAGTTTTGCGCCAAGATTATTTATGTTGGCCAGGTACTCAAAGGAAAGAGTTCATCACAACTTCAAGTCTTCTGAAGCTGTTGATAAGGATGAAAGATTCTGTGCATCGTCAAGTATTCAAGGTCAAGCTACCATCAAGTTGAGGGGGAGTTTGCTCGGAGAATATGTTTTAACTGGCGAACAGATACTGCACATGACGAGGGGGAGTTTGTTAATACATAATCTGTGCGTCATGTGAAGTGTCTGAACGAGACGATGTGAAGATTCAAGACAAGATTGCTGCTGGCCGAACCAGGTCCGAACCTGAGGTTCGGACCGGCCGAACTCCGAGTTCGGAGGAGGATCGGACCAGACGTGTATATATAGATAGCTTGTCTTGAATATTGTAACGAAGGAGGAGTGAGAGTGTTTGTGAGAAACCAGTTCATAACTATGTGTGTTTGAGAGTGTTTCTCCAGAGAGCTTAATTGAGAGTTTGTAATTGAGTCTTTGTGATTTCAATGAAAACAAACTTTATTTACATCTCGTGTTCACTCTACGATCAAGCAAACCTCTAGTAAGATCCGTCTTACGGTTTTTCAATTGGTATCAGAGCTGTTGGCTCTTTCTATGGTCGAAATCTATCGTTTTTCTTCATTTCGAGACGTTAAACCTTCAGTTAGGGGTGATTGGAAGTATTTCTGTTTGGTTTTTAATCAATCGAGTCTTCCTGAGTCATGTTTTTACCTAACAGAAGCATCTGGTTGTTCAAATTCGATCAAATTCTGAATCTAGTGCGTTTTTCCGCGTTCGGCCGAACTCTACGCTCGGTGTAACCGCTCCGAACTCCAGGTTCGGAGTACGCTCGGCATAACCGCTCCGAACTACAGGTTCGGAGGTCCCGAAGGTCAGATTCGGAGGTGGTTCGGAGGAGGTTCCCAGCCAGGGGCTCTGCCCCTTGGACCCCGCCAGGGGCTGCCGCCCCTTGGACCCCGCTTCTCAGGGGCGCTGCCCCCGAACCCCCGTTAGGTGGGAATTTCAAAGAAGCGGATCAGCTATCGAGTTTACCCTTGATTCGGTAGTTGTGGGGTGTTATGTTTGAAGATAATCCAGATCATGATATTTGTTACGAGCTAGTGATCGAATTTCAAGAAATGGGTTTGTGGGTAGTCATTGTTCTTGATGATGGACAGAGATTCATGAACGGGTGTTTCTGATGATGGACAGAGATTCGGAGACATGGATATGATTACTTTGAGGCGATTGTTTGAATTCTGAGAAATTAAGTCTTTGTGATGGCGTTTATCAGAGTTTATTTGTCTACACAAACTGAAGAATATTGAAGATTTGAATATGTCACTTGTTTAGGGGGAAATGGGAACCCTAAAAACTTTCAAAGTTTCATTATTGAAAAAGTGAATATTCAAAAGCAATCTGTTCAGGGATGATGGTAATTTTTGATCTTCATGGAAAGGTGGTATATTCTGATGTTCGTGTGAACCGATACGTCAAAGTTTTCGGTTATGGTTTGGAACTCTTTGTTATATGCCCGATACTTTCTTGAGTTGTGAAGACTTGATGAGGTTCTCGTCTACAACGAAATATACGTTTACCAGAGTTATATATTGGGATGGATTGTATGCTGAGGGGGAATTTCCATGATTGAAGATGCTGATTGTGTTTGTTTTCATAAAGATCAGAATGTATTACAATTTGATGAAGATTGAAGAGTTCTGTCAAATGCAGTGATGTTTGTGGATTTTGTTTTTTATTCACAACGGTTAAATGAAGTGATCCTGCATCTTGATGTCATATCCGGTGGTTTGAAGTATCTGTCTATGTGATTGATAAGTTCTCACAGTGGATGTGCTTGAAGAAAGGGGGAATTTTGTTGATTGTTGTGATTGTACAAGATTGCAAGCTGTTTCCTGCATACCTGATGATTCGGTCAAGGGGAGTTTGTTAAAGATAGAGGCGTCTGCAACAAGCTGACTGAAGATTGCTAGAAGATCAATGTCTGGATTCGACAGTAACGTCCAAGGGGGAATTTGTTGATGCATGAACCTTGTGTGGCCGTTACTGTTCGAATTGACAAACAGACTGAGTTGTTGAAGACAAGAACTGTGCTCCGAACTCCCGCCGAACTCCGTGTTCGGCGGTGTCCGAGGGTGGTCCGAACCTCAGGTTCGGAGGAAGCTCGGACAGAGTTCGGAGGTACCGAGTTCGGACCTTATGAAGAAGTATAAATAGTTTCGTCTTTGTATTTCTTTGTAAGTTAATGTCCAGTGTCTTCTCAGATCAATGTGTTGAGAGGGGAGGTTCTGTCCGACCTCCCCCGGAGCTTAATCGTTTGTATACTCCTTCGGTTTATGTAATCATTCAACACAATATATGACAAAACTTCCGTCTCATCCATAGAATCGATCTTTACATGCTTTTTCAAGTGGTATCAGAGCTAATCCAGGAGTGTTTCTACACTGTTTTTTGATCGAAAAACTGATTGAAATTGATCAAATTGTTCGTCTTTGACTTTTTCCAAAGTCAAACTGTTGTGTTTGAGTTTGAAATTGAGCATCAATTTGAGTTTGTTTGAACTATTGGACGATTTCAGTAGTTTCAATACATCAACACGAAACTATATCAAGTTTCAGATCTCATTTTCATTGAGTTTACCTCAGAATCGCGTTTTCACAGGAGCTTCATGTGTTCTCTAAGTTCAACAATGGTGAAATGATTAATTCTTGATGTTTTTGGATGAAACCAATTGCTACAAGTTCTATTTGATCATACGAAGTCATTGCAATAGTCGGTTTTCGATTTGGTGAAGTTTTGAGAAGATCTCAACTTCTCATCTTTGTCATTCGCCGGAGTGTTCTTGTTCGATGCTCAAAGCTCATCAAAACCTCACAACAATGGTGCTCTTTTGATTCCTCTCGTTGTCACGAATCCGTAGCAACTTTCGGATCGAATTTTTATTAAGAATTGAGGGAGATATGATGGTTTAAAGTTTGTGATTATTTGTATGCCGGAAAAACGTTTTTGTCGCCGGAAAACTCATTGTGGCCGGATTTCTTCGCCGGAAAGAGAATTGAATTCAGTTTTCACGACTATTTTGTTGTTACTTGTAAAATTTCACTTTTAGCCCCTCCAGTTTTAAAGAGTTTTAAATAGGTTGTTTTCTTTATAAAAAAAAGAAAAACCAAAGTCTTAAGTAATAAGTTTTTTATAAAAAAAACCTACAAAGTTTTTAAAACAAAATAAAGAATTTTTTTTTTTACTAGTTTTAAACAACATTTTTTTAGAAAAAAAAATTAACATAAAGTTTTGTGTTTGTTGAATTGATTTGTGAACGCAAAATTTATTTTTGTGTTTAATGAATCGGTTAACAAACATAAACACGTTTGTTTTTGTTTTTGTTTTACCTTGTTATTTTTTTCGTTGATTAGTTTCTTTTCTTAAAAAAAAAAAACATAAACATTTTGTTTTTCAAATATTTTTATTTGAAAGAAAATATTAAAAAAAAGAAGAAAAAAAAATTTCAAAAATATTTTTGAAATTGTTCATT
This sequence comes from Deinandra increscens subsp. villosa, assembly GCA_039602395.1. Classification (NCBI taxonomy): domain Eukaryota; kingdom Viridiplantae; phylum Streptophyta; class Magnoliopsida; order Asterales; family Asteraceae; genus Deinandra; species Deinandra increscens. Next base: position 83,007,871 of record JBCNJP010000007.1, on the reverse strand, counting down.
AGGTTTGTTGAAGCAGAATTTTATAAACTTTCAAAATGAATGAAATTGATGCTTTTAGTGCCCGTGAACATCAGAATGTGCCAAAATTGGTAAAGCTTGAGGATTATCCTAGTTGGGTAACAAGTTTTAAGGCATATGTTGATAAAGTGGATGAAGATTTGTGGATTTCAATTGAGAAAGAGTTTACTTATCCAACTTATTCTAGTGGGGTACCTAAAATGCAACGAAATCTTTCATCCGAGGAAAAGGAAAGTTATGAGAAAGAACAAAAGGCAATAAAAGTTCTTACAATGGCATTGCCAAAAGAATTACTGCCTCAATTCAAGACTTGCAAGAATTCTAAAATGTTTTGGGATGCTCTTGCTCAGAAATATGCTGAAATGAATAAATCCAGAAAGAAGATTGACACTGAGGAATTTGAATCTTGTGCAAATTGTAAGATTCTGACAAAAACGTGTACTGAATATACTACCAAACTTGACAGTTATCAAGAACAAAACACATTTCCAATTCAGAAGTCATTTTCTGACATATCATTGACATTGTCTGAAAGGATTGCATTGAAAGAAAATAAAATTCTTCAGAAAATAGATAGACTTGTCAATGGTATTCAAAATGACAAGGAAAAGATCGAGATAGAAAAAGTGTTTGAGGATGTCCACGTTCACAAAAACAAAGACATTCCAATTGAAGAAGTTCAAAAAGATGGTTCTTCAAAATGTGAAGCTGCTGAGAAAGAATTGAAGCTTCAGCATGAGAATGCGGAGTTGATTGCAAAAGTTTTAAAGCTGACTGAAACAAATGATGATTTGATGAAGGATGTTGAAAAATGGAAGAAAGAAGCGAATGACATGGCGACAGTTTTTGATGATTTGTTTGCAAAATCAAAGATCAAACTTGAAGGTCTAGAAAAGGAAGTTGCTGATCTTACTGCTAAAGAATTAAGTCATCAAGAGGACAACACGAAGCTCTTAGATGCTAAAGTTGAATTGCTTCGTGAAAACAAGCTTTTAAAGCAGAATGTTGAGATTTATAAACAAAAATGGGAAAAGGTTGTTCAAGAAACATATGATGCTCATGATCAGTTGAGGAGAGAAAAGTTTACTCTGAATAGAACAACAGAAGAATTTATTGCAACACAAAAAGAGTTAGCTGAAGCGCAAAAGATAATTGCAGATATGAAGATTGAGGTGTGTGATTTCAAAAGACAGTTGCATAATCTCAATAATTCATCGTCTTTCACAAATTTTTTATGCAAAAAGGAGAATTTTCAACAGATTTTTGGTGATGCAATTCTGAAAAATGTTCCACCTCCTGTGGTTATTGAAAATTCTATCAATACTTTGAAAGCAACAGAAGAAGTTCATGATTATTCAAAGTTTGCTGATAATTCTTCTGAGAAGAAAAAGTCAAAGTCGCAGAAGAAAAATGAAGAGAATTTTGATGCTAACAAGAGAACTAAATTTGTTTCAAGTTCCATATTGCTTGATACGGAAAAGGTTTTTGACGGCAATCCAGGAAAAGTGAAAGTCGACAAATTTTCGGAGATTGTGATTGATGAATCTTTGCTTTCCAATAAAAATGATTTAAATGCCATCAAGGATGAGTTTTCTCGACTTGCTTCACAAGGTCATGAGAAACCTAAGTCGGTACCAGATAAATCTAAAAAGAATGGTGGTCTGGGTTATGAAAGCAAAGACGAGAATGTGAATGTTGGAAATGATTTCCAAGATGTGCTTGAGATAGAAGAAATTGTGGAGGATATCAAGGTTCATAAAGAAAAGGAGATTCCACTTGAGAATCATATCTTGTGTGAACCTGATGCTGATTTTCTGTCAACGAATTCTAAGTTAGAGAGTCTAGAGAGTGATTCTTCTCAACATTCTACAATGTCAACAGAATCCATGTCATCTCCTAAGTCGGTTGATAGGAGAGCTTGCTTTTACTGCAACAAGACGGGACATGTGATTCGTGATTGTGCTACTCGAAAAAGGTTTTCACGTGGTTCATATCGATCGTCATCATCTGATTCAATGATTCTTAATGAGGTACCTATTAGACAAAATCAGAAAAACCAACGAAAGCCAGCTCATCAGAAGCCGGTTGTTGGTAGAACCTCAAATTATGATGATTGGTCACCACAGTTTTCAAAACCAACACATTTTTCAAAAAGAAAACAATTTTTCAATAATGATTTTAAAATGCCTTATTCAAATGAGTTTTCATATTATGGGCATCCCCAACATCACTCAAAACCTGAGAAAATGTTGGTCGAAGAGTTGTTGAATATGGTTTTCAACAAGTCAAAGTTTTTCAATGGTTCTGATTCGCATTGGGCGAAATCGTCTAAACCATTTCGTTCTTGGAAACAGAAAATGGCAACCTCGGCGGGAAATGATTTTGTTGAGGATACGGGACGACCCAAGCCGGTTTGGGTTCCCGTATTTAACTAAAAGTTGTTTGAGGTTGTGTGCAGGTACTTCAAGAAGACCTATTAGTGATTGCAAAGTTGCTGATAGTGGAGTATTTTGCTTAAGTTAGCGCTTCACGGAGTTGACATTTCACAAACATTTTTGAGAAAAATGATTTTTCAAAATCTAAAAACCAAGGTATCCGTGTTGGTCGATCACTTTTACTTTTACTTTCTTTCATATCTTTAGGGGGAGAAATTTTGGAAAATTCAAAAAATAGAGTTTGTTGAATTTTAGGGGGAGAAAATGCAAAATATGAAATATATAAAAAAAAATGCAAAAATTGAAAAAGATAAAAAAAAATGAATGAAAATCTTAAAAAAAAAAAAAAAAGAGAAATTGATCCAACCATGTGAGAAATGATGGTACATCAGCATACGTTATCTGCCATGAATAAAGTAGAAAGAAAGGCTGTAGGTACTTGCTTGACTTGCTTGAATGTGCTGAGTAGTCTGATATATGTGAGTATGATATAAAGATAACGCTTGCTTGATAATTGTGGTTACAAACCATGATGGGTACTGTGCATATCTGGCAAAATAAAATGAGAAAATACCAAAAACAGAATAAAGAGATGTTCTGGTGTATGCTTGCTTTATTTTGCAAAGATTTTAACTTGTTTGATTTTCTTTATTTTGTCAAACGATCGGACTTTCTCTGCGTATCGAAAGATCGACCTGATCGTTGTCAATGGTAAATGATCGTGGGATTTAGAAGCTGATGGGTGCTTTTCTGTGAAGTCTCTTCACAGGGCCATATATTAGTTTGAAAATGTGTGAGCAACGGATCGTCTACCTGATCTAGCTAATCGGACATCAAAACGTAATTAACCGATTGTTTTATTGATCACAATGAACAATTACAATCAGTAAAACACTTAGAAATGACACAGAGAATACACCTCAGAAAACACACACTTAACAGAAACTCTCACCCTCAGAACTGTCAATTACAAAGTAAAGCTCGTTATTTATACAGCCTGGCAGAGCTTCGTCCGAACCTCAGGTTCGTCCAGCCCGACGGTCCGGACCAGGTTCGGCCAGTGAAACTTTGACTTGATCTTGTACTTTGCTTGATACTTCACACGACGCACATATCATGTATCAACAAACTCCCCCTCGTCGTGTGAAGTATCTCTTCAACATCAACAACTTTGTATCTTCAATTAAGCTCCCCCTCAAGTGTAGAATTCGTTCATCAATGAAATGAATCTTCGAACAAACTCCTCCTCAACTCGATCATAGCTTAATCTTGAAT
>JBCNJP010000007.1:82986065-83003643 GCA_039602395.1 Deinandra increscens subsp. villosa | reverse complement strand
CATTTAATTGATGATTTTTATTTTGATGAAAGGGTAATAAGGTAACTTTAGCATTTCTAATTTAGTAAAGTATTTTTAAAAATTAATGTCATTAACTAATTTGAAATTTTGTAAGGATTTTTCTATCATTTATCAAAAATTTCAAAAATCACTAAACTCTAATCCCACAGTTTTTTTCTTCACGTCGTTCTTCTCAACTACTGTATATTCATCACGTTCTTTTCTTCACATTCACAATCTCCCCATTGTCGTCCATGGTGATCCAAGACCAAGTTCAAGGAGGAAAAAATCAAGACCGCAAAAGTCATCATGCACAATCAAGTTCAAGAAGGAAAAAATCAAGACCGCGAAAGTATGGTGTCTAATCCATGTGATTTTAATCAAGAGCACAAATCAATCGATGGACTGAAATCTGTAACATATACCGTTTTCAGTGTTAGTTTGTTACGGTAATGTAACAAATACCATTGTATCTTGAGTACAGTTACAATACGGTAACATTACAATACTTTAACTTTTTCTTTTCTGTTTCATAACCTCAGTACAGTTACATTATAATAGTTACAATGTTGCAATATTATAACATATTTTATTGTTCCATAACCGATATATGCTGATACTTACAATACTGTTATAATATTGTAACTTTTTTTTCTGTTTCACATTTTTCTGTTTCATAACTTCAGTATAGTTACATGATTGTAACATATTTAACAATTAAATATTAGAATGTTTAATTTGATTACACATATGTAAAATTATTGTTACACATATGTAACCTTCAATTTTTTCTTAAAAATATACATGAAATTACTGTTAAACGAATGTAACACGAATGTATATTACACAGTTCTAACAAAATTTGTATACGTTGATTAGTTATTGTTACAACTATGTAACAATCGTTACTCTAGAGATGAACTGGTGATCAACATGATTTTTCTTTTATAAATTTGGTTTGTTTTTTCTTTTCTAAAATTTGAAGTTAGAGGAGATAGAGAGAGAGACATATTTTAGGAAAGAGGAGATTGGAGAGAGAAATTGATTAAAACATTTATTAATAAAAATGTCACTTGTCTATTATGCCCTTCATTAAACCCTCAAATTTACCATCTTGTCCTTATTTGATCTCAACCATTAATTTTTAAATCAATGGTTAGAAAGTGGTTTTTTAAGGTTTTATAAAAAATGAAGGGTTTTCCATAGAACCCTAACCTATTTGGTTAATTGGATTTAGTTATACTTTATAAGAACTAATAAATTAATGGGCTTAGTTGTTTCAATAGTTATTCGGTTTATATTTGTAACATTTTAAAACGTAAATTAATTTTTCTTTTGTATCGGTCTCAAACTTTCAAGGGGTCGTTCTGAGAGTGATATGCGTAAAATTATACATGTTTTTATATCAAATATCCCTCGTAAATGGATAATTTTATGAATAATTATTTATAAAATAGTGTAATATTATTTCATTTGCAGTTTTCAGTGCTATCCAGGTCCAAAGATACAAAAGGAGCGAGAAACGAGTAAAAACGAAGAAAAATGCAAAGTCTCCTAAAAAAATCGGACTAAACACGGGCCGTGGTTTTTGCCAGCAGACGAGACAAAGCGGTTGACTTCTGCATTTCGACACATGGAAAATTAAAAAAAAGGGCATTTACATATATACCCTTACTAAGTCATTTTATTACATATATACCCAAGCCTAAACTTTAATTACATATATTCGCTTCCTAAATCATATATATTACATATTTACCCAATTCATTTAAAAAACGTATTAAATGACAAGTATACCCTTAATGAGTATTTACATATTTATCTATTTTAATATCATTAATTACATATTTGTCCCTTTTAATATCATTAATTACATATTAATTTAAAAAAATACATATTTCATCTTATATATTATATATTTACATTTCACTAAATCACTAAATCACATCCTCAAGACTATTTCCTACAACCCCTTCGTTTACAATCTGTACTCGAACACACTCGAGACAAACTTTGGAGTAAAAAACCCAAAAGGGAAAGTTCCATGTCTGTTTTAATCATTAATCCAGTACATCCCCCTCTTAGTCAATACTAAAGGATGCCTTAAACATCTTACGAATATCCAAACATGTCCTGAATTACCTGAAAATTATCACCTTCCTCAAAATCGCCAGCAGCTATTCTCCAATCATTCAACATTCCCGTCGAAAACCGTCGGATATCCGCCGCATTTCTTACAAATCAAAGCACAGAGGAGAAAGGCGAGGATGACGGAGTAATCAGACCGTCGCTCTACCGATGGTGGAGATACGGACGAGTCATTGTTGTTAACTGATCGGATTTTTTTTTTGTTGAGAGCGTCCTTGAGCACTTCAATTGGTGATATTTGATGTTTTCTTTAACCGACCAAAACCAATTCAAGTCAAGTTATCGATTAGCGATTTAGTTTTTGTTTTTTTTCTTCTGAAAAGTAAGGCTAAAAAAGTAATTACATAGGCAAAAGGGAATATATGTAATTAAAGTTTAGGGTTGGGTATATATGTAATAAGGATGCTTAATAAGGGGATATATGTAAAAAACCCCTTAAAAAGAGCATGACAGTGTCTACTAAACACGGGCTGTGTTGTAGCTGCAAATCCGTCGAAGATCTTATCTAAAGACAAAACGGCTTGACCGTGCAAAAGCACGGGCTGTGCCAAATAAAACACCAACCAAACTCAAACCACATTTCAACTTGCTTAATTTTTTCTCTCTTCTATAGTTTTTAGTATTTTTGAGCCACTTCTTTAAAGTTTGGTATTTTTTCTCAAGATTTTAAGGCATAAACTTAATCACATTATTTTGCGTTTGTCTATGCATTTTTCCTATCTTGATTAAGCAAATATTTAAGTCATGCTTGGTAAATCTTACACTCACTTGGGAGAAACAAACCTTTGGTAAGTTAGTAACATAAAAGCACCCTTAAAGTGTGTGCATGGATGACTACGAAAACTAATATTTTTTACTAAAACTTTATTATCGCCTTTAATGACATACGTGTCTTGTGTGTTATGGACCATGTGACATCCGTCTATTTTCCATATTTGTAACCCGACCCATTTCAGTTATCCATGTGATTTCAATCTTTATTCAAGCAAATCATGAAATTCTATTTTTTTACCCTCGTTTCATTTTATATATAATATATATATATGTATATACATATATATATATATGCATATATATATATATATATATATATAGGATAAGTATAGAATGGAAACCAACTTGAGCTGTGAAAACCCATATTTTTTTGTAAAAAAAATACTAAAAAAATATTAGATTATTCTAAATATATTCGCGGCACAATATATGAAAAATGGTTAAGAAAGAATGATTAGTTTTTTTAAAAAAAAATGCCGATAAAAAAAATCCATTCTGGGCAAAATACATATGTAAAACAGAAAGAAAAAAATTTAATTTTTTTTTATAAAAAATTTCACTAGGCGAATATTTGTTTTTTTTTTCACCAAAACTAATTAGTTTGAATGTAGAATCCATATAAAAAATAAAATTTTTTACATATGTTTATATGCAATTTTTTTTACATATGTATATAGGGTTTCCATTATATCCTAATCCTATATATATATATATATATATATATATATATATATATATATATATATGGGTAAGGATCCTGCGAAAACTCTTTTTTTCTTTTGCGAAAACCTAAAAACTAACACTAAAAACTTCATAACTTTTACATACATTAATATTTTTCCATAAAACTTGCACCAAAAATCTTAAAATTCTATTGTTTATTATTCTGGAAAAGAAAATGACATTTTAAAATTTTTTATTAGTGCACATGTGCACTAATTTCATTAGTACTACACAAAGAGAATTGTCATGCTAAAAAATATTGTTTAAGTTAAAAACACTAAAATATTTATAGAAGTAATGATAATTCTACATATGCAGTATAACTATTTGTTATAGTGCACATGTGTAGCTTAAAATTTTAAAAATTTTAAAACGTTAAATCTATTTTCATAGTTAAAGATAACACAATTATAAGATTTATGGTGCAATTCCTTTTTTAAAATATTAATGTATACGACACGTATAATGTGTTTTTTTATTAGTGCACATGTGCACTAATAAAAAACCACAAAAGCTAACAAAATTATAATGTATTTGGTGCGATTTTTTCTAAAAAAATATTAACGCGTACTATATGTATGAGTTTTATTATTGGTGCACATGTGCACTAATAAAAAAACGACGAGACGTTAAAGGTTTTTTAATTTTTTTTTCCGGAATTAAAGAACTCATAATTATAATGTTTTTGGTGCAAATCTTTTTAAAAAAATATGAACTTATGAAAAAGTTATAAGTGTTTTAGTATTAGTTTTTAGGTTTTCGCAAAAAGATGTTGTTTTTACATGATCCTTACCCTATATATATATATATATATATTATACATGTTAAGGTCATACCCGAGTCAACTCAACACGAAACCAATGGTGATAATTATTTGACAACTCCAACTCTATACATTAATGGTGGTAAAATACTAAAGATTATAAAAAATATAGTTTTTATAATTTTATGCATCGATTCTTTTATAAATAAACCATTTCAAATACTCAAAGACTACCAAGGACTAACAAAGACTACCAGGGACTACCAAAGACTACCCAAAGACTACCAAGGACTACCAAAGACTACCAGGGACTACCAAAGACTACCAAAGACTACCAAGGACTACCAAGGACTACCAAGGACTACCAAGGACTACCAAGGACTACCCAAGGGCTAAAAATTCTCATATAAATACGGCATAAGACCCGAAACCAAATACACTCAAACTCATTTCGTACTCCCATAAACTCTCGTAAGCTGCTCACCATACTCTTTCACCTTGTTGTCTTGATATCGCTAAGATATATCCACTTGTCCATCATTCCCCACGACAGAAAGAAACCTAAACCCACTTTTAATCTTCCAACCATATAATCAAATATCAAGCCTCAAGTTCCCATCAACCGCATTCAAAGATTTACGGGTGGACTCAACGTTTCTACTACACTTCCTTCTCCTTGCTTGCCTTACGCGAGTATTTATTAATTATTATTTTTATGTCGTTGTTTTGAACTAGTCGAGCCTTCGGGTTAACTATAATCTCTAAAGAAAAATACTAAACTTATATTTAACTAAACTTATACTACTTAAATGTAAACACCTCGTGTATTAATCTTAAAATAAAATATACTCATCAACTTTTCTTCCTCGGGGTTTTAAATTACCTAATTCAAGTTACTATAGTAAAATTTATATTCATAGTTTTATTTTATTTGCATAAAACATTAACGAATTTTTTTTTATATTAAAACGTGTCTCAAATTTATTCATTACACTTACTTCAATTATATTAGATATTAGATCTAACGGATCTCCGTTATGTCCGTTAAGACTCTAATATTTGTAACGTTAATAAAGTGCATTTTATAAACTAAGTTGGGACTTTGACTTATAAAAGCCAACTGTTTTTATATATTTTGTTAACCAAATAAACAACTCAGTTGAGAAATATCATTCATACAACTCACTCGAAATATAACTCGTAAATATAGAGCACGTTTACTTGAATAGTCAAATACACTTATATTTATTTTCGTAGAATAAATATACATACATCAAACACAAATAATAATCACAAATGGTTAAACGAGTTAACTCATGTAACTAGACTCGACTAGTCTAAATAGTTGACTTACATATTTGACCCATATCACTAAACCTTAAGGTGTCTTTATATAATTTAGGACACGGATATGTCATCTTCATATCACTCGGGCTATTCTCATATTTCACTTATTGATCAAGTGAGTATTCATATCCCCTTTCGTTTTCAAGTTTTAGGATGTGACATGTATACATATTCAAATATCAAATCTTGATTCATTTACAAACCATGCGATTTCATTTCATGTCTACGTGTGATTACATGTTATATGTTAGACTATAGTGTTTTTATGCAAAATTCAACTTTCAAGTGTAATCATTAACATACAAGCCTACGGTAACAATGATAGATCTATTGGCTGACAACTCACCTAAATTTGACTGTATAGACAACATTTGGGTGATTGAAACTTATCACAATTAGCTATGACCTGAATTTGACTGTGTAGATGGCATTCGTGTTATGGTACATGTAAGTCCCGAAACGGTCCAAACGCGATATCAAATCTACTAACCAACGTGCGGAATCCGAAGGTTAGAGATGATTCAAGTATAATCGAAAGAAATAATTAAAGAACAATTGAAATCAAATAACAAACCGAATGAGAATTGAACTTCCTTGATTAATCGGTTGCAATACACCTTGAGAGATTCGAAATTCTCCTCTAGAGAATTTCGATTACACCCTTAAACCTTGTCTCTAGAATCAACAACCCTTAAACAATGAAAAAGGGACCTATTTATAGGAGAATTCTAGCTTGGAAAACAAGCTAGCCTATTTTCGGCAACTAAATCCCCTAATTACCTCCTAATTCCCGTATTTGACTTTCTAGGCCCACTAAAACCCATCTAAACTCTTTTAAACTGAGCCCAAACCTATCTAAAATGGCCCAATGACCCAATACAATAATAAACCAACTATTTTTCACCTATTCTATCACATAGGCCTTCAAAATAGTCCGCCAAGTGATGATTTAATACACAAGCCACAAATTATACCCTTACAATCTTCCCCTTGGCTTGTGCTATTAAATGTCTTCTACTTTCAATCTTCAGACTTGCAGTCTTCTCCTTGGCTTGAGCATGGGTTGATGAAGATTCTTTTCTTCAAAAATCTTCATTAGGCAACATGAACAACTTCTGGGAGCTTTCTCTCAATCAGCATCAGCTTGGACTTCAAATGATAAACAAGTAATGAAAGGAGGATTCTCAAATACTTGCTTATTCTTGATAACTATTGAGTCATTGCTGAATCAGTAGTAACTGTCTTGACTTGCTTGTGACTTCAGAGGACAAATTTTGAAAACATCTGTCTTGGCATTTTTTGAATTTCTTGTTGTGACTGCTCTGCATCTTTTCTTCAATTAGCTTCCCCTAAACTTGAGAACGGTGTCTTTAGAAGCTTTACTTGAACAACCAACAAGCTTCCCCTGAGCATAGGGTAAGTCATTTTCCGGCTGGTTCTTCAACACGAACAGTAACAACATTAGTGCATCGGTCAACTGAGTCCTTGACCATCTTGTCCATGAGTTTTCTTTTTCTGACTTATCCTGTCAAGCACAACATGAAACAGACACTAACCAGACATGATGACTGGTTATCGGGTTAGAATTATTTTACCAAATACTTCCCCTGAACCCGAGGACTCTTCACATTATCTCCCCCTGAGATTCTGGAGGGGTGATACTTTCTTGCATAAAACCCCTAAAACTTATTAAAACCTTTAAATTAACCTGGCCATGGTTGAAAAATAAAATAAACAATAAAAAACTTAAGATAACACAAAAGAAAAATAAAAATAAAAACAAACATACCAAATTTCTAAACGAGAAGGTTTCTATGGGATCAAACCGTATGAATCTGACTGAGGAACCCTTTTCAGCTTCTGTTACTCGAACACGTCCAGGTGATTGCCAATATACTGATCCACTTTAAACTCAAACCCTTTTCTTATTCAGGCTGTTTGTCACTTTATTATCTTTTAAGGTGTATTAATTATGAACAGCAAGTGGGTTTCAACAAATCCTAGGTACATGTTATTACACACTATCAAGCATATAAATTCCCTACCACATATTTTCACAACCTGAACCAGAAGTTTGAAAGTGAGCTCGAGACTTGGTTGAGAAGAGAAAGAATAAATCACATAGATTTTTGGGTATAATATACAAGTCAACTGAATTTTTGAAACATTTTTGATAATGCTCTCATCAGTGACAAAGGCTGAGGGATTTGGACTCTTGAGGGTCTCTTTTCTTGTGCTCTTTGGCATCTTTTGAGGTGTATACATGCATTTTTTTTATTTTTTATTTTTTTTAATTGCATATATTATTTATGATGATTTGTACAACTCCAGGTCATTGCTCACGCAAAGCAGAGGAGAGCCTTACATACACTCGAAGCATCCCCAGGTCATTGCTCACGCAAAGCAGAGGGGACACCGACTTTTTGAGCTCAATTTCACACTCTTGGAGACAAGCGTGTGTATCGGGAATTTGAACATGCAGTCAAATAGAAATGCAATTAACCTAAGTGCTGTTACCCATCAAACTGCCATACGTTATCTTTAAGTGTGTAACTCATACCTTTTCAGATTTAAGAGCCGAGCCTACCAACATATCACCATGGATCATGTCTTTCACATCTGCCTTACGCGTGTCAGCCATCTCCAAAACGGAAGCTTATTTCACTTCCCACCTTCTCAAACACACAAACAAAAGATTAAAAATTAAAAAGCACAATTTTTTAGGGGTCAACTATTTCATCTTTTCTATTCTTCCCCTTGCTTTTTGATTTTTAAAATCAACACACGTTTTTGTTTCTTTTTTTTTTATGCGCACACAGACACATCACTAAATATCAATTAAATCTGGCCAAGCTAACCTTCAAAGTTTATCTTTTGAGAATTTTTTCAGATTTGGGTTTTGTTTCATGCACAACCATACTTCACATCAGATTTGCCAAGACACAAACAATTCAGACAGTGTTACCTTTTCAGCTGATCTTTTCAGATTTACCTCTCAAATAGAGACATACTCTCCATTGAAACCTTCATGTCATGTAGTAGAGAGATGCCTCCTATCATGTGCCTGGAACAATCACTTTCAAAAACAAATAAGTTAATGGAAGTCCTCCTTGACTGTTCTTGCACAAGGTGAGAGATCAATTAGCCATAAGTACCCAGGCCATTGTGGTTCTGGGTATACCTGAAGAGTCAGTGAAAGAAATTTCTTTTAAAAACATTCCCTTGGTAACATCAGGGATTGGGGGTGTGGCTGCCTTGGTTGGACTGAGAATGTCTTTTTTGTTGACATCTCTGGGTTTGTGATTTTCTTTCCCAAAAACCTGTGGTTTTCTCGGTGGATTCTTATTAGAATTTTGAACTCTTATTTCTTGAAATTGTTTGGAGTGTTTCTTGTACACTCCAGTAGGCTTGAAAGACAAGTTCACAACTTTTGAAACATTCCACCTGTCATCCTTCCTCCAACCATTTGATTTAGCTGAACCAACTGGATTTGGATGGATGGGTGATTTTGAAACAGTTTTGAAAACAGGTTTTGGGGATTCAACAGATTTTGGTCTCCAAGCTGTTTTGACAGATTTCTGAGATGTTTTGTTTTCTTTAAAAATGGTCTTTGGCCATTGCTTAGGAGCCTTGGGTTTCTGCTGAACTTTGTGACTCTGAGGTGCTTGTTTCTGCACCTTGGGTTTTGATGGACCGGGCCTTGGAGTTGGGTCACTTTGTTTCTGGGTCCTTGGACTGGGTCTCTGATGAACCCTTTTGGGATAATAGGGTTCATAAGGCCGGTATAAACAGTTTCTTGCCACGTGTCCTGGTCTACCACAGACATAGCAAGATTGTTTCTTTGGGTAAGCGGGAGCCTGTGGTTGGTTACGCCCAGTGGAAATCCAAGTTGGTTTTGAACAATTTTTGTGGATCCAATGGGTTTTACCGTGGGGCTTTGTGGTTAAAATGTACTCCCGCTGAACTGGCTTAAGCTGGTCATATGCAGAATTGATTTCTGGGTACGGGACAAAATCATGAGGTCTAAGGTCCCGCACTTTCTGCACATTTTGATAATGACAATCATTCTTATTTTCTGTAGGTTTCCCACCCAACACCCCACCATTTGTGAGTTTGGGACCAGCAACCTGTGGCCCCTTATCCCTTCTTAAAATTTTAACAGTTTTTAATGGTTTCACAGGTTTAGCATCACATTTCCCAAAGTTAAACACACTACTAGTAACAGATTCATCAAACACAGTTGACTTGGGAAATGCTGACTCAGACTCAAAACTTTTTGAAGCAAAATTATCAGTTTTAAAAACTGGAAACTTTTGACTCTCAACGCAAACACTTTTTCCCTTTGAACTTGCTTCTTCATTTACTTTATCTGCACAAGAAGTAGAAGTGTTAGTAATGTTAGAAACAGGAGCAGAAATTTTAATGGGACAAGCTGCCAATTTCTTTTCAATCTCAGCTTTAGCATCCAAGTTGGTCTTAGAACACTCATAATCTGAGATCATTTCATGCATCAGGGGCATCGGTACTGTATGGGTGGATTTTTTATCTTTTATTTCAGTACCGAGACCCAAACCAGAGTTGGCTTTTAGATGACGCATACGAGCGTCTGTGTTGTAGAAAAGTGAGCTAGCCTTCATCATTTCTGACACAATTTTATCGTTTCGCACAACTTTGGTTTGTGATGTTTCTAATTGACCTTTAAGTTGTTCAAGTTCAGCTTTCAATGTGACAATTTCTTCATTAGCAACTCTTAGATATGTGGTTTTGTTACTCAAGTCCCTTTGAAGATTTTTTATGTCAATTTTAGCAGCTTCGAGTTTCTCACTTAAGTTTTTACTCCTACTTTTGTATTCTCTCAATTCTCTATCAATAAATTCACGATTTAATGTTTCATTGAAAAACTTAGTTTGCCATTCTTGAGACTCATTAAGTATAGTTTGACATTTAGGGTTAAGACATACCTCAGAGCTGCTGGCTGATACAGAATTACCTGGAAGAAAGGATGCCATGAATGTCTTTGATTGAACTTCTGGATCAAAAAGTGGGTTTTCGATCGGAAAAGGGTTGGATCGAAAAGTACTTTTCGATCGGACAGGGGGTCGGTCGAGAAGCACACTTCTCGATCGAAAAGTGTCAGCGGATCGAAAAGTCTCAGTGGGGACTTTCCGATCGAGAAGAGAAGCTGGTCGAAAAGTCACAGGGGGACTTTCCGATCAAAATGCTCTGATCGAAAAGTCACAAGGGGACTTTCCGATCGAAATGGGCTGATCGAAAAGTCACAAGGGGACTTTCCGATCGAAATGGGCTGATCGAAAAGTCACAAGGGGACTTTCCGATCGAAATGGGCTGATCGAAAAGTCACAAGGGGACTTTCCGATCGAAATGGGCTGATCGAAAAGTCACAAGAGAGACTTTTCGATCGACAGATGGCTGATCGAAAAGTCACAAGGGGACTTTCCGATCGAATTGGCGCGACAGAAAAGGCTTTTCGATCAGCCTGGCTGATCGAAAAGTCACAGGCTGGGTCGAAAAGTCACTGAATCTCGAGCAATTGGTCACGACCACTTCTGATTTTTTCGAAACCTGCAAAAAACAATTTTCCGAACCTTGCTACTGCGAAAAACACCACAAAACTCAAACGGTTAGTTGACAAAAACTTGAATCGGATATCGCGAGAGCCTCGAAACTTGCGTTTCTTGGCTCTGATACCAATTATAAGTCCCGAAACGGTCCAAACGCGATATCAAATCTACTAACCAACGTGCGGAATCCGAAGGTTAGAGATGATTCAAGTATAATCGAAAGAAATAATTAAAGAACAATTGAAATCAAATAACAAACCGAATGAGAATTGAACTTCCTTGATTAATCGGTTGCAATACACCTTGAGAGATTCGAAATTCTCCTCTAGAGAATTTCGATTACACCCTTAAACCTTGTCTCTAGAATCAACAACCCTTAAACAATGAAAAAGGGACCTATTTATAGGAGAATTCTAGCTTGGAAAACAAGCTAGCCTATTTTCGGTAACTAAATCCCCTAATTACCTCCTAATTCCCGTATTTGACTTTCTAGGCCCACTAAAACCCATCTAAACTCTTTTAAACTGAGCCCAAACCTATCTAAAATGGCCCAATGACCCAATACAATAATAAACCAACTATTTTTCACCTATTCTATCACATAGGCCTTCAAAATAGTCCGCCAAGTGATGATTTAATACACAAGCCACAAATTATACCCTTACATTGCAAGTCATCAATGTTTGATTATGCAAATTCAATATTGGTTTATTTATACATGCTTGAGTCTACATCAGACATTTGAATCGCTTACAAACTACAATATGTATCTCAACCCTATGTTTACTCACCAACTATTTTTAGTTGACACTCTCTATTTTTATACATGTTACATGAAGTGCGGTTTGAGCCATACTTGATTGATGCTAACATCTAGGATGCTTCAGACCTAGATTAATTAAATCAAACTCTATCTTTATGTTATGTTATGTGTATTGGATCCTACTGTAATACTTGGAACTTGGTAATGAATAATTATTGAGACTTTAATTAGTGTCATGAGCATTTTGACAATCATCATGCCCCGACATAAGTTCCGCCGTCGGTTGGGGTGTGACAGACCATTCACGCCCTCGAAAGCGTGTTAATCAATATGTGACAACCTGTTAGGGGATAAGGATTTGTATTGACAATGACTTACTTACACCCTAGGGAAAGTAATGCATTTGTGTGCTTTATGTCTATTTAAATAAAACACGGGGTACGCCGCGATAGCGGTATAAAGGTATTGGGCTGTGATTCTGGGTTGGTAATATTTTACCACTGCATACGTCGCAACAACTATATGTTAATGGACTTGGCTTTGGTCAGGTAGATCATGGTCACTGCAAATTAACGACATTGATAAAACACTATATTTACGAAAGGTCAATCTTAAGGCAGAGGTGATGCACAATAAGGTTACTATATCCACCATTGGCAAGTCATCCCAAGTGATATTATTTTTGATTGATTTTAACTACCTTCATCTTTATTTTATTTTTCTTTTTTTTATTTCTAAAACCCCATTTTCTTAACTGATAGATTTGGTTAGACATTAACGAAGATTTTGATTACGGAGCTCTTGTGTCCTTAAACGAGCTTGGTATCGTACCCTCACTATACTATACCTACGGTGGTTGCACTTGCCTGAATGTGTGGTGTATGGTGATTTTCTAGTTATCGTGTTATTATAAATTTAAAACTTGCACAAAAGTGGTGTTGAAATGACTGGTAATTGTCATATATTTATATACACCAGCACACACGTCTAGTTTTTGGTTCTGTTATCGGGGACACAAGGGGTTTTGAAAGAAATATGAATTAACGGCCTAACCTTTTTATTTTTTTATCGAGTGTATTTAATAGTTTCAGTTAATTTTAATTTTAATTTTTAAGTTTTTCACTTGGTATTTCAAGGATGGATCAAAATCCTGAGGAATATTATGGTCTCCAAGATTGATGGCCCCAAGCCGTGTGGTGTAAAATCTGCGACGGTCCCCACTACTCAAGGGACTAGTACATTTTAGCGTCAACGCCAACATTCTTGCGAGTAGACGATACCCCACCGGAAGAAAGCCTAATCCATGTCCCAAATCCCCAACCAACCGAGTACACTGTATACTGCCATAATTGTAACCTCTTCCATGGCGAGGATTGAAATTATAAACAAGAAAATTTCAAAATGCCGGTTGTGGATAAGGAATTGTTACCTTCTACTTCTACATCAACTTCAACTTCTACTTCTTGTATACATGGTTATTATTTTCTATAAATGGTGTAGCAAACAAAACAATGAGGATATAAGTCCCAACCAAAACACTCACACACAATCTGTAGAAGAAACAACTTTTCTTTTCCTAAAAATGACCTTAAAGAAACCACGGAAAAATGCTTTCTCACATTAAGGTTTTGGAAAATTATTTTAAAAGAAAATGGAAAGAAAAAGAAGAAACCGTAGATAATGAGGTAGTCTTAGAAAATAAATCTCTACAAGCCTAGAAGATAGATAGTTGCTTGGAACCAAAGGAGTTGGACGCAACCACTTTAATCCAAACTTCACCCATCCAAGGACAAAAAAATGCATATGGAAAAGCCAGAATTGTTAACAGACGAACCTTTCGTCCAAAGTACCACATGTAATCCTGACAAGGAAAATTCCTTGCCCCAACAGGTACACATTTCTTGACCATATTTTAAAGATTTTAAGCAGATTCCTGCTAATTCAAGGTTTTTTCAAAGATACGTTCACTTTCTCCTAAAATTGAGGAATCACAACACATCCTTTTTAGTAAACAACGATCGTCGAACTTTGAAGAACTTCTTGATAAGAAAACTATTCCATATTCTATTAAGAAGGAAAAATCAATAATAAACAATGTTATCAATGATAGTTTAAGTATTAACTTGAAGCCTGCTTGTATTTTAGATAAATTAGAATGAGGTGAACTAACCCCGTAATGCTTACCTCTGTTTGATCTGATATATGAAGGGAATAAACAAAGACGTCTTAGTCCGAGCTGACCATGTTAACATTCCAACCGATTTTTTCATCTTAGAAGAAAGCCCTCTTATACTCGGACGACCTTTTATTAAGACTTGGAAGGCGCTGAATGACAAGAGCAACTGACATATTGCATTACAACTTGGAGACAACAAGCTCTCTGTGGAGTTTGAACGATCACTGCTATATCCATCATTTGATGACCCACCCTGGCTCCCTGAAGAAGAGGAAGAAGATGCTATCCAGGAATTCCTAGAAGAGGAGGCCCATCCTCCTGAAAGCGCAGAAGAAATTCT
Source organism: Deinandra increscens subsp. villosa (assembly GCA_039602395.1). Taxonomy (NCBI): domain Eukaryota; kingdom Viridiplantae; phylum Streptophyta; class Magnoliopsida; order Asterales; family Asteraceae; genus Deinandra; species Deinandra increscens. Next base: position 82,989,027 of record JBCNJP010000007.1, on the reverse strand, counting down.
GCAAGAGTCCATCCAGGCAATAGAAGATGGCCATGAACAAGAGGAGGCACTTGAAGAACAACAGGTTGCTGAAGAACCACCTCCTCTTGAACTCATGGAGTTACCAGGACACCTTAATACGATTTTCTGGATGCCTATTCCAAGTTTCCTGTGATCATCTCTACACACTTGAAAAAGGAAGAAAAGGAAGCCTTGCTACAAATCCTGAAAAAGCATAAGAAAGCAATCGTCTGGTGTCACAACCCGTTCGGGAATTCTCGTTTGGAGTCAACCGACTGGTAACAATAATATGAGGTACGAGCGCCCAAACAAATTATCAAACGACTACTTTAATTAAAAATTTAAAAGTTTATCACCCTGTGGGGTGATGATGTCTTTGGCCATAATAGCCTTAGTACATTTTAATTGTTTCATCGGGGCACAGGGCACATTTCCTCGAAATACCAAAATAAAATAAAATAAAATAAATTGTTTTAAAACAAACTAAAAGTGGATGAATGCGATTGGTGATGGGATATGACTCTTCCATGCCCATGACGCCGACCCTGCTCCAAGCTCCTCTATAAATCCTATGCACCTGAAATATACGCTAAAAATGGTGAACTATAAAGTTGGTGAGATCATGGTTTAACACACACACAAAAATGTTTTAAGTAAAGAAAGAGAATAATAAATACACGGAATGTAATTTAACAAATGTAAAGAATAGTTCCACAATTAACCATCTCCTATTCGATGTGTCAAAAGTACTATTCTGTCGCCGTGAGGGAGTACCATTCTTGGGCACGTGGACGTGGGGGCATTATCCATAAATAGCGCTACCCATATTGCCCGTAGTTCCTTTATCAAGAAATTAAGATTGTGTACATGCAAGTCTGGTGGGGCAAACTTTACTAGACCGACAATACAACAACAACAACCAAACCCAGTAAAAATTCCCACCAATAAAGTTGGTAGGGTCTGGGGAGGGTGGATGTAGGCAAGCCTTTCCTCTATCCCAAAAGGTAACAGAGAGGCCGCTTACAGGGAGACCCTCGGTTCGTGACTGAGTTGAAAGTGCAATTAAAATCCAATGGCACGACACCTGCAACAAACAAACAAACACTAAAAGAGGGGGCTAACTATAAGCTAAGCCCAAAGCATTAGTATACTACATAAAGTAAACATAATAAGGAAACATTAGAATAAAAAGGAAATCTAATTTAATACGATCAAGCCAAGGAACAAAAGGTACCCCCCTAAAGGTCCTTAACCTTAATCCTACGTCTCCATGAAGTCTTATCCTCGATCATATTCCCAGAGAGGTGCAAGTCTAGCAAATGAGGCCTAGTTAGCTCGTCCCACGTTAATTTTGGTCTCCCTCTCCTCCCATCGACATTGATGGTATCCACTAATCTAACAGGCGCCGCCAAGTGTCTCCCCTTTACGTGCCCAAACCATCTCAATCTTGCTTCTCTAATCTTCTCCGAAATACTAGCCACCTTAAATCTTTTACTAAACACGTCATTTCTTATTTTGTCCAACCGCGTGTGCCCACTCATCCATCTCAACATCCTCATCTCGGCAACCTCAAGCTTACGAGCTTGCGTCTTCTTTATAGCCCAACAATAAGAACCATATAAAATAGCCGGCCTAACAGCAACTCTATAAAATTTACCTTTTAGTTTACTCGGGAACCTCTTGTCGCACAGTACCCCTGTGGCCGCTTTCCACCGACACCAGCCCGCCTGGACGCGGTGGACCACATCACTATAAATATCTCCATCACTCTGCACAAAAGAACCAAGATACTTAAACTTTGGAACCTGCGGAACCGCCCTGATCTTCGATTGTGATCTGAACATCCTCAGCAACGGTCCGCAACCACTGAAGTTACAGTGAAGGTACTCGGTCTTAGCACGGTTGATCCTTAGACCATTTCTTTCAAGAGCAGCACGCCACTCGTCTAGCTTCAAGTTCAGATTCAGTTTACTCTATGCGACAAGCACAATATCATCGGCAAAAGCATGCACCAGGGAATCTGCCTCCTCTAATAGATTTTGACAACTCGTTTAAGACAATTGCAAAAAAATATGGGCTGAACTCATCTAATGACTATTGGAACTAAGTTTAATTGTTCGAGGTTGCTCCAAACATACCAGCACCAATTCCTTTACGTGCTTAAGCTCTTCTGGAGCCGAAGAACATGATGTGGAGGTCATTATCGCATGTTCCCATTATATTTGGACATCGTTACAAACCTTAGAGTTAAGGTTATAGACTTTTATATATTACTTGCATATGTGACCGTTTTATTTGGCCTCTATACCCGAGCATATCCACCTATGGGGACCATAGGGCGTCAATTGTGGCACCTTTTGACGTGCTCTAATGGTGGCAGAGCGACTAGCCACTGGCGTCTCGAAGTAGTTAATGATGTGCTAAGTTGCTGCAATAGTTAGTTAATTAGAAGCGTATGGATCGATCCTAGGAAAATTACTGTTATTGGTGAATTGGTTAGGTGTGTGTGCCCACACTCCCATATCACATTACTGGTACATTAGGGCTGCAGCCAATGTACATATTGTTACTGTTACTGGCTCAAATGGGTATTTCTTTATTGATACGTCTCATTTATTTCTTTCCGAGTCGTATATTTGTTTTATCCTCATTGTTACATTGTACTGCTATTGTTCTACCGTTACTGAGCAATTTTTGGCTCAGCCGTTTTTTTTTCTTGTGTCTTCTTTATTATTATGACAGGTGCTTCTGGGGAAAAAGGGAAAGAGATCAAGAGAGAATAAAACTGATTAGGACGAGAAAAAGTGCAAGAGTTTTTAAAACTTTATTTATTTTAACTTATTTCTTCCTTTGAACTTGACATGTTTCGTTTAAAAGCCTGGATTTTTTTGGATTTTTAAGTATTTGAATTAAGTACATTGGATTGTTGCTATCTCTGTTTACTGTATGAGTGACACGTCAG